>JASKON010000013.1:71552500-72032500 GCA_036010255.1 Myotis pilosus
GTAAAAACTGCTGTTTAAAATTTTAACCCCGCTATTCTGGCTTCTGTAAGCGTTTGCTTGCTTAAATAATGGGGAAAACAAGACCACTCCCCACTCCAGGGAGGCCAGAAACCATGCCCCAGACAGAGCTGTCGGTGCTGCGCCAGGCCAGGCCTGGCGATGTGGTCTCACAGCCCCTTCCCAGCGCGGGCCCCTCCTCAGATGGCCCGGAAGTCTCACTCCAAACTTGGGAGACAAAGAGCTGAAAAAAAGTATAAATAGGAAAGACTTCCTCCACGTGGGGCCCAGAATTTGACAGAGACACTCTGCTCTGAGCCCGCCAGCGCGAGCGTAATAATAAAAGACTCCACGTTAATTTGGCTGATCGATCAAGGCGTCTTCTGATTTACAGTAAGTCAGAAGCCGGAGACGGGGAAGGACGGACGTCGCTGAGCGCAGCCTCGTCCGCTTGGGGGTGTTACCGCGTCGCACACGCAGGGGACACACTCACGATGGTTGTCTTCCCCGAGGCGGGCGGGCCCAGGACCACGATCTTCGGCACTGCGGGAGGAAGGTGCGCGTCACCGCGTGTGCGCTCGGCCGAGCGGCCTCCCGCCCGCCGACGCCGGGGCACAGCGTTTATCCCTCCTCCCGGTTTCGTTTTCTGCAGGTGACACGCGTTTGTAACCGCGGTTCCCGCCAGAGAACATTCTCCGTGCGTAGAGGTAAGTGATCGCCGAGACGGCTCATTTTTCTGT
This sequence comes from Myotis pilosus, assembly GCA_036010255.1. NCBI lineage: Eukaryota > Metazoa > Chordata > Mammalia > Chiroptera > Vespertilionidae > Myotis > Myotis pilosus. The sequence continues at coordinate 71,553,238 of JASKON010000013.1, forward strand.
CTCTGAGGGAACACGGATGGACGCGGTGAGTTTGCCAAACTAATAAATATCAGGAACAACTGCGATTCCGAAAGCCCTAAAGCATTTAAACAGGGGCTTTGTCTCGGGGATAAAGCGGCATTTTATGTAAATCAACCTCGGAAGCTTTCCCCCTATATTCATGCCCCCTTACTTAGCGAACTGCGTTCCCCACCAGTTTACAGAGGGGAGTGTGGGGAGCCTGCAGGTAGGCGCTGGGTTAACCCGGACAGGGACGTCTTTGTTTTCAAATACGGGCATTTCTAGGCACAGGGAACACAGCTGCGGCTGCAGGGGGCTCCCGGCTGGTCAGGCTCTCCCCGCCCAGAATCCCCACGGTGGCTCCCAGGCCACCGCGTGGGGCAGCTGCCGGAAGACCAGCATCTGAAGGTCCACAGGGTGGGAGGTGCGCGCGCTGGGCTCCAAACGCAGGAACCGCAGGAACCAGAACATGGCGCCTGGACCCCGATCCCTCCCCTAACGGTGGGGAGCCAGGGGCGCAGAGCAGAGGTGGGACGATGGACAGAGGTGGTCCGTGCAGAGGACGGATAGGCGCCATCCCCAGCTGGGAGTGGACGCCGAGAAGGACCTAGAGGGCCCACGATGGAAGGAGCAGCAGCCCACACCCAGCAGGCGGCCCGGGTTAGCAGCCTTTGCCCAGCTTCACAGCACCTGCTCATCTTCAGGGAAAATGCGGGGAGAAAGTCCAAGGTCATTCAAGCTGAGTCCCCCAGTGCTCACGGAGCGCCTCCTCCGTGCTGGGCACTGGGCCGGAGGCTGGGCACTGACACGGAGGGGTCCTCCTCTGCCCGCCTGGGACCCGGGACCACTCTCTCCTCAGAACACGCGTGACGGGACACTGTCCTGGCTCTGCCGCTGTGGGATTTCCAACTGGTGGCTCCGGAACACGGCTGTTTCTGCGTCGCTAAACCCTCGCAAGTCTGGCTCACCAGCCCCACCCATGTGTGAGGGGCAGAGCTTGCTTCTCGGACACCCCCTCTCCTGTGGGGGTGATGTGGGTTGGAGATGGGGGGCAGGAGGTGCACCTGGAGCCCCTCCATGGCCTGGCCGCCTGCGGGAGGCGCTGCGAGGCTCTGCCCAGCACAGCTGCACACTTCCCTCCGGGCGGCTGGCTCCCAGCTTTCTTCTGGCCAAAGGGCTGTGACCTTCAAGTCCTCCAGGGCCCAGAAGGCGTGACCTCCACCCACACGGAGGCTGGTGTGTCCTGCTCAGTGGGACGGCCTGGCCGCCCTGGGGTCCAGGGGCCGGGCAGCCTCATTCCTACTTCCTCACCCGTCATCTCGCCAGCAGGACTGTCGTCCTCCCCCAACCCAACGTCTGCGCCACAGCTGAGCAGCCGGCGGTGTCACTGTCCCCCCAACGGCAGGCTCCCCGAGGTCTCAGCCCCCTTGCACAGCCCAAACCTCCCCCTCGGCTGTCCTGAGGCGCCACCGTTGTCACCACCATGGCTACCTCCTGCCAATGGTGCCCTCTGCCCTCAGCATTCCCGGGTGCGAGCGGCAGGAAGCGGATGCCCTGAGTCCAAGGGCCAAGAGGTTGGCAGAATCCTGCACAGGAGGAGCCAGCCAGGGCCACCCCCCGCCCCCAGGAGCAATGCAGCGTGGGGCAGGGCGGGGTGGGGGGACACAGCACTGACTGCCTGGGCACCAGACACTGCAGCCGTGGCAGGAACGTGGGCTGTGGGGCTGCTCCGGACGTGCCCCCACTGTCACCCAGGAACCAGGCCCTGCAGGGCTACCAGGGAGAGCACCTCCCAGGCTGCACCCCATCTGGGCTCACCTGACCAGTGACCTCAGAGCACCGCCCCCCCCCCCCCGCCCCAGAAATGAGGTGGCTGTGGGGACAGAGGGTCAGGTGAGCTGCTGAGGGAGAGTGGAGCTGGGGTGCCACAACAGGTGTGGGAGAGGGTAGCCAAGGGGGGAGGGTGGCCAAGGGGGAGGGCCTTGTGCATTGGAGCCATGGGACCGTGGGAGAGGGCCCGCTTGCCAGAGCCAGAGGAGGCAGAGGCGGGGTGTGGTCTGGCCCATGCACCCCTCTCCTGGCTGCCGCTTAACCAGAGCTCTGGTCACAGGCCTCCCCGCAAGGCCCTCGGACCCTGGGCCAGAACCAGCAGGCTCAGGGCCTGCGGAACCCGAGGAGAAGGGGGACGCAGCCCGACAGGAGCATTTAGGGGACGGGGGGACTCTAAGTCGCATGTTCATCTCGACAAAGCGACAGGGCTCAGGGGCTGCTGGGGAACCCCAACAGGCCTTGTGACACCCAGAGTCCTTTCTCATCCGTGGAAATGCCTAGAAGGGAACAGCCACGGCCTCCCCGCCCAGGTTCTCGCGCACATTTACCTGCTTAACTTCAGCTGCTTAAACCTAACGCCCTGCTGGTGAGTAATTATTTATCAACAGCATCATGCAGGCTGCGGGCTGCCACGGGCAACCAACTGCTTCCAACCACTTAAAACGGAATCAAAGGCCCTCGTCCTCTGCGCCCATCCAGGCTTAACGAGGAGGCCTAACGAGGAGACCATTTAAATTCACCAGAAAGCCCTCGGGGGCGGGCTCCTCCGCGGCTTTCCCCGAAAACACCTGCTAAGCAACGCAGCGCACGCTCCACAGCGCAGCTCACACCATAGCCATCTCGGGCATCCGTGTCGCCCAGGGTGACTCTAAACGCCCGCTTTGTCCCGGGGCTGCCGGTCCCACGGTGTGGGGGGCTGCCCGCCGCGTGCTCACTCACTAGGCGAGTCCAGAGCCTTCACCCTCCGCACCAGCTGCCGGGGAAGCAGAGGGTGAGCGCTTCCAGGGATCACAGGCGGCTGTGTGGCTGGAAGGAGGCGGGACAACCTGACTCACTGGCCCAGGGGGACGTCCCGCTGTGTGAACGGAGATCATGGCCATGGCCGTCTCAGCGGGAAGGCAGGGAGGCACAGTGGGCAGCTGAAGGGGTGCTCCTGGCACCGAGCTCACAGTCAACGTCAGTGCTCAGTCCTGCCCAGCGGGAGGCTCAGAAAAGGCTGCTGGGCTCTCGGAACCGGAACCGCCGGCCGAGGTCTGCGAGGGTCCTCACTCAGAGCTCCGCAGCCACGCCTGGCACCTATGGACCTGCGGGCAGAGCTCGCGGTGGCGACCGGTGTGCCCAGCTCACGAGCCTGGCGTCTCCTTTCTCTTCCATTTTTAAAAAAATTTTTTAATTGATTTCAGAGAGGAAGGGAGAGGGAGAAAGAGATAGAAACATCAATGATGAGAATCATTGATCAGCTGCCTCCTGCATGCCCCACACTGAGGATTGAGCCCGCATCCCGGGCATGTGCCCTGACCAGGAATAGAACCCTTCAGACTGCAGGCCGACGCTCTATCCACTGAGCAAACCTGGCTAGGGCTCTCTTCCTTTTTTTTTTTAAGCTACTCAGAGTTTTTCTCATCTGAGCCTCTGAGCCCCTCCACGCGCAACTCCGGCCTCCCTCTGAGGCTGCCCAAGCGCTATGCCGCTGGGCCGGCTCCTGCAAAGCAGGCTGCTCCAGTGAAAGGGACACAGAGCCGCTTCCCCTGACAGCCACACGGGACAGACTGGTCCTCCCGCTCCTGGCAGATGGACCGCGGGCGGAGCCTCTCCTCCCCACGCCCCGGTCCCGAGCTTTGGCCATGGGTCCAGCCGACCTGCACCCGGGCCACAGCGTGGGGAGCTCTGGAACTCACTAAGGGGCGCCCATCGGGAGACCGTGAGGAAAATAGTGACCGTGAGTGCTGCCTGTCTAGGTAGACCAGACGCCACACTTACACCTGACGAGCAATCACAGAGCTTACACCCCACGGGGGCCACTGGCTGGGGCGCGAGAGAGCATGAATCACGGGTTCCGTGGGCCACGACAAGGTGTTTCCTTTAATGACCCCACGAGAGAATTGCTAGTTGTGCTCCCGAAGAAATGAGGGAATTTTTCAATTCACCACCAGCCCCAGTGGTCCAAGGCCCCCCCCACCTCCTGTTCGGAGGACAGAGCGGCGCCCAGCTGCTGGGGGTGGGGAGGCGCAGGGAGGGGCCCCGCGTGCTCACCGCAGTCGTTGTTTCGATGCAAGTGCTCGATCATGAACTGGAGGGGATCCGTGGGCTGGTGGATCAGAAGCTGCTCCAGCATGCTCTGTGGGTGCAGGACAGACACCCAGGTAGTTAACCCCTGCAGGGGCACCCCAGCCCCCAGCTCAGGTGGCCCAGCACCCTGGTCACCGTGGATAAAGGCCAGGAGGCCTGGTCTTGCCACTGCACCCACCAATACGCCTTCCCCCTGGGACCCAGCCCCTGCCCTGATGGCGGCTGCCTGGGTCCACGTGAGCAGACACGAGGGAGGGGCTGAGTGGGTGCTGCTGCAGAGGGACCTCGCCCCTGGCTCAGTCGGTCCCAGGGTCCCCCCGCCTCGTCCCTCTGTGCTTCACAGACCCTTCTCTGTTCTCATGCACGCGAGCCACGGCCAGGGCTGCTCCCTCGGCTTGGAGCAGGCTGCCTCGGCCCTCAGCTCAGCCAACGTGCCTTCCTGACCACGCTGCTGCAGCCCCGTGTCCCGTCACGGCCTCACGCTGTCCCAGCACCAGGCACAGTCACAGCCAGTGCCCAAGCACACGTGTGCTGGGGGACACGGCCATCGCTGCTACCAAAGGCCCTCCAGGTGGGACGGAGTCTTCACCTGCCAGCTACCTCCACAGTCCTGGACAGCCTGGCCTCTCTCTCTCTCTCTCCCTCTCCCTCTCCCCCCTCCTCTATCAGTTAACACTTTCCAAAGGAAGCACAGGTCGCTGGAGAGATGGAGACGGGTGCACGGCCTGAGCTCTGCTCTCCTGTGTGCAGGTCGAGGTTCAAATGACCACAGGCGTCGCCAAGGTGCCCCTGGGGGTGGGCAGACCCAGCGGAGCAGACAAAGGCCCTGGAGCGGGCTCAGCGGCCCCTTGGCCCTCAGAGTCGGTGTGGCTGGACCTCCAGCAGGTGCAGAAGGGTCACTGCAGCACACGCTGGGGCCTAAGGTCACACAGGGAGGGGCCCAGTCAAGGCGGGCGCCCAGGAGGAACATGGGCACAGCCAGGAACTCCTGGTCCTGAGGAGGAAGGGCAGGTGGGAAGCGCTGCTGTCCCAGGAGGCGGCCATCTCGGGGCATGGGCATGGGCGCGGGCATGCCACTGTGAGCTCAGGCGCCCCAGCTCAGAAACAGCACCGCACGGCGGGCCCTCTGGAGCTCACCCCTGCTAACCCGCCGTTGGCAGATGGGGGACTAGGGCAGGGACTGCTCCCGGCCACGCAGCCGCCTGACGCAGAGCCAGGAGCCAACCCTGGTCAGGGTGGCTCGCCCCTTTTCTGCCCGCTGGGTCCGCGGGGTGGGGTGTCTTCAGACCGCGGTATCCCCCGGGGTCACGGCGCACAGGAGTCAGGTTCCGCAAGCGGGGAAACCTCGTGAGAACAGACGTGGCCCCCCAGGGTCACCTGCATCATCTCGAAGACGTGGTGCCTCTCCCCGTACTGGGGCATTTCCGGGGGGATGCGGTGCGGGCCGGTGGTCGCGTCCATGCTGCCACGTCGCCCGCTCCCTAAGAACCACCGTTGCTAGGGGCGCCGCCTCATGACGTCATCCACGCGCGCTGCTCCCTAGTGACCGCCGTCGCCAGGGACGCCGGCAACGTCATCGGCGCGCGCCGCGGGCTGGGCTCGCGCTCCAGGGCAGGTGCTTCCCCCCGGGCCCCTCGGGGCGCTGCCGCTGTGGCCTCCGAGGAGCAGAGGCGCGCCCGGTGCGCCCCCCTGTGCTGGGACCCGGACCGCACCCCGACGGCAGAAGCGGATCCTGCTTCTGGTTCCTGGCTGTGGGCTCGTGCGCTCCGCCTGGTTTGCTGTCTGTGCACATATGAACCAAAGCGGGTCCTACGCTCCCGGGCCCGGGCGTTAGGCTCTCTGGCCTCAGTTTCCCCATCTTTAAAACGGAGAGCAGAACTGGGGGAGCGGATTTGAAGAGGGAAGAGAACCCATGGGGCCGACTGGAGGGCAAGGGTCCCCCTGGAAACCCTCCGCCCCACCCGCAGCTTCTGAGCCCCGGAGACCCCGGCACCCCCTCCGGAGGCGGGGCGGGAGGCCACGTGACCCGATTGCTATGGCACCCGCGGTAACAATCTGGCCGTGGCCCCGCCCCTTCTCACTGCGCCCTCCCCACCCTACACCCCACGACCCTCCACGCCCTGCGACGGGACTCCCGCTTCTCCCGGGCCCCAGGCACCCACGGAGGCACTGCCGTTTCGGGGCGTTCTGTGAGTGAAGGCCGCTGTAGACAAGCAGAGGCTACAGCCCCAGGTTCGGAAACTGGGGAGGGGGCGAGCCGGGGTGCAGGGGCCCGCCGCCCAGGGAGGGGAAAGGGGTGCGGCGCCGTGGGGGTCGCGTCCATCCCAGTGGGGCGGGACCGGCAGGCTTGGGACGCAGCCCTGAATGGGCAGCTCTAGCTCTTGCCCTTCTGAGCTCTGCCGCGGTGTGTGCTCATTGTGGAGAGGGCGCGTGGCCTAGTCAGTCCAGATTGCCCCGAGTTCAAATCCCGCGGGCACTCTTACAGCTAGGGAGCCCGCCCCAGGCCTCCCCAGCTAAAGTGGGGGTGTTGGGAGGATCCCAGGAGCTAACATATCTGAAGTGTTAGGCAGTGACTGGCGTCTGGTCAGGGCACACTACACAGGGGCTACTGTTAGCATGATCTCATCTCATCTTTGCACAACCCTGAGGAATGCGGACTTTCATTCCCATTTTGCACACGAGACTTTGGAGGATGGGAATGGCGAGCAGTCGCTGGCTGTGTGCTTTGGGGCAAGTCATCTCCCCTTTCACTGATCACTAGGCTCCAAAAGCTCCTTGCAGAGCCTCCGACCCGAATCCCCTCGCTTTATAGCTGGGTAAACTGAGGCCCAGGAAGGGGGCCATTGTCGGCCAGGGTCACTTGTTCATCAAGGGCAGAGCCAGGGCTGGAACTAGGTGTCCTGCCTCCTAGCCGAAGCCTTTGCCACCAGTCACCGGCCCAGAGAACCGTGCGGGGCTGAGTCCCACTTCCTCCCTCCCCCTCAGAACGGCTTCCTCAAAGCGTGCAAACCTCCGGGGCTTGTCAAACCCCACGGCAAAGACAGCCCCCGAACAAAGGTGCAAGAACCAAGCCTGCAATTTGCACCCGAAGTTGGGTTTGCTTCCTGGACATTTCTGAAATGACGCGCCTTCCTCATTTATTTTAAGCCCCAGGCGCTTTTCCTACCACGATGTAATCTTCCTTAGCAGCCTGGGAAAATACAAATCAATTAAAGCCAGAAACCTATTGGGTAATCACTTTTCCCTCCCGCCTCCCCCAGACCGAGAAGTGTCTGCACCCCGTGCCTTTCATCCCAACTAATTTGGCGACAGCGACTCCCGTTCAAGGGCGATCACTTTGGATAGCTTATTACAGCTCTTCTCGCGACATTCCGGGCGTGCGTGTCACCAGCCACTAGGATCAAGAACCCCGTCAGTTTTGCTCTCGGGGGCTCCGGGGGCCACCAGCTGAGGTAGTGCTGTACCCCTGGAGGACTTGGCAGCCCCAGGGGAGTGGCAGGGAGCCAGGCGCACCCGGCGGCCCCCGATGCCAGTCCTCACTGCTTTGGAATGAGGAACAGGGAACAGTGATGGGAGTGGAAGCAGGACCCCCAGGAGGGCTCAGGCAGCACTTCAGGCCCTTGGTTGCACCCCCTGCACCCCCTGCCACAGTCACTCTCATGTCGGGCACGTTTGTCTCTATGGATCGTCTCGGAGGGAAGGAGGGAGACACTCAAGTTAAGAGCCCAGACTTTATAAGGTCAGGCAGAGGCGTGGGGGGATTCTGGCGTGACCTCAGCTTTATCACCTGCCAGGGGGGGCATAACTGGGGGCCCTGTGCACAGGGCCGTGGTGAGGACTTGAGGTTGGGCCCGTCCAGGGCTCTAGAGCCCCACCAAGCAGCCTGCGGCCTTAGGAGGATGGGGCGAGCCATCCAGGCTCTGCTTAAGGGCCCAGCACCTGCCCTGCCCCAGCTCCTCTCCCACATGCCCCTGTGCAGGCGGTGTAGCCCCTGGTTCCTGCCACTCCTCCTGCTCCCGGCTTCCCCTTCTCTTTAGCTGCGCCCTGATCTAAGCCACTCTCCACTCACTGATCCCGCCTGCCCACCCCTCGCGCTAGGCCAGGCCCTGGTGAGCCTGAGGCCGGGGGAGGCACAACAGTGACCCGCGGGGCTGCCTCCAGGTGTGGGGTGCCGTATCTGGGCGGGATGCGGCAGGCGGTCAGCACACAGGGGGCCCCCACTGCATCCCCACTGTCGGCTCCCCACCTGTGCCAGCTCGGATGGGGCAGTGCTGGGTGGGGAGGAGGTGGCCTGGCCCTGAGCCCTCCGGTCTGGTCTGCAGCGAGCTGCGCGGCTCTGTTGGCCAACACAGGCGCTATGGCTCCCAGGGCAGACTCAGCCGCTGCCGCTGAGTGCGCCCCCTTATACTTTTAGGGACCCCCTCGGGTTTACGGGCACCATTGTCAGGGTCCCCTCTGGTGCGGCTCCTTGATGGCGGCCTGGCTGCGGTCCAGCTCCCGCCCAGGGCTTGGCTGCCTCCCTGTCCTCCCATTCTCTGGTTCACGGCCCCCACCCTCCCGACAGAGACCCCCACCCTCCCGGACAGAGGCTCCCACCCTCCTGGACAGAGGCCCCTACCCTCCCGACAGAGGCTCCCACCCTCCCAGACAGAGGCCATCTTCTGTCCGTTCTTGCGTTTCCTTTCATCAGGACGCCATCTCCTCTTGCCACAGAGATGCCCTCCCTGGCGCCAGCCCTGCCCTGGGCTCAGGTGCTGAGGGACACCCAGCAATAATGCCCCCCCACCCCCAGCTCCAACCTGCTCTCACGCCTCTCCTGGGACCTGCCAGGAAGCCTGGAACGGGTCCTCCTGGTCCCGTCCTTCCCTGTAGCTTCTCACTGGGACCCGCCCTCCGGCCCAGCCTCCTGACCCTGCTCACCTGGGGCGCGTGCAGGCCTGGGCTCCAGGTGTGCTGGTGCCCCAGAGGCCCTGGCAGCTTCGAGGATGCTGCTCAGCCATCAGGCAGCCTGGAGCCTGGGGAGGGGGGAGGGGGCGGGGGTCTGTGGAGCAAGTTTGCTGTGACATCCTGGGTGTCAGTGTCCCCCCACTCCCGGAAGTAAGGGGAGTTGAGCTGCTGAGGCCCCTTCCAACTCTGACATCCCACAGGTCTGTGAGCTGGAGCATGCGGCGTGTGCTCAGCAAAATGATGACGTCACGGGGGGCAGAGCCCACCACAGCCTTTCTGCTCCCAGAGCAGATTGTGGGGGAGCTGCGGACGCTGGAGCCTGGGTCCTAGGCACCCAGCGAGCACCCCCTCCCATCCCCCTCCCAATGGGGGGGGTTGGGGTGAGGCAGGGAGGAGGGGCCAGCAGGGAGGGCAGGGCCCTGCCCCAAGCCCAGAGCTGGGAAGTCTCAGCCAGGGCTGGCCCCTCCCTGCCTGGCCCCCCTGATGGGCTCAGGTGTCTCACGCCGGGGCACATGCCCTGGTCCCAGCTTTTGCTGACACCACGGGGAGGCACTGGAGGCTGAGCGTGTGTACGCGCACGGGTATGTTTGTGTGCATGCGTGAGTGAGCGTGTGTGGGTGCGCGGGTATGTTTGTGTGCGTGCGTGAGTGTGCGTGCGTGCCCGCATGTGTATGTCTGTGTGTGAAACTCAGTCTGGAGAGACAGGACCAGAGACGTTCTCGCCCACAGGGAGGGAAGAAAGTCACACTTCCTGGCAAAGAATGTGTCCTCGCGAGATACACGGGCGTGGGTCGGGCTCAGCTCTCTCGTGGGGAGGTGGGGGGGCAGGCATGGGAGGGGCTCACTTCCTTCTTGAAAAATGGGGGTGACAGCAGCCCCTGCCCCCCAGGATGCGGGAGCCCCAGGAGTGCTCCCCCAGGAGGGCCCTCAGCGCTCGCTCTCCCTCCCAGACCCCCGGGCCTGAGGGAGCCCCCGAGGACCATGAATGAGGCGAAGGAATCGCTGCGGAGCATCGAGCAGAAGTACAAGCTGTTCCAGCAGCAGCAGTTCACCTTCGTGGCGGCGCTGGAGCACTGCCGGGAGAACGCCCACGACAAGATCAAGCCCATCACCAGCATCGAGCAGGTGGCCTCCAGGGGCGGGGTGGGGCGGGCTGGGACCCGGGCACCTGCCAGGCCCAGAGATTCCTGGGCAGCTCCGGGCCGGCCCTCGCTGGAACCATGAGAAGCACCGAGGCCGAGAGGTGGGAAGCTCATGCCAGCATCAGGCCCGGGATCCTGGCTGGGGGGACGCGCCTCGGGTAGGGCGACTGGAACAAATGGGTACAAAGGCGGGCTCAAGGCTTTGTCCCTGCTCTGCCCAGGCCTCCTCTGTGACCAGGGGCCTCTCTGTGCCTCCGTGTTTGCGGGCGTCATGAGATGGCCCTCGGAACACACCCAGCCTGTGTCTGAGCGCCTGAGGCCCGGACTGGAAGGCATGTACTGAGGGGCAGACACGGAGGGTCCAGCTGCCGGCTCCACTGGGTCCGAGCACAGCGCGTTTTCGTTTAACCCGTGTCTCCCTGTGTGCGTGGACCGGCGGGACTCGGGGCGTCAGCACCAGTGAGCTGCTGGGAAGTTATGGCTTGAGCCCCAGTGTCAGGAACACACACCCAGACTCTCCATCCCCTCCCCCCTCCCCCCCATGGAGAACAGCACCCCCTACTGGCAGCACCCTTTAAGACAGTTTTCCCCCTAATTTTTGTAAATATTTCTCCCGGTTCTTTAACTTGAAAAAACGTAACCCTACGGAAAATGAACACACACATGACCCAGACCAGGGTTGGGGACCATCGGGCCCACTGGCCGTAGGGACCTGAGACATCCTTTGGTCTGGCCCGGCCCAGGCATGAGGGTGAGTTAATGAACTGTTTGACCAAATAGAGCAGCTCACATTGATTATTTGGCAGGAAAAAGGTCCCCACCCCTGGCCTAGACATACCCACCCGTAACGCCGAGCCAGGCCTGCGCGCCTCTGAGACCCCGCCTGTCCCCACGTCCTTTCGGCCCATCCCTCAGAGGCCTGCATCCCGGCACCAGGTGGGCTTCCGTCAGCAGAGCAGCACCTGAGGCCCACCGGGGCTGGGGCTCAGCGGAGGCTTTTGGTAAAAGTGGCCCACAATCTGACCCTCCACCTGACGTGTGGGCTCCTCACCCTCACCCCGCCCTCCACAGGGTAGACACACACAGCAGGCGGCCAGTGACACTGCTCTGTGGTTACAGCACAGCCCAGGTTCCCATGGCCCACCACCCACCGCTCTGGGGCAGGTATGAGGCAGGTGCAGGGCAGGTGTGAGGCAGGTGCAGCAGTTGCAGCAGGTGTGGGGCAGGTGCGGGGAAGGTGTGGGGCAGGTGCGGGGAAGGTGCGGGGCAGGTGCAGCAGTTGCAGCAGGTGTGGGGCAGGTGCGGGGCAGGTGTGGCAGGTGCGGGGCAGGTGCAGCAGTCGCAGCAGGTGTGGGGCAGGTGCGGGGCAGGTGTGGCAGGTGCGGGGCAGGTGCAGCAGTTGCAGCAGGTGTGGGGCAGGTGTGGCAGGTGCGGGGCAGGTGCGGGGCAGGTGTGTGAGGCAGGTGCGGGGCAGGTGCAGCAGGTGTGGGGCAGGTGTGGGGCAGGTGTGTGAGGCAGGTGCAGCAGTTGCAGCAGGTGTGGGGCAGGTGTGTGAGGCAGGTGCGGGGCAGGTGCAGCAGTTGCAGCAGGTGTGAGGCAGGTTCGGGGCAGGTGTGAGGCAGGTGTGGGGCAGGCGTGGGGCAGGTGCAGGGCAGGTGTGTGAGGCAGGTGTGGGGCAGGCGTGGGGCAGGTGCGGGGCAGGTGTGTGAGGCAGGTGCGGGGCAGGTGCAGCAGTTGCAGCAGGTGTGAGGCAGGTGTGAGGCAGGTGCGGGGCAGGTGTGTGAGGCAGGTGTGTGAGGCAGGTGTGGGGCAGGTGCGGGGCAGGTGTGTGAGGCAGGTGCAGGGCAGGTGTGTGAGGCAGGTGCGGGGCAGGTGTGTGAGGCAGGTGCGGGGCAGGTGCAGCAGTTGCAGCAGGTGCGGGGCAGGTGTGGGGCAGGTGTGGGGCAGGCGTGGGGCAGGTGCGGGGCAGGTGTGTGAGGCAGGTGCGGGGCAGGTGCGTGGACCTGGGCTGTGGGGGCAAAGCCTGTGCCGCCCGGCAAAGCTACCACACTTAGGAAGACGCCCTTGAGCAACAACAGGAAAGCGGGTCTGGACCGAGAACTGTGGGTGCTGGGCGGTGGGGATGCCCCTTCCCCGGGGTCGTGGCGAGTGGGGGAACCATTTGACGAGAACCGGGTGGGGAGTCCCACCTGGATGGAGCCGGCTCCTCTCCAGCGCTGGGGTGGTTCTCTGGTCCGCATCTGCGCGGTCCATCTGGGCTTGGGGTTGAAGTGCTGCCCCCTGGCGGGGACTGTCTGTGAGGAGGTGGCCAGCTTTCTCCCGTGGGTGGCTCACCTCCCAGCTCCTCTGACTGACGGCCCCTCCCTCTGCCTTGGACACAGGACAGACCTGCAAAGGGTGTCTGTCAGTCGGGTGCCCGCCCAGCAGCCCTGAGTGGGACTGTGGCGTGAGAGGCCGGGACCAGCCCTCGGCTTTGGGCGTCAGCTTAGGTCACGGGGCTGGTGAGGCCGGGCTCAGAGCCCTGGTGCGGGCACCTCCCTCCGCTCTCAGAGCCTCCACCGCCCAGCTGTTCAGTGAGGATTTAAAAGCTGCCCAGGTGCGGGGTGAGGGGAGGAGGAACGAAACCGGGGCTGCACACAGGCTGCTGATGCCAGGGCCCTGACCCCGCAGCTCTGGGAGCAGGGAGAGCCCAAGGGGCTGCTGGATGCTTGTCCCATAAAAGCAGCAGCCGGGCCCCTGCCCGCCCTCACTCCCCTGCAGCCCAGGCTCAGGCCCGCCCTCGCTCCCCTGCAGCTGGGCCCCTGCCCGCCCTCACTCCCCTGCAGCTGGGCCCCTGCCCGCCCTCACTCCCCTGCAGCTGGGCTCCTGCCCGCCCTCACTCCCCTGCAGCTGGGCTCCTGCCCACCCTCGCTCACGCGCTGCCCTGCAGGTGCAGAGCTACACGGAGCACTACTGCACCAACTCCACAGACCGCCGCATCCTGCTCATGTTCCTGGACATCTGCACGGAGCTGAGCAGGCTCTGCCAGCGCTTCGAGACCCTGCACCCAGGCACCCCGATCACCAATAGCTTCCTGGACAAATGCAAGACCTTCGTGAGCCAAAGCAATGACCTGAGCAGCCTGAGAGCCAAGTAGGTCCCTCAGGCCCAGGTTCTGAGGCCGGGCGTGCTCCTGTGGGCAGGGGGCAGGCAGGGACGGGGGGAGGGGGTCCTCTGTAGAGAGGCAGCTGAGTCTGAGTGGGTGAAGCCAGTGGGAAATTCGAGGCCCTCATTCTGAGCCCCGGAACCACTGCCCAGAGCCCCAAATCCTCAGGGAGCTGCCGAGAGGCGTGGACAGGAGGCTGCAGGGGACACTGTAGTTTGCAGCTATCAGAGCAGGTTCCACAGCCCCTCGTCCAGGTCCTAGTAACTCCTTCGCATCAGGACTACCTGGGGCTCCGGGTCCCCAAACCTGCTGACCCACAGCGTCCGGGGAACAGGGAGCCCCACCCGGAGCCTGCACAGGACTAACACCTCCACAGGCGATGCGGAGGGAGGTCAGGCTCGAACACCCTGCCCGCGGGCAGGCGCTTGCCACCGGGCAGGGAGTCCCCGCAGCGGAGGCTCACGGCCCCCCTTGGCCTGGCAGGTACCCCCATGACGTGGTGAACCACCTGAGCTGTGACGAGGCCAGGAACCACTACGGGGGCGTGGTCAGCCTCATCCCCATCATCCTGGACCTGATGAAAGAATGGATCGCCCACTCGGAGAAGCTGCCCCGCAAAGCGCTGCAGCACGTGAGTGGGCCCGACACGCCCACGCCGGGGTGCCCTGTGGCCCCCGTGCCTTCTGCCCAGGCCACGAGCTCCCAGGCCCGCGTTACGAAACACCCCAGTAGGCAACTTACAAAAGGCAGCCTCAAACCCAGGGGGGTAGACCAAGGATGTTCAAAACCCCCCTGGAGACCCCCTGGTGGGAAACTTTAACCCAGAGCCAATGACCTCGCCCAGCCCCGCCCCAGCCCGCCCCGGCCCAGGGGTGCTGTCACTGAACTCACAGTCACGAGTGGTCGATCCATTGTCACGGGCACTCACAGTCCCTGCCACTCATTAACCCCACGGGGCTGCCCAATATAGAGGGTGTCCCCAAAAATGTATACACACTTTAAAAAATATATATATTTTTTATTGATTTCAGATAAAGGAGAAGGAGAGAGAGAAACATCAATTATGAGAGAGAATCATTGATCGGCTGCCTCCTGCACGCCCCCCGCTGGAGATCGAGCCCGCAACCCAGGCGTGTGCCTTTGACCGGAATTGAACCTCCTGGTTCATAGGTCGACGCTCAACCACTGAGCCACACTGAACGGGCTGCGTACACATTTACCAGCTGATGGCTCAATGGCGGTTTCTTTCTTTTCAGATTTAAGCCACTGGAGTGAATAATTATTCAGTGTGTATACATTTGGAGGGACACCTGTATGATTGAGACCCTTGCCCCTCCCTTGCCTTCACTTCTAACTTTCCCTCCTTAGACGACAAGCTCTGTGCCCTGAAGAGGAGCCCCACTCTGAGTGGTGGTGGGGGGGTCCCGGGGAGGCCAGGAAACAGCCAGGGCTCTGGCTGCCCGCACTCCCTCGCCAGCCCCCGGGCTGCAGGTCCAGCTCTCGGCTGAGGAACACTAGGCAGGCGCAGCTCCCGGCGAGACAGGGCTGTCCCACCTCCCAGGCGGCTGTGGGTGGCACACTGAGCGACCGCAGTGCCACTGGCCTCTGGACCACAGCGCAGAGGGAACGAGCCCGCCTTCCCCCCTCCCTGGGAGCGGGGAGCGGGGGACGGGGGGGGGGCGGGGACCCTGACCTGGCTGCGGCAGGACGGTGCCTGGTCCTCACCTGAGCGAGGCCGAGCTGGCCACAGGCCTACCTGACGCCGGCCTTTCCTCCGCAGGGGGCCACTTAGCTTCTGTGCTCTTGCTTCCTGGGGCTGCGGCAAGAATAAACGTGTTCCTCCTCCGTGTGCCTGGCTCGTCTCCTGGGTTTGCCCCTAAAGGAAACCGCCTTTATCCTGAGAGGCACACTGGGCAGTGGCCTCACCAGCGAAACCGCTCGCAGAGTGGCCACCGGTCAGAGCAGGCGGCCGGAGACGCAGGGGCCGTGGCCGCCCTGTGTTAGAGACCCGCCTCCGGCAAGGACGCCCGTGCTCGCCAGACAAAATGAAAAGCTGCCGCCAGAGTCTCGTCTCAAGGGCGCTGCTTCCACCCTTAGAACTCAGAGCAGCCCTTTCCAGGGGCAGCAGGTGGAGGCACGCACCTCAGACGGGCTTCCCTGGTCCTGTCCCAGATCATCCCCAGGGAGAGATGCTACGGCCAGGGCCAACCTAACCAGGTTTATAGGCCGTTTCCACCTCCTCCTGCGTCCCCAGGCACAGGACCCACCTCCCCCCAACCCCCAGTACGGGGTCCGCCTCCCCCCACACCCCCGGCACAGGGTCCGCCTCCCCCCACACCCCCAGGACAGGGTGGGTATGGCAGGCCAGCTGGACAGGTTCAGTGTCACTGGACTCCACGAAGGGCTGCGTTAAGCCCACTGTGCCAGCCAACCGTTAGGGACGCCAGCGTGCCTACCTGGACACTCCAGGCTGCACCCAGTGCTGCCCAGCAGGCCGCCTGCTGGTGAGTTTCAGGTCACACCCCACACACACCGGCAGGCCGCTCTGGGGAAAGGGCCTGAATTGGAGGCAGATGGTTTTGAAGATTTGTGGCTGTTTTTGCCAGAACAAAAGGATCTTACAGACTGAAGTCAGCTCTGGACCTTGTCAGCACCCCCCTCCCCCCCAGCAGGGTGACCGCCACCCAGACCCCGAGGTTCGCGTCTGGACAAGTCCCCGAGGCCGCGTGACTCCACAGCAGCACAGCGTAGTGCAAAACGATAAAGTTTTATTTGTTCACAGTTAAACACAAGCAACTGCCTTGACGTCTGAGAACATCCCAAGGACAGCAAACCCTCTGGATTCCAGTCCCACTCGCTGCCTTGTTCCCGCTCCCGCAGTTCACGCGGACGGCGTCAGATGCGGACTGTGTGACATGCTTTTAATCGAGGCGGGAAGGTTTAACCCCTTTGACGAGAGATGACTTTTAAAATGTAACTAAAAGCAGTCAGTTTAAAAACCCATTTGCAGTGACGAGCCCCTTCCTCTCTGGAGGCCAGCCGCGCGCTGGACCAGGACTGAGCTACAGCACGAGGTCTGGTCGGCCAGTCCGCTCCTCCGTCGGTGTCTGCAGTCCACGGCGTCTCAGAAGTGATCCCTGGGCCTTCCTAGGGCCACGTGCCCGGCTGCCTCCTGAGCCAGAGCGCCCGCTGCAGGCTCTCAGGGCATCCCTGGGAGACCCTCCCAACGGGCCAGCTGCCCCTGGGCCAGCGCAGGGACATTTTTGTGTCCCTGGGAGAGGAGGGGAGCAAGGGGAGGGACAGGAGGGGAAGGGGAGAATGCGCCTCTGCCTTCATCAACTCCTTTCAAGGCCGAAGCAGTTGTGGGCGCAGGTGCTTGACTGTCCCAGGCAGGTGTCCCATGTCCCTCCAGCCGCGCTCGGGCGAGCGGTAAGGACTGCAGATGGCACGGAAAGGGCGGACACACGCTCTCCCTGGCACATCCGAGTCATGGTGGAGACAGGAGCCACCTGGGGACAGGGTCACAGCAGCAGCTGGGGCCAGGCCCGGACCTCAGGTTCCTTCACGCTGGAGAAAAGCTTAATGGAGGGCAGTCAGTGCCCGGGGAGGGGGGGGGGGGTCTCTAACTCTGAATGTAAACAGACACACACACATCCTCAGGCCGGATTCACCGACCAATGCTCATTGCGGTCGGTTTTCAAGCCCGTGCCGCAAGGAGTGGACTGCAGCAGAGCCGTGATCTGGGTCAGCCACTCCCCCCACAGGACACACTCCCGGGTGGGGCTGAGCCGCTCCCCCCACAGGACACACTCCCGGGTGGGGCTGAGCCGCTCCCCCCACAGGACACACTCCTGGGTGGGGCTGAGATGCTCCCCGCACAGGACACACACTCCTGGGTGGGGCTGAGCCGCTCCAGGGACCCCTCCTGTACACAAGGCGGCGGCCCGCAGCCTGCACGCCCTCCAGCCCTCCTTAAACCAGTCACACTCCCCCTCCCAGCGCTCGCACTCAGGAAGACGGGGCAGCACCTTCTTTCGTTGGTTCTACGGTATTTCCTGCCAGCGCCCTGCTCCGGTGTTTGGTGCACTCGCCCTGGGCAGTCTGAGCGCGTCTGTCCACGTCTCTGCCCCGCTCACACCCTCTCCTCGCCACCAGCACGCCACCTGCCACCCCTGGCCTACGCAGCGGCTCCATCTTTCTCGACAGCAACACCAGGAACCCACGCTGCTGCCAACGGGCCAGCTGGGCGTGGAGCTGTGGCTGCTGCCCCGCTGTCAGTGGCTCCTGGGACCTGGTCCTGGACCGTAACAGCTCACCTTCCAATGACCATTTCCCCCGTAAGGCCTACACATATTCCGGCTCACAGAGCAGCTCACCTATCGCTTCTCTCCACTCACAGCCTAGCAAGGACCGTCAGCAGCTTATTCCCAAAGGTCTGGCATTTTCTCTCCTGAAAAATGCTGACAGGCCCAGGGAGGTCACGTCCACCCACCGCCTCACAAAGCTGGCCCCCGTCTCCAAGGAGAGGCCTAAGGCCTCTCTGCCAGGCACGGCTCCCACTGCCTGTGCACTCGGGCAGCTTCCCCTCACGCCAGCGCTGCTTCCCACCCCACAGTAAGTGTTCCTACGTGTCAGCAGGACCTTGTCAAAGCCTTTTACGCCCATAGCTTCGCGTCTGCCACAGAACCTTGTGCTCAGTGACCTGCCGCGGATTCAGGGGCGACTGCCCGTGGAGACCATGCTGCTGTCTCCCCAACTCCCCAGGGGTCCTGCAGTGCGGTCCCCTCAGGCCTGTGCCGTGGGGTCAGTGTCGGGGGGACCAGGACATGACAGAGCTCAGGCAGCGTGCCCGGTGACGGGACGGAGGCCGCCCAGCCAGCCCGGGACGCCACAGCCCGTCGGCCCAGGCTCTGCCCGGCACCCCTCCCCGGGCTGCCTGAGGCTGGCCTCCCGCCCTGGAGGATGCTCGGCGTCAGGCCGCCCGCTGCCTCTTGCAAGTTTATCCGTTCCAAACCCCACGAAGCTGACGACGGAGGCCTCTGCAACGCAAAAGCCTGTGTTCCTTGGCTGGGTCACTTCCACGTGGCTCCAGGCCTCAACCCGTAGCCTCGGATGAATGAAACCCACGGCCCCACAACTGAGGGGTCGGGGCGGCTGTAAAGCTGGGCGGGCAGACACCGGGCGGGAGGGTCATGCCAGGGGCGGCACAGAGACCCCCGTGGAGCCTCAGCCCCTTCACCATGCTGCCTCCGCCTCCCTGCCCTTCATAATCTGCCACTATTAGAACGGTTCTCCTTCGTCCCCTGCGCCTCCTCGCCCCGCCAGCCAGTGAGGGAAACGCAGTGACAGGCGACTGGTGTCCCCATCTCCCGAGCATGGGCAGGACAAGCCTTCAGGACGGGTCTTGGGATTGGCCAGCTACCCTGCAGCTCTGCTCTCCTTGGAGGCCGAGCCAGGCACCGGCATGTCCTGGATGTCCAGCTTCCTCGGGGCACCAGATAAACAGGTGGTGCCAGGCCCGACAGCCTCTGCCAGGCCGGGGCCAGGCAGTCACGCCCACAGACCCTGTCCCCAGAGGCCAGCTCACAGCACAGGACGCGGGCCTCACCGCCCAGCCCCTTGCGGAGGGAGCCAGGGCGTCCACTGCCTCTGACAGAACTCCCCCTCCCAAGCGGGGGTGCCTTTCCCATCTGTGGCCGACTGCGACTCCAGCACAGAAAGCAGCAGTGCCTCCCCCCTCCCCCCTCCCAGCCCCACCCCCACCACTGGACACCACGCAAGAATTCTCAGGCTTCCGGAGTTTATTTCAGGCGCATCTGCCCAGTTCTGCTCTGCTAGCCAGCACTCTGGCCGGTGCCCCTGCCCCGAGCACATGGCGGCCGGGGTCCCCGAACCGGTGTAAAAGCTGTCACCTTTTTGGTGGCCTAGAACCTACTTGGTGAGGAGCTTTGAAGCCTGAGAAACAAGGTCACGTGGGCTGAAGCAGCTCTGGGCCCATCAGAGCCTTCCTGCTGCAGCGCCACAGGGCAGCTGACACAGAGGTGCCAGGAAACACGGACGGACAGCCACCCAGGCTCTGCCAGCACAGCCCTGTTTGGAGGGCGGCTCCTCCCCACCACCCTTCCGCCTGAAGACAGCAGGCGTGCCCACACCAGCCGTGGTCAGACCAGTACCAGCTTTCAAGCAAACACCAAATAAATAAGAGGTAGTGGGGAAGGGGACAGAGCGTCCCAAAGGGCACCCGGTCCCCATAGCGCCAGCTCCGACTTTCCAACCAACCTTTGTTCACACAGAACCTTCTAGGAAGCTTATTGGAACCGCCAGGACGGAAGGGGACTGAACCGTTGTTCTTAACCCACTGATTTAGATGCTGAACTTCAGAACCAAAACCAGCAAAAAAGACGTCAGCTTACACACTGCCTGCCACCTGGCGAGGGCGAGCAGCAGGTTCCCTGGTGCCACCTGCCCCCTGGCTAACGGCGCGGCCCAGCTCCCCGGGCTGCAGGGAGGAGTGGTGTCAGAGATTTGGCCTCATATTGCACTGGTTCAAAGGACACAACCTTGTGGGGAGGAAGAAAACCAAGCGGTGAGGAATGCAAACTGGCCCTCGGTTAGTACACACTGCGAGGTCAATGGGGGAGGTGGGAGGGAAGAGGCATTTCAACGCCAGATCCAAAACCGTTCCGCATTCAGGCAGCTGTCAAAAGCCCTCCATCCCAGTTCCGCCCTGAGCCGGCCTCTCACGCCCTGGGAGCAGCAACCTTGGACACACCCGCCCTCCTGTCTACGTCTAAGGACTTAACACTGATTGGCCGCCAGCTTAGCTGTGCTCTTGGTGAGCCTCGTTGTAGTCCATGATGCGGAGCTGTCCGACACTGTCCGGGCTGGGAGGCGCTGGGCGTGGGCCGTCAGGGCTCAGGGGGGTCTTGGCCTCCATGCCCATGTCCACGCCCGTCTTGAGCGTCTCAGAAAGGCTGCTGATGGTCACCCCGTCCTCGTCGCACTGGCTCTCGCTCTTGTTCCGAAATAGCTCTCGTGCCTTCATGCCCAGGAAGCTTTTGGAACTCGGAAGGGAGCCCACCGTCGTGGGGATGCTGGTGGAGGGCTCGCCCGTGACGGTTTCCCAGCGGCTGCTGAACGGGCCTGCCCTCTGGGTCGGGGGCTTCTCGGGTGTGGAGAGCTGGCTGCTGCTGCTGCTGCTGCTGCTGCCCCCGCCGCCTCTGCCTCCGCCGCCCCGGGTGCTGCCAGGTCGGGGGGGCCTGGTCTCCCCGTTGTGGCCAGACACCGTGTCGCTGTGCCCTCTCACAGGATCCGAGCAGCTGTCGTTGCAGCAGTCCAGCCTGCAATGGAGCGGGGAGAGGACAGCATTGGGGACTGTGGGTCCGTGTCTGGGAGGTGGGGCTCACACTGACATCAAACTCTACCAATCGCTCGGCGTTTATAATGGGCTCAAGCGCGGCTCTCACTGGGGACACCCAAGCCACAGCAGGCACATTAGATGCAGCCTCAAGCATGGGCGCTTCCTGTGCGCATCAGCGACGGGGGCCCAGGAAAGGGACAGGGAGAGGCCGCAGGGTGTCCTGAGGACGGGGCGTGGGGGGCTCTGGAACGCACGTGCCATGTGCGGGAATCGCTGCCAACACTTGCCGCGCAGCCCCTGCTCCTACCTTTCTTCTGCTGCTTCTGCTGCTTCTGTTTTCTCAACTTCAAGTTTTTTCAGGAGGCCATCTTTCTCCAGCCTGCCGTACAAGTCTAAGACCTCCAGCTCAAACACCTGGGTGATCCGTTTCTGAGCCTCATACCTGCTCTCCGCGGCCTGCAGCTGGCCTCTGAAAGACAAAGCGGCCATGTGGGAACCCAGCCACTCGCGCGCCCGCGACCCCTCCCATGCGCCCTCGGAGCTACCTGGCCTGGAGTTTGACGTCCTCCAAGTACTTCTTCTGCT
Source organism: Myotis pilosus (assembly GCA_036010255.1). NCBI lineage: Eukaryota > Metazoa > Chordata > Mammalia > Chiroptera > Vespertilionidae > Myotis > Myotis pilosus. The sequence goes on from JASKON010000013.1 coordinate 71,574,536, forward strand.
CCACGAGAAGGTGGTCTTTCTTGGCCAACTGAGCTTCCAGCTCCAAAACCCGCCTCTGGGAGGTGTCGAGCCGCTGGCTCTGCTGGAGCGCGTGGCTCCTGTGCTTCTCCAGCTCCTTCCGATACGCAGCCTTCATCACCTCCACTTCCTAGGAGAGGGGCCGAGTCACCACGCGGCCGCCTGGCGCAGCCACAGTAGGAGCACTGAGGGCACACAGTGCTCGAACCGCAGGCAGCACTTCAGGGGCCGCTCCCTCTGCCCTTCCCCCAGGACCTGGCAGGGGGCCTCTGAGTAAACTCTTCAGAGGTTTTCTTATCCTGTAGGTTCCCTTTACTTTTCCCAAAGCCATTATACTTCCCAGTAAGTGGGAGCCAGTATCTAGATCAGCCGTGGGCAAACTACGGCTCGCGGGCCAAATCCGGCCAGTTTGAAATGAATAAAACTAAAAAAAAGTTTGCCCACCCCTGCTCTAGATGAACTCCCGCATGACCTTCCCTCTGAAGGAGCCTGGTACCTGCGGGCTGCGGGCTGCGGGCTGCGGGCTGCGGGCTGCGGGCTCAGGAGCAGCCCCGGGCTAAAGACCAGCCTCTGGGTCTGAGCCGCTCAGAGTGCAGTGGTGGGATGTGTGTGATGGAGACGAGGTGACAGGAAACACCTGAGCGTGTACTATCAAGCCCCACTCCCAGCTCGCTCACTAACATTACCCCGGCCTGTTTACACAGGCGCGAAACTGTCCCACCACCACTGGCGAGGCACTGATTAGTAAGACCAGCCTGCCCTGGCCTCGCCACCAGGACTGAGCCCCCACCTGCTGAAACTAAACTCAACACTAAAAGGAAGGAGAACACGCACAGCAGTTCGCACTCTTGGTCCTGAGCGCTCCGTTACACAGACCCGGCTTCCCCTGCCCCGCCCCTCCCTCCAGGACAGGGGCCTGGGTGAGAGAAGGGAAACATCGATCACCTGCTCGGTACACACTACCGTCAGGAGCTTGCACGGACACCTGACTTAATTTCAAAGTAACCCAATGGGGAAGCAGGCTCGTGTGATGCTGAGAAGTGCTTGTGTGGCCAGGCCAGGGAGAGGTGGGGATGGACACCAGGACCGCAGCGCCATTTGGGGAAACGATTCACAAAGCCACTCTGTGACCAGTGAGGGCCCGCCCCCCGCCCCGCGTCCCCGGCCCACCTTGGTGGTGTCCGAGTGCTTGTTCTGCAGCTGCTCCAGGTACAGCTCGTTGACCTCCCCGAGCACCAGCAGCTGCCGGTTGAGGAACTCCATCTGCTGCTGGACCGACTCGCTATTGGAGAGCTGACCAGACACATGAACAGGCGGTGAGAGACCCACAGCGCACAGCTGGCAGGCAGCACTGGGGAGCAGCAGCTCACCACTGCAGTGCCAGGGCGGATCCACAACTCCGTGGTTTCAAGTCCCTAACCCTCCGCTGGTGTGGAGGGGGCATCCAGGGGCGAAGAAATGGACAAAAATGCACTTTAAATGGAGCCGGCAAAAAGGAAGAAGTGCCAACGTGCACACCAAGGTGGCCACCAGAGGACGCTGGGAGAGGGTGTGCAGGACCGCAGCAGGGCATTCGGTCCCGGGAAGACTCGCCGTTCCTGACTGATTCCTAGCAGCGCAGTGAACCTCAGAGAGTCACAGCTCAAAACTCTGAACTTGGTCCATTTATGCGAACAGGGTGTGGAGAGACTTCCTGGGACACTCCCAGGGTGTTCAACAGCACCCAGCCCCTGACCCACTGTCCCCTGGGCGGAAGGGACAGGCGCGCTCCCTGCTGGGCCCCTCCCGGACTCACAGCTCCCTGCTGGGGTCCCTCTGGAGGAGGAAGGCCAGTGGCGGGGCCGCTCACTCGCCCTCTCACCTTCTGAGACACCTGGCTGAGCAGCAGCTCCGTGTGGCACACCTTGCTGTTGGCCTTCTTCAGCTCCAGGCGCAGCTCCGCCACCATGTTCCTGCAGTCCTCCAGCTTCGTCTGTGCAGGGAGATGCCGGCTCAGAGCGCCAGCGGGCCTGCCCCTGAGAGCCAGGCCCCCCTCCCTCAGTGGCGCATCAGGAAATAAATCTTTGTTTTAAAAAGTAAGCTATGGCGAGTTCCTGATTTGTGTAACAAAGGCCTCAGACCCGGAGGCCCCAAACTGCCCCACAGAGCCCTGGAGTGGGCAGCAAACGCCCCTGATCGGGGCGGGAGGGAAACACAGTGACACCTGCTGGCCATCACGCGCACTACCGGCTGGAGGGCCTTCAGTGTAAGAGGAGTCCCTGCCGGGGATGAGGACCTCTCTTGGCAAAGCTGCGTGTCAGGTGGTCAATGTGATCAGATCACCAGGCAAAACCCAGTAGAAACGGGACCTGCAGTGACCCAGGCCTGCACCTCTGTGCGGTGCACACAGCATTGGCCAGTGGCTGTGCCATTGAAAAAGGAACTTAAACTTTCTTAGATTTATGTATATTATTTTAAACAGCTCCTAAGTTGTCAGGACAAGTACCACTCAGTTGTTTAGATCTACCTGAGAAGCAGAACTTCTCTCTGTTTGGCTGCGGAGCCAGGACAAATGAGTGACACTGAGGGCGCTGGGACCTCCCTAAGTCAAATGGACCTGCACCAGCCACCGTGTCGGGGAAGGGCTCGCCTGTGCTGAGCAGCACACGGTGTGTGCGCCCCTCGGGGACGCCTGCGCAGCGGCGCACCTGCAGCTCCTGGCTCTGGTTGTAGAACTCCTCCCGGTCGTGCTGCAGCTGCCTGATCTGGCTGTGCAGCTGGGCGACCACCGTGTCCCGCTGCTCCTGGAGCTGGCTGTACCTGGCTTGCTCCTTCTGCAGACTGACCTTCCATATCTGGATGTCTTTCTCTTGTAACTTCAACTGGTCTTTCTAGCAGCGAAAAAGATGTCATCATTTTAGCTGCCTTCCAACATGGGCGGTGATGCTCAAGTTCAAATGCAAACATTTCATCTAAAGTCTTAGCTGCCCTTTAACCATACTACAGGTCCAGACCCTGACAGCTCGCTCTGTCTGGCTGGGCTCTAGCTCAAGGGCTCCCACATTTCCCATCAGGTCACTGAAGGGACACACATCACAGACGCTCGCCCTGGCCAGCACTCAGCAAGCGGGCACTCCTCTCAGTTATAAGCCACCCAGCGGTTGCCACAGGCTCACCTACTTCTAAGTGGCAGAGCCACGGCCAGTCCCCAGGTCTAACTGGCTGCACTACTGTGCCACACATCTGGGGCCATAAAATAGCTTCAGGAGAGCTGCTTTCACACTTGGAGAAACAAAACAATCTTTTGACCCCGTTATCATCAGAGCCAATCACGAATAAACAAAAAATTCAGGTGTCCCCACGGCTTCCAAGAGCTGCAAGGAAGCCCAGAGATGCGGCCACTCCTGTGTGAACCTCAGAGACGAGGCGGCCGCCCCAGTCACACCAGGGAAGAGCAAGGGCGGGAACTCACATGGCTCAGGGGCTGCTCCTACGGCAGGAAGGGCCCAGCCCGCTGCCCACCCCTTATCGCTCACCATGGCTGCCCACCCCTCCGCGCTCACCATTGCCCAACCCTCAGTGCTCACCACCACCGCTCACCATGGCCAACCACCCCTCCGCGCTCACCATGGCTGCCCACCCCTCCGCGCTCACCACCACCGCCCACCCCTCAGCGCTCACCACCGCCGCTCACCATGGCCGCCCACCCCTCCGCGCTCACCATTGCCCACCCCTCCGCGCTCACCATTGCCCACCCCTCCACGCTCACCATTGCCCACCCCTCAGCGCTCACCATGGCCGCGTTGTGCTCCTCCAGAGCCGCCGCCCTGATCACCCTGCGGAGGAGCCGCCTGTTCCGGACAGCGTGCTGCTGCCTCTTAAAGCGCTCATAGAGCAACTGGTTGTGCAGTAAAAGCAACTGGTTACGGAGGGTGCGGATCTCATCTGAGGGAGGAGAGCCTGATTTTAAAGCAGAGATGCCTTTTACGTGGTGTTCAATCAAGCCCCACCCAGGGTCTCTTAGCTCAAGAAACGATTCTTTAAGAAAGAGGCTGCCGCCCGCGGGCACTGAGCACTGGGCACCGCGTAGGCACTCGGGAGGAGGTGAAGCAGTATTGCCACCACGTCCGGCGCTAAGGGCACACTGTGGTGACGCTGAGCGCGTTCTCTCCTTTTCTCCAACGGGAGCCGCATGCGTACTCTGAGACTCCTCTTCTTCCTCCCGATACCTCTCCCCCCAACTCCCCGTTCCACCTCCTGCACGTGGGGCTTAGCCCAGGGAAGCTGAGGCCGGGCGAGAGGTCTGCACTTTTTGCAATTCTACTGCGAAGTGCATGGTCTTTGCCACTTTCAAAACCAGGAAATGCTGACTTTACGACACCTGGGACCCTCTTTAGCAAGCACAGAGTTAGGGGCTGGAACAGCAGCGAAGGGGGACTCCGCTTCCTGTAAAGCACCTCCCTCGGGGACAGAAAAGGCAACAGGCGGGCGGGCAGGCCCATGGGGGCTGGATCTGGAGCTAAAGTTACAACTTTACCTCCAAAGTGGGTCCAGTCGACAGACTTGCTGGGTAAAGACAGCCTGGGAAGAAAGGTTTTGAATCACAAAGTTAGCGATCTTACGTACCGGCAGCCAGGCCAGGTCCCTCCTTGTGCCCAAGAAAGCCTTCAGCTCCCTGTGGAGGCAGCCCAGGAGCCTCACAGCCCACTCAAGGGAGGGCCGCGGGCCGAGGGACGCGGGAGACGCCCGCGCCGAGCTCACTCTGTGGCCGGCGAGTTTTGCTCAGCTTTCAAGGTGACTGGTAACCAAACACACTGCGAGCTGCCTGTTTTCAATCCTCTACTGAAATCCATGGGGAGCAGCTCTGGGTTGAGACATGCCTGTTCCCCAAGTTTAAGGAAAAAGTAGGTAATTTACCTGGGCCTAGTACACTGAATGTTATTAAAAAATGGATCTTAGCCTGGCCGGCGCGGCTCAGTGGTTGAGTGTCCACCTATGAATCAGGAGGTCACAGTTCAATTCCCAGTCAGGGCACATGCCCAGGTTGTAGGCTCAATCCCCAGTGTGGGGTGTGCAGGAGGCAGCTGATCCATGATTCTCATCACTGATGTTTCTAACTCTCTCTCCCTTTCCCTTCCTCTCTGAAATCAACAGAAAAATATATCTTAGGAAAAAAAAGGGGGGGTTGGGTGGAATCTTAGCCCTGGCTGGTGTGGCTCAGTTGGTTAGAGCACCACCCCAGTGGGCTGTCCTGTACACCAGAGGCAGCAGGTTCAATTCCCAATCAGGGCGAGACTGGGAGCAACTGATGTTTCCCTCTCACATCAATGCTTCTCTCTTCCTCCCTCTCCAAACTCAATCTTAAAAAAGGAGAGAGAGATCTTAAATATTACAATCTCTGGGAAATCCTGCGCTAGGTTATTATACAGAAGGAAAAGGAAAAATAACATTCCCCAAGAACCTGCTGAGAAATGACCGAGAATTCAAACTTCCCTCACGCCGTCCTTGAACATCCTTTGAAAAGGGTAATAAAGAGAAAGGTTGAAGAAAAAAGAAAAAAATAATAAATAAAAGAAGGGTTGAAGAGTGTCTCAGAAGATCTCTAAGAAATCCCGTGTGCCTTCCGGGGGAGGGACCCCTCAACTTGCATGAAAGGCTGCTGATCGATCTCCCACCCAGTGAGCTGTCAGCAAGCAGAACACCTGCGGCCAGCAGAGGGCCCTGTGACACACACTCCTGCTTCTGAAATGCCAGAACCTCCCTGCACGGCCGAGAGCCGCGTGGAAGCCGCTGAGCGTCCTCAGAGCGCAGGGCACAGACGGCCTATGTCGAGGTAGGAAGACTCGTGTTAAAATGGGATGATCCAGGTCAGTGTGCGCATCTGGAGGACACACCCTGCCCTGTGCGCGCAAAGGTGGCAGCAGCCGGAGCACACAGCCTGCGCCCTCTCACGTTCTGATGTCACTCGGGACAGACCCTGTGGGGGACGGAGCCCGCAGTGCCTCACCTGCTCAGCTCCTTGCCGTGCGCCTCAGCGCCCTGCTGGATCAGCCTGTCCAGCACCTCCAGCGGGGAGGCAGAGGGCGCACAGGCTTCTTCTGCGTTCCCTGGCATCTTCTTCACGAGCTCCTGGGTCTTCTTGCTGATGAAATGATGGGCAGTCTTGGGCAGTGCCACCTCAAAAAGATGATCGTAGGGAGGAGGCTGCCCGCTCCCAAAGCCCGCGCCCCGCGGAGACGGAACTCTGAAGGGGCTGGGCGTGAGGATCCTGGTCTCCAGAGGTGTCTGGTGCTCCCCGCTCCCGGCAGGGCTCTGGGCGCGGCCCCCGCCGGGCAGCTCAATGGGGGTAAAGGCTTGCTTCGGGGTGTCAGGCCCAAGCTTGTCCAGGGACGCGTTGAGAGGCTCGGGGTGCACACCGGCACCCTGAGCGCTGGTGGCGGCTGATGGGGTCTTCCTCGGACAGCCCGGGAGACTGTCCTGGTAGAAGGGAGAGTCAAAGCCTCCTCGAGGAACCAGGGGCTCGGTGTCGGCCGTCGTGATCTCAGAAAGTTCCTTATAAATTGCCGCTGAGGGGAGTGGGGGAGACAGAGACACCCCAGTGAGCAGGCCCCGGGGGAGAGGGGGGCAGGCAGTGCCACCAGAGGGCAATAGAGAGCGGCACCCCTTTACCTGGCACTGGACCCGAGTTCACCTCCCATCTTTCCTCCCCAAGAGAAGCACCAAGCCAGCCCGGCAAGCTGGCGCGAGGCCGGTTCAGCCTTTCACCCTCGCCACCTCCCCAGGCTCCAGTGCCGGACGTTACCTTCTTCGTTGTCCTTCTCAATGCTGTCCTCCTCGGAGGCCAGGCCGCCCAAGAACCCTGGAAGGTCACTGAGAGTGACAGCACCTTTGCCGCCAAGAAGTTCTTCTAGAAACAGACAACGCGAGTCAGAGAAACACGCGGGAAACCACTGGAACCGAAACGCTTCCCGTCACGGACGTGCTGGAACTCCTGCTGGGCGGACAGGCTGGGAGGGCTCTCAGGGGGCAGAGCTCCAGCACTGCCACATCTAACTGACGGGGCCCAACACTAGCCGCACAGGAAGGAAACCTCCGTCCCTAACGCTCAGAGAACAGGCAGAACCACAGGCTGGCAGCTCCGCACGGGCACTCAACGGCACTCGCGTAAGGGCTGTGCGTTACTATCAGGTTGGCTTTGGTGTCTCTAGGCTCAGTGGTTTGCAGCATTCCAGAATGTCCCGTTCCCACACGGAACCCAACAAGAGGAGACGGTACCTAGACCGCGGTCGTTGGGAAGATGGTGCTGTCTGTGCAGGCAGGGCCGGGCCGGATCTGTTCTCTCCTCCTGAAAAGATGGGCACGTTTACATCACTCGGCGAGGCTGAGCACCCGTCCCCGGACATAAGAGAAACACCCCAAGTATCTGCACTGTCAGATTAGCAAACTGTTTCGTCTCGGACGCCTGGATGTTCTTAAAAACTGTTGTGAATCCCAGGACCTTTTGTTTACTGCGTGGTTATGTGGTTATGTTACATCTCCTGAAAGTTACTGGATTAGGAATTAAAAGGGAAGTTTTAAGAATATTATTAATTCACTTAAAACAAGAAGGAATAGGTGAGGCTAGCAGAGCTGCTGTCCATTCCTGCAGCTGCGCGGATCCCTGCAGGGAAGCAGCTGGGCGCTCCCGCCGCCTCTGCCTTCCGGCTGCTGCCTACGGTTCTGGCTAAACATGTGAGGAAAACGCTGGGACTCCGGACAAGCAATGGTGAGAAGTAAACCATGTTAACAGACTGCGGTCACATCCTTGATGTCGCACCCACACCTGACAAGGGTTACTTCTTAGGGTTATTTACGGTGTGAAACCTGAAGCCATGGCCATTCACGCTCCATGTGCATGTTACCCGCCACCTGCCTGGCATGTGCACAAAAGCGCCTTCACCACGCATGAGGCTGTAGCATCATTCTCTGGGCATTTGGCAGAGACTGGCTCACCGAGTCATGTTGAAACGATTCACTATTCAATGCTGACAACGCGAAGGACTAACCAAGCTTCCCGAGACCTTCAATCTCACATGAGAGACTAGGGGAAGCTATCCAGCTTGTGGGGGCGCGTGCCAGTGTTTTAATATTCCAATTTCACCTGAGAGCTGAATTTTATCATTTATAAATGCTGTCAGTTGTTTATCTTGAAGAGACAGGCTCAGTTCATCACTTAACAAACTAACTGCTGGCCACACTCGGGCCTGAAGACCAGCGCCAGCCAGCTCTTCAATAAAAGCAGAGCTTCGGGAGGAAAGGCGGCTGGTCAGCTCTCGGCCTGACCTCGCAGGAGCCGGAGGTCACGCCACCTGGTGTGAGCAGTGCTCACGGGCACGTCGTCTGCCGCCACGGAGAGTTACACAACCATGTTCCTAAAGGCCAGGATTGGATAAACTAACAACTTTCACTGCTTCCCACAGAATATTCTTAAGTTAGTTTTTTTGCTTGTTTTTTGTTTCTTTTCAACAGAGAAACCAGTCCAGGAGGAAACTGTAATGCCTGCCAGGACAGGTGGGCCCTTCACACCGAGGGGCCAGGCGCTCACCACCGTTTCCTACAGCAGGAGTTCCACGCAGTCAAGGGGCAAAGGGCAGCTCAGTGTCACTGAGCCAGCACCTCTGACCCCATGGGTTCCAGGAAAGGCTCCAGGCCGAGTCAGCTGCCCCGCTTGGAGAGCTGCTGGCTGCTCCCTGTCATCTGTCTGTCTAAAGCCACTACACTTTCGGGGGGACCTCTATCTGGCATGACAGGCTTCACAGAGTGAGCGAGCAGGCGGCCACATCGCTGGGGAGAGGGCGAACCGAGCATACCTTCCGGGGGGGTGCGGCTGTGGGCGGGGGGAGTGGGACGTGCACGCAGTCATCCGAGTGGCAGAGCGGGGCGGGCGGAGGAGAGGTCGCCGGGGTTCCCGAGGGAGTTCCTTTTCCACCTGCTCAGAGACAAGGCAGAACGCACAGTCACTGGCCCGACTGCGGAGCTGCCACGTTCCTGGCGGCCTGTCCCAGTGAGGAAAGCTGCTGGAGCTCACTGTGGGGCTCCAGGCCAGTCTCGTTTTAGGTTCCCTCTACATGTTCCGGAAGCCCCCGAGGTTTGCATTAGTGTCAACACCAGGTTCACAGCTGCAAGTCCCCAAACACAGTCAGACCTGAGACTCTTCCTGGTCATCCCCACCAACCAAACCCACCGAGGCAGACATACCAGGAGCACCAAAGGCTTTACTGTAGGGCTGGGAGCAGTCAGGCGGCACGTTTCCAGGAGAGGTGGGAGGCGTGGCCATGCCGCACATGAGAGATGGGCTCCAGAGAGTAGCCTGGGAAGGCAGTAAGCATGTCAGGATGAGCAAGGACCACTCGCCCAACGTGGACGTCCCTGGGCGGTGGCCACTTCAAACTAGAGAGAGGCACCTCATTAAAGCGCTATCAAGGGACACGTTGCATTTGTAAGTCTAGACTCTTAAGAGAAACCCAAGTGGGTTTTGCTAATGTAACCCATCCTTAAAAATAACTTTCTGAAATGAGCAGTGAGATTTTCCCAGACCACGTGCTAAAGCCCGATGCCAGTGGCCAGCGCCAGCGCCATCAGCGAGCAGAGAAGCAGCAGGCGCGCTCTGGGACGTACTTGCGGGCCCTCAGCTGACAGCCGCGGCGCAGGGGAACTGAGAGGCGGAGGTAGCTGCCCTGGCGTGCTGGACATCGGCCGGGACACGGAGTGAGGGGTGGAAGTCACGCTCCCTGCAACGAAAGGGAAAGAGCGCACCGCCTCGGTGTGGGGCCTGGTTATTCTGACAAAACGCTTTGGTCACCTCGCCCTCGCTGAGTGGCTCAGCTGGTTGGAGCACCGTTGTGTCCACCAACAGGGGTTGGTCCCCAGTCAGGGCACATACAAGAAGCAACCAATGAATGCATGGATAGGGGGATGATGCATCGGTGTCTCTCTCTCTCTCAAATTAAATTTGTTTAAAAAATACGTCTTCTCAACTTCCGATATTCAGTTCTCTGCATTTAAAGAGAATCTGAGGGCCCTGACATCCTGGGGGGCAAGGAACACCCCACAGTGCTCTTTGGGAATGAGTGCAGGAGGGCCTGCAGGAAAACCTGAGAAGGCGAGGCCGGACGATGCCTCGGTGGGGGCTGCCTGCCGAGCAACCTGGACTCTGCAGCACCCCAATTCCACACCGTGCACTGGGGCACACGGCAGTGCTGCAGCCCAGAGGGCCTCACAAGTGTCGGAGAAGCAGGAAAACTCCCTTATGCACAGGAGCCTAGAAGTTACATACTTAAACCCATTTTTCTTGTTAAGCATCGCAGACATAGCAAGTCTGCTGGCACATGATCAGGCAGGAGACCAAGGACATGGGCCTAAATTACACTTGAAGGAGGAATTAATCAGCAGAAATGGAGGCAAATTCTAAGTTTTAATATTTGGGAAACTGCTCCTAGGAGTTGACCTAAGTCTTCTTCTAGGACAGTGATGGCGAACCTTTTGAGCTCGGCGTGTCAGCGTTTTGAAAAACCCTAACTTAACTCTGGTGCTGCGTCACATATAGAAATTTTTTGATATTTACAACCATAGTAAAACAAAGATTTATATTTTTGATATTTATTTTATATATTTAAATGCCATTTAACAAAGAAAAATCAACCAAAAAAATGAGTTCGCGTGTCACCTCTGACATGCGTGTCATAGGTTTGCCATCACTGTTCTAGGAAAAGAAAAATAAAGTCAACAAAAATCAACAATGCTTTCTAGGGCCAAAGTGGGAGGCAGAGAAGTACCAGAGTCCCTCCTACCAAAGCTATTCTGTGTGTCCACGTAAGGGCTTGCGGTGACGTCAGCTGAACGAGGGGGAAGGCGGGCTGAGTTTTGGTGAGACACAGAATAGCCATCTTCATACGAGGCTTCTGTAGGGTCCAGGGAGATTTTGGCACACTCGATTACAACATCATGGGTTTCTAACTTCTTCCACCTGTAAAAGGCAAAGAAAGTCAAGAAATGTAAGCTGTAATCCATTTAATTAAATACATGAGAGCGCTAACTCCAGCCAGCCACTGACCCTGATTAGCAAAGAACAAGGCAGAAACACACCAACCCAAGAAGTACTGATCAGAAATTAGGCATTCATTTCACAAACCGATATCCTCCCCATTGAAAGTGGTTATATCAATTTACCAGGCACTAAATTGAAAGCAAAATTTCATCAACAAAAGACTAGGCCTGGCCTCAAAACACAACACAAACCATGCAGAGCAGTCACCAGGGAAAATCTCCTTCGGAACAAAGGTAATCAAAGGTCAGGGAGGCCTGGAAACTGCCAGGTAGCTGAGCATGACTTAAGGCCACTTATCAAAGCGTTGGGGTTCTAAACCAGCCGTGGGCAAACCACGGCCGGCCCGGATCCGCCCGTTTGAAATGAATAAAACTAAAAAAAAAAAAGACCGTACCCTTTTATGTAATGATGTTTACTTTGAATTTATATTAGTTCACACAAACACTCCATCCATGCTTTTGTTCCGGCCCTCCGGTCCAGTTTAAGAACCCACTGTGGCCCTCGAGTCAAAAAGTTTGCCCACCCCTGTTCTAAACCATCCTCCGCGCAAACATGGCACAGAAGTCTCAACCCTAGAGAAAGCCCACAAGGAAATGTAAAGACGCGTCTAAGGGTGCTGATCTGGGAGCCACCGTTCTGCTAAGAGCATGGCCCATGGAAAGAGACACACGTGGCGAAGTACACTGGTGCTCAGCACAGCACAGCACAGCACAGCCCGCGGTGGGAAGAAGGGAGGAAGCAGCCGAAGTCCAGCCAGAGACTCTGTAGGGGAAAGACTGTGACCCTGTCGGCAGGCCGCAGTCGCCAAGAGGGCGGGCGGGCTGGAAGGGGCTTCCTGGACGAGGGAACACTCTTCTATTGCGATTGAGACTTTGGCAAAACTTAACAGACTGATGAACTTAACGTATCTAAGTTATACCTCACTAAAGTTGGCTTTACAAATCATGCTTTCAAAGATTAAGTGACAGCAAATGCTCAGGATATAATCTTACATGAGTAAAGGAAACAAAACGCTCAGTGGATAGAGCGCTGGACTGCAGACTGAAGGGTCCCGGGTTCGATTCTGGTCAAGGGCACATGCCTGGGTTGCAGGCTCGATCCCCAGTAGGGGGCGTGCAGGAGGCAGCCGATCAATGATTCTCTCATCACTGATGTGTCTATCTCTCTCCCCCTCTCCCTTCCGCTCTGAAATCAATGAAAAAATATTAAAAAACAAACAAACAAAACTACGCAGAGATACACAAATGGATATGCTCCCACTAATAATTCAAATGAGAAGAACAAGACCTGGGTGTGTTCCTTCCCTTCTCTTACTTCGTCAGTGTTTGCCAAATGCACTAAGTGGAATAGCTAACGCGTTTTCTTGCTCAGGTATAACGGTCCTCCTTGGGGACCACATCGTTTTGCTCTCCGTGTTTCTAAGCTCTCGCCTCTGTGTTCCGAAGCTTACAAAGAACAGCCCAGCAGCACTAGCCGCACCACGGCTCCCCTGGAAAACGTCCTCCCTACGCAATGGTTCTAGACCGCTCAGCATCGCTGAGATGGGGGGGCTGTGGTATCACACACAGGACAGAGCCGGGCTGTGGGGCCTCAGGCAGCTGCCCTAGAGGCAGGGCCTTGGGGTCTCCACGCAGCCTCTTGGGTCAGGAGCAGGTGAGGGTCTCGGGGGCAGCCTGTGACACCTGTGGCAGGGGAGCTAGTCTCCTCCCCACATTCTCAGCGGCTGGAAAGTGATTACGTGAGATCAAGAGTCAGGACACATGCGCACACAGAGGAGACTGACCTCAGAGAAGACAATGAAGTGCATATCGCAGGGATGTTTTATTTTAACCACAGTAACAGATGCACTCACTCACAGTCACTTCTTGATTCTTAAAGGGACTTTTCAATTGTAATCTCTCTGAAACTGGGAAGCACAGGCTAACCCAGGGGTGGGCAAACTTTTTGACTCGAGGGCCACAATGGGTTCTTAAACTGGACCGGAGGGCCGAAACAAAGCATGGATGGAGTGTTCGTGTGAACTAATATAAATTCAAAGTAAATATCATTACATAAAAGGGTACGGTCTTTTTTTTTTTTTTTTTAGTTTTATTCATTTCAAACGGGCCGTAGTTTGCCCATGGCTGGCCGCTAACCAGTCACATTTGGTGTATTTGGGATTCTTTCTTTCTCGGGTATGCTTAAGAAAATACAAGTACATCCTGTTGGTCAGTGGCATCTTAGAGTCAATGAAATGTGACAGTTTAAAGTCAGCGTAGTATTGAGAAATCCCTCCCAGCCTCCTGGACTTCGCCTGCATTCTGCAGAAACCCGTGCTCAGTGCTCAGCGGAAGGGCCTATGGGGGCAAATGCGAGTCCTTGCATATCTGAGAACGTCTCACACTCAACAGGCAATCTGGCCGGGAAGAAACCCTTCCCCTCCGTTTTGAAGGTGTTTCAGAAGCTAACGCCATTCTGATTTCTGATCCTTACTGTTTTGCTTTGTTTTTCTCTAAAAGGTTTATCTCTGTGTCATGAAATTTCACATTGATTAAGCTGAACACTAGGTTCCTCTGATCGGAAATGCATGTCTTTCAATGACCGCATTCTCTTGTATTACCTGTACTTGCGTGGGAAATTTTCTTCTATCATTTCTTCCGCAGTTTGTCCCCCACCAAGCTGTCCCTCTGTCTAAAGCTCCGTCTGGCCGCTGGGCTCCTGCACGGACGGTCTGTTTCCCATCCTCCTCCCGGCTGCTCCTCTCCGCCCTATGACTCTGCTCCTGGGACAGCGTGGCTTTACCTTCCCGCTGTCACTGCATGCGTATCCTGGATTTCAGTTTTCCTTTTTGAGGCGTATTTCTTTAGTGGGACTGTTCCCTTCCTCGTGGCCACTACTGACATTTCCTGCTGCTTCTGTCTGCTCACTGCTTCTACCTTCTCTTCACCTTGGTGTCTTACCTTCTGAGTTAGAGCTTTCTTCAAAAGCCAGATAACCCCTGCCTATCGAGGTGAGGGAGGCTCTATAAGTTGACCCAGGAGGCTTCCAAGTTCATAAACTGAACACACACATCCAATTGTACAACCACCTAAAACCCAACTCTCCACATTCTCACAGACATGAGAGATTGCATCCAAAAACAAAAATGGGGGGTGGGGGAGGGGCGCTGGAGAGGGCCAATGGGAGAAAAGGGGGACATATGTAATACATTCAACAATAAAGAATTACTTTAACAATTAACAAACAAAAACAGGCCACTATAGAAAAGGGCATTCAAGGAACTGAAACAGCTCTCAGGTATCAAGAACATGGTGGGAGCAAAGGCTCTAACAGAAGGATTAAAACCAACGATAGGACATCTTCAGGGAATAAAACGAGGGCAGAGTAGAAAGGCGAGTGGGAAAGAGCAGAGAACCGTGTTGGGGTCCCAATTTCAATGCCAGGAGCCGTAGGAAAAGACAGAGACGATGGAGGCAAGGAAATCACGCATAAATAGAGCGTTTCCTAGAACCTACAGAGCTCCCAGACCGAACAATGAGAACAGACTCACCCAAGGGACAGCACTAGGAAATCCCAGAAAACAAAGCAAAGACTCTACAGGCCCCGAGAACACCCACCGACACAGGGTGAGAGGCCAGAGGCCCTGTGTCCACAGCAGCGCTGGGAGCAGGGGCACCGGACACCTCCCAACAGCCGAGTGAGGACCCCGACCGGGAAGTCTGCCCGTGTTATTACTACACACTGCACACACATCCTGTGCTTCTCTCTGTGCACCTCACCGGGAGCTGCTTTAAGGTGACTGCGGACTGGCATCACTGGCCTGGGCACAGGCTGGCTGCCGGCGGGGAAAGGCACAGAGGGAGAGGACCTTCTCATAGCTTGGGAAGCAGAGTTCCACCCCGTTCCCCGCTTTTGGTCCTGGCCCTCCGCGTGCCTGTATCCTCCAATCAGGAACTGTGCAGGCTGTTTCTCCACGGAGGAAGGGAGCGCCTGGCGGAGCAGAAGGAAGGACCGAGGGGCACAGCCTCCCCGCCTCCGACTTCCCCCAGTCCCCTGGCTGCAGCCACATGCCCCCAGGGCACTGCAGCGGCCTCTGCGCTGCCCAGTGGGATTTCCATTTCCTGTTGCTCGGGGTGTTTCAGACGCACCGGAAGCTTTCGCTGCACGAGTCCTTTCCGGGGACTGCCTCCATGAGCAGAAGAACCCATACTCCCCAGTGACCTCTCAAGCGCACGTCCACCCTTCCCATTGCAATCTCGCCAGAGAGCTGAGGACTATCCAGGGGTTCCATACCTCCGGGGGTCCAGTTCATGGTCCTTGGATCCGGTCACCAGTTCCGGGTGAATCCGCACATGCTCCATCATTGGCTGGAAGGGTCCGGGTGACAAATGGAAGGCTTAACTATCGCCACGCACCAGGACAGTATTTGACAGTAAAAGAGCGAGTACTGATGCACGCTGCGGGGAGGGGGCCTGGACACCGTGTGAAGGGAAGGGCCCGTCACAGGGCCACACAGCACACAACAGGCAAGCCCATCAAGGCAGAGGGCAGCCCGCGGTTGCTCAGGGCTGGGTGGGAGCCTGAGCTGGAGGAGGGTTATCTTTTCAGAATTCCCCTCCAGGGTTTAATACAAAGGAGTGAATGCCGCCTGGCTGACGGCTGTCCTTTACCTTGACCACTTCCTCAAAGGTCTCCAGGTTCTCCTTCATGCTGTAGTGGGAGCGGAGGAAGGAGACGAAGTTGCAAGGGTACATCCCGTAGAGGCGATGGAAGAGGGCATAGACGCTGGCGTGGAGATGGACCAGGTAGATTTCCGCCACGTGGCCTGGAAAGGAGCGTGTCCAAGGAGCCTCAAGTAGACACAAGGCTGACGTGGGCCCGGCAGACACGAGCCTGAAGCTGCCGCCTGACTCCTTGCTCACGGACCCTCCCCTTTGCCCCCCAAGAGTGAGAGTGGCTTTCTACAATGCAGTGTGAGCATGCCAGCCCCCCTGAAAATCCACCGGTGGCTCCCTATGGCCCCTGGATACATGCCCTCCACGCGGAGCGACCCTCAGGTCTGACTGAGCTAACTGTGCCTCCTCCTCTCCAGTCATCCCTCCAAAGGGACCCCAGGCGACTCCCCACACCGAGCCGCCTTTGGGACAGTTGCTGGCCCAACACCGCTCAGCCTCCTGCCCCCGCCCGGCTCAGCTGCTTCCTGAAAACGGCACCGCCTGCTGCCTCTGTCCTCAGTGCTCGCACTGCGCGTGGTGCCCAGCAAGGCTTAAATATTTGTGACCAAATGTGTGAGAACCTTTTAAAATCAGCAGTAGTCTCAGCTACTGTCCTGACATTCGCTTTACCAGAGCTGAGAGTGGAAGGAGGAAAACGTAGTTAACCTAGCCCTGCCTGGGCCACCAGGAGCCGCAAGCCCACGTGGACAGAAAGGCCCTCCTGAGCGAGCAACCCACCCTGCCTCAGAGGCGACTCCCTCCTGGGCCCCCGGGCTGTGCCGGAGCTGCAGGGCTCATCCTTTCTGGGTGCACCTCGTGCTCACAGCTGGAGGCGCCCTGACAGCGGGCTGCCTGCCGAGGTTCCCAAGTCCACTGCATGTGGAACGAGAATGCGGGTGGAACGGGCAGTGCCCTCCCTCCTCCCACACACACACACACACGGGAACAGGGCCAGTGCCTGTATCCTGTCAGACCAGCGCACTGAGGCAAGAATGTCCCGCTCCAGCAGGGGTCACCGAAAGGCAGGGAGCTTTACCTCCTGCCACTCCGCTTCTCAGGGGAGGAACCCTTTAAGCCAACAGAAGAAAGGCATCGCACAGCATCTGGTCCTGCCGGCAGTGGACACCCCCAGCTACTTCCTCGTCTGGCTGGTGACAACACCCACGCCAGCTCCAGAAGTCGACACATCTTCCCTTACCGCTCACCCCCTGCAGGTACGCAGGAGTCTTTACCTGGTTTCTTTAGGCACCACGACGAAAGGCGGCCAAAGATGTCAAAGAAGTCGTGGAGGTGCTGCTTGCCTGCCTGGGGGATCATGGGCAGCATGGTTATCAACACCAGGACGCCGGTCGTGAGGACGATGACATCAGTGTCCACCTGCGAAGGAGAAACACCTGTCAGGGGCAGGACTGCACACACAGGGCCCAATGAGAGCTTCGCTCAGACTCAGCCCCGCCCCTAAGGCCCTCGGGGCTTGGAGGGCCAGCACCGACAGCCGACTCCACAGGAGCTGCTGAGGGCCAGCCCGGCCGCAGGAGCTGGTGCCGGAACCAGGCACCCCCGTCCCAGAGGAGCTTAACCTGGGTGGGCGATGCCCACTCCTCAAGCCCGAGGACTCGGGAGCAGGATCTGGAAGCAGGAGAGGCTACTTTTTAACAGAACAGAGATATGCAGCTGTTTTTGCTCATGCAACTAAATCCTAAAATGCTTACCTTTTTACAGCCAATTAAAAGAACCACTCCACACTGACAAGTCATACGCTTTTTCAAAGGATCACAACAACGTAGAACTTAAGAAGAAATAAGCACAGCGCTACCAGGAGTCCTTAACGGCTCACCTGCACAGCATTAGAAACCAGCAAATAAAAGGCGATACGGTGACCTCTGACCCTGTCTGCGACCGCACAGAGTCCTCCACGGGGGGTTGATAAAGACACCGCTGCCAATGGGCACTGAGCACCTGGCCCGTGACCACATCAAGGCTGTCTGCCAAGTGACTAGGATTCAGATTTAAGCAACAAGATAGTAACCAAGACTCCCGTGGAGGCTAAGACACTCATTATTCCTATTTAAAAAGAATCTATCCGTCTGGAAAGGAAGTTTTAAATATACTTAGTTTTCACAGCAAGCCCGTCCCTGTTGTGATGGCAGCCATCTACTGATAAGAGTATAAAATGCTGTTAGGAGAATGTATGAATTCCGGTAAAAAATATGAACCCTCATCATACAACATCCTAACTGAAGGCTTGGGTAACAGCCCAAGAGTAATTGTCAAGGTTTACCCTTTTGGAAAAGATGAGTAGTTTTGGACTCTGAATTAAATAGGGTGCCTCAAAACTGGATTATAACCTCATCAGCCAACAGCTTAAAAAATTAAGTTATTGCCCTGGTCAGGTGGCTGATGGGTTGAAGCATTGTCCCATACACCAAAAAGTTTTGTGTTTGACTCTCGATCAGGGCACATGCCTGGGTTGTGGGTTCAATACCCTATTGGGGCTTCAACAGGGCATGTACGAGAGGCAACCAATCAATGTTTCTCTCTCTCTCCATCTCGTTTCCTTTCTCTCTAAAAATCAATAAAAACATCCTTGGGCGAAGATTTAAAAATTCAGTAAGTTGGTAAAACTATTCCTATTTCCCCCCCCCAATACCACACGTATGTTTTTATGACGCCCTGTCAATGTGACTCCTTGGGACCCATCTTCAGGGACCCTAAAGCCGATAGTCCCCCCACTGGCAGAGTCACAAGCCCCTCTGCAGGTGCTGTGCCAGACGAGCCCGCGGTAAACACTCCGCTACTATCATGTCTCTGGGAGGAGCGAGCACTTCACATTAACCACGTTTCCTACTTCACCACCGGAAACAAGTCCAGGAACTGGAACAGAGAGCCCTGCGTGGCCCAGGGAGCCCCTGCCGCACTCCACCCATCAGGCTCTCTTTAGGGGGACTCTGCGCAGGAACACTGCGGGCGCTGCCAGAGCAGAGAGAGGCCAGCAGCACCGGTGGGAGCCGTGGCAGCCACGTGTCCATGGCGATGGGCCTGCGAGCCCGCGAGCCCGCACTCCGTTAGCTAAAAGGAGCTTGGGAACGGGGTTCCCAAAGACGAGCCGGCATATTTTCACCTGAGGGAAGGCTCGCCAAGGACGGCATCAGAGAGGCTTGGGAAAGAGAACCAACCTGCTGAAACGTCACCACCGTATCTGCTTGGGCAAAAGCTACTGGACATCAGTGATGCCCTGAGAACGACTCAGCCCAACTCTGCACTCGGAGAAACCCCCAACGCCTGGAGTTTCCAAACGCTCAGCTTACAATAGCGTGCTTCCTGGAAGGGCCCAACATTTCAGAAACGACACGCACGAGGCCATTTCGCTCGCGTTCTTACACACATCGTACCTTGAGACATTTTAGCAGAGAAGGCAAGAGAGGTGCTTGGGAGAGCTTATGCTTCCAGGGCGGCTGCAGCCGGATGGCGTGCCCCAGTAACGAGAGCGTGGATAACCGAGAGGTGGCTTTGCCCACATATTCATTCATTTTGTCCAAGAGATGCTAGAAATATGAGAGAACAGGGAAACGTATCTCAGTAAAGCTGGGGAGCAGGGGGCAAGGGAACCCAGGGAGACCCTCGGATACATGTACACACAGGTAGTGAGGTCAAGTTCAAGATTTAAACCATGTTGGCAAACAAAACACTGTCCCACCTGGCCTGAGAGGACAGCCTGCACTTCCTGAAAAAGGTCCCATGACACAGGTCTGCGGGGGAGGCAGGGAGGCCCTCCTTCCGAGGCACAAACAGGCCACCTCTTACCATCACCAAGGCCCCCGCCTGCGGTGCTGAAGCTGTGCGGGCCCTGCTGGAAGCTCGCTCACTGCTACAGGAGCCCGGCCGCCGGGTTTGGCCCCAAATATAGATCAGGTAGGAGCGGAAGTTAAAACTCAGCCCAGAGTGAAAGAACAAGACGGCACGGTCTTCATATTCTCTATGACCGCAAGATGCCCCAAAGTCTGCCGTCACGGTGCCCTGCCAGCTGTCAACCACCGGCCAACGTAAAGCAAAAGCAGAACGTAAGGGCCCTTCCAGCACTGGGAAGCTGGACTCGTCCATCAGCCCCGTTAGTTTGCACTTAAGATTTCCCCAGGTTAATTAGAAGCTGAAAAACCCGACTCAAAGCACGGGTTCAACAAGGCGCACTTTATGAACTGAAGTGGCCCTGTGCCACTCTAGTATTGGGATTCCAGGATTTTTTTAAACAGCAAGATCTTAAAAAGCCTCTGGAATTTATTTCACTTTGTAAACTTTTCCGGAGACACAGGTCCTGCGGGTGACTTTTCTGTACGGCGACACCTGGAAACGAGGCCCCGTGGCGGCAGAGGTTGGGGGGAGGGGACCTCCGGAGCCTGCACACGGGTGTGGAGGACTGGCACCCCTCTCGGGAGAACATCTCCCACGCTCCACTCTGCCCCTGCAGTTACCTTATCGTGTGGCTCCTGCAAGGTAGTCAGGATGTGCAATACTTGCTGAGAACTGGTTTCCAGGTAATAGTCCACCAAGGTGTTCACAAGCATCGGCCCCCGGTCTAAAGAAAGAAAGGGGGGTTCTCAGTCACTTCCTTTGACATTCTAAATTTACCTTAAATCGCTGCCTGTCACAAAATCCAGAAAATGTTTCTCTACACGTTACCCAAAGTCGTACAAAGCACTCTATCTCTGCTTCACTACATTCACTTGTCTAACTGTAAGACAACACCAAGTTTATTGGCCTAAATAGCCATATAAGCACATGAAATGCTAGCTTTTTTATTACTTTTTTTAATTACAAAAGATAATTCGTTTTGCCCGGCCGGTGTGGCTCAGTGGTTGAGGGTCGACCTATGAACAGAACCAGGAGGTCACAGTTTAATTCCCGGTCAGGGCATATGCTCAAGTTTGGGGCTTGATCCCCAGTGTGGGGCGTGCAGGAGGCGGCCAATCAATGATTCTCTCCCATCATTGATGTTTCTCTCTCTCTCTCTCTCTCTCTCTCTCTCTCTCTCTCTCTCCCTTCCTCTAATTTGAAATCAATAAAAATATAAAGAACGGCAGAAACTTGGGTGCTGGGTGCGTGGGGCTCACGATGGGATTCTCGCATCTGTCTGTGTGCACATTTGAATGTTCTGCCAGGAGAAGCTGGACACACACCTGAGTGGCTCCACCCACGGGAGCTCTCTCTTGGTGCGTAAAGGCTCCTGAGAAGGGAAAGCACAGCTGAGCCGCAGGGTTCTGGTCGCTCTAGGTCGCTCTCTGCCCACGGGCAGGCGAGCTGAAACAACCTGCTCTCGCTCACCAGCATTGAGGTTCTCTTTAAAGACGGCCGTGACGTCATCACGCACGCTCAGCACAGGGGAGTCCAGCATGGAGAGCAGCTCCCCGAGGTTGGCTTGTTGGGCCATTTTCTCACAGACGTGCTGTGCCGGGTCCAGGACGTTCGTTACAGATGCTGGAGGCTCTTCATTGGTGCCACTACCAGACTGAGGAAAAGGAAGATGACAGTGTGACCGCACAGTCTCATGTTCCCCACAAAAACTACCTGAAGGCAGAGCAGCACCTGCGATCCATGCCTCAAAGTGTGTGCAGAACGCTGTTAAGGGAGCAGCGCGGGCGTGAGAATACCCCTGCCCGTGACAAACTCACAGAGAGGAGTCCTACAGCCAGAGAGAAACCAAACGCCACACGGCCAGCCCGACTGTCACAGCAACTTCACAAAAGAACCCAACAGAGTTATTCCTGCTTCTGTTTCTGCCTTGGGTTTTTGGCTAAGATAGTGTTTCTTTTTCAAATCAGCCCGTAAAAGTAGGTGAACTATTTGCAGAAAAGGAACTAACAGCATAGTATTTTCTTTTTTTAATTCTGATTTTTAAGAAATTTAATCTTTATTGTTGAAAGCATTGCATATGTCCCCGTTTTTCGCCCACTGACCCCTTCTAGCCGCCCCCGCCAAGGCCTTCACCACCCTCGTGTCTGTGTCCATGGGTCCTTTGGTTGATCACTTCCCACCCAGCATTTTATCCTTGACTATCGCTCCAATGTCTGAAATTTAGTACAGCTGGTTAGGTCCCTAGGTACTGTCCTCAGGGGCTGAGGACCTAACCTGCTGTAGCAGCTTTTACTAGTAGACACTGGAGCGATGGTCAAGAAGAAAATGCTGGGTGCGAAGTGATCAGCCAAAGAACTTGTATGCATACATGTATAACCCATGGACACAGGTACTGTCCTCAGGGTGTGAACCAGGGGTCGTTTCTCCATTTGGAGCGTGCACGCCTCACACCGTTGGCTACAGGAAAGGGGCACCAGGGCAAACTTCACCTTGAAAGCTCAGTTTTTTGTTTTTTTCAAAAAATATATTTTATTGATTTTTTTACAGAGAGAAAGGGAGAGAGACAGAGAGCTAGAAACATCAATGAGAGAGAAACATCCATGAGCTGCCTCCTGCACACTCCCAACTGGGGATTTGCTCGTAACCAAGGTACATGCCCCTGACCAGAATCGAACCGGGGACCCCTCAGTCCGCAGGCCAACACTCCATCCACTGAGCCAAACAGGTCAGGGCAAAAGCTCAGTTCTTTACGGCAGTGGAGCAGCTGCACCACCTGTACATACGAAAAGCAGCTCACTCACCAAGCGCGCTGTACACACACTACATATGTCTCCCATTGTGGTCCCTAAAGCTGTTTCCCAAAGCCAGGTAATGACCACTACCATGCATCCGACAGGCACTGCTCACCTTCCACCAACACCATCAAATATGCTCCTTTCCTGCAGCTGTGTGAGTGGTCTTGGTCCCACTTTCGTAGGGAGAGCAACAGGTTAGGGCCCAGTGATGGCGAACCTTTTGAGCTCGGCGTGTCAGCATTTTGAAAAACCCTAACTTAACTCTGGTGCCATGTCACATATAGAAATTTTTTGATATTTGCAACCACAGTAAAACAAAGATTTATATTTTTGATATTTATTTTATATATTTAAATGCCATTTAACAAAAGAAAAATCAACCAAAAAAATGAGTTCGTTTGTCACCTCTGACACGCGTGTCAGAGGTTCGCCATCACTGGGCTAGGCCTTTCGCTCGGGGTCACAGAGCCCGCAAGAGACAAACCAAGGAAGACCTGCGCGCTGAGCCCTGATCTGCCTGACTCCAAACCCCAAGCCCGGCAATGTGACAGTCAGCGACGTGTGGCTCTGACCCTCACAGCCGCTCTGGGGTAAGCAGGTCTCACCCTGATTTTCAGATGAGACTAGGGACACTCAAAAAGGACGAGTGCGTTTGCGAGGTCATGTGGCAAAGCAAACACAGCTGGCCCAGTTCCCAGGCCAATGAGTAGACATGTCATTTGCAGCCATTTGCACTCTTACTGCCTCAGAACCTGCACTTTAATAGGCACCCAGGTAGTTCCTATCCGGGGGATAGATACGCCTGTTTGAGAAACACTGTGCTAAAGGGTTAACTCCTCCTCGCATGGCGAATTTAGAGTAACAACGGTCCCAGAAAACGCAAGTATTAACTACTACCATCTCCGCTCCTGTTTAATTATAACCTGGTTAACAGTCACTGATTTGGCTCTTTGTGAGTCAGAAGTTCATTAGCCAGAAAAATTAACTAAAATGTCTAAATGCATTTCCGATAGCAAATCCAGAAACAGGAAGTTGCTGGGTCACACCTGTAATATACATCTTACAGGTGAATCACAAACGAAGTCGATTTGAAAGGGCTCAGAAACCTTACAGCTGGTCAGATTTCATCACAGAAGAGTTCAAAACTGAGAAGAGAAACAAATGTCACCACACTGTGGTGGATTAAATTACAGGTATAAGTAAAGATGCCTGAAACCTGTATGTTCATGTTGACCAATGTCACTCCAATATATTTAAAAAAAATTTTTAATTAAAATTAAAAAAATCAGTGCGCTAAGCCCAGCCTGCCGGGTTGCTCAGTCCTTGGAGGACTGAGTGAGAGGGTGAAGCCAGACCTCAGCACAGGCCCTGCACAAAGAGCACTGCTGGCAGGGGAGCACGGGGCAGACCTGGGGCCCACGCGGAAGGTCACCCCTTAACAGCACACCTACCGGCCTGGCCCCGCGCTCACTTCCACGGCAGGCAGATCACCAAGGACGCTCAGGCCTTAGAGTAACCTGTCCGCAGTTTGGTTTTGTTCCACTGATACTGCTGCTTACCGGGCCTCGTCCTGGGAGACGCTGTCTTCTGCGCGCTGAGACCGCCTGTCGGGGCCAGTCCTCCAATGAGGAGCCCAGGACAGAGTGACAGGAGCTCAGTTCTAACAAAGATGGTGCCCGTCCAGCAGCCGGGCAGCAGCCAGGCTGACCAGCCTGGACACCCAGCTTGTTTCTGTGTGCAAATATAACGCGGGCATAAACGTCTGCTTTCTGAAGTCTACTCCTTCCAAACGCTCTACAGAAGCCAAAGCACATGAGAACACTTTTGGCAACAGCTTTTCTCTTTGGTTCTAAAATTCTAAATTTTACCATCTTTTCTAGTTCCTAGAAAATATATAAATATTGTGTGAGATTCTTCGTTTAGGTAAGCAAAGTTTAAGGATTTCTGATGTTCCAGAAAGTCCTCACGGGAGCTCAATCATAAGCTCTTGGAATGAGTCCCATGATTGGAACATCTTTCCTTTTAATTTTTATTTTTGTTGTTGTAGTTTTTGTTAATCTTCACAGGTGGATATTTTTTCCATTGATTTTTAGAGGGTAGAAGGGAGGGAAGGAAGACAGAGAGAGAAACATTGATGTGAGAGAGACACATCGATTGGTTGCCTCCCATGCACACCATGACTGGGGCTGAGGATCGAACCTGAAACTTAGGTAGGTGCCCATGACCTGGAATCGAACCCGAGACCCTCAGTGTGTAGTCTGTCGCTCTAACCACTGAGAAACACCAGCCAGGGAGCATCTCTCTTTTTTAAACTCATACAAATATGCCTCGAGCACCTCAGTGCAGGGTGCTACGCAGGGCGGACAGACCTAGAGAGTGCACTGAAGAATTGTATGTGCGCATGTAAGGAATGGCTGTGGTTCAGGGGGTGCACAAAGGAGGGGAGGGAGCAGCTCCCTCTGTCCCCCCAGCCAGTGGACTGAGCTGACGCCTTACCTGTTCTGAGGAGAATTGGTAATTCGGTTTCCAGTGCTGTCAGCCTGGCGTCTCTCATGGTCCCTGGAGGAAAACACACACATATGGACATGAACTACAGCACAGTGAACCAGAGGCAACCAGAGGGAGTCCAGGGTCCCCTGGCTCCGCCTCCTCCCCACTCCGGCCCTGAGAGGCGGCCGTCTGCTCTCCCCGGAACGAACACTTACAATCCGTGGGCCTCCCTCCCCGTCTGCATTTCCCAACAGCTGGCTGCTGGGAAATTCTTTAGATTGTGCGGAACTTGCACCCTCTGCCTGGAACAGTCTGTGTGAGAGCGATAAACGAATGGACAACGGCGAATGGTCAGGACGCTGCAGCATCAGAGGGTTCCGAGCTGCAGTCACGCTCTGCCTTCACTGGCTGCCCTCTGGCTCCACATCCCCAGTCTCTGATGTCTGACCTTCACCTCCCCAAATGCACAGCGAGAAGAGCCATGGCCTCTTCCTCACAGGCGAGTGGCGACTGGAGGCGACGCGTCCCGGAACCCTGAGCAGTGTGGCACCGGGTGTGACTCTGGGGCCCCAAGGCTGGACAGTGCCAGGCCCTCCATCGCCTCAGCACCCACCACCTCCCCCCACTACACACCCCACTAGCCTCTCAGTCTCTCAGCCAAAACACACCCCCATTTCAGGACCTGCCGACCCCCAAGCTAAGTCTTCACCTTTCAACTCAGCTTAAACCTACCTTCCTCAGAGCCTTCCCTCCCGCCACTCCCGAGTCAAGGCCAGGTCGGGTCCCATTGCGTACTTAGTGGCTGCATTTCTGTGTCACCGTGTAATTAGTTGTGAGCGTGCCTCCCTCACTGGACTGGAAGTGACATCGAGAGAGAGAAAGTGGCCTATTCAGTAAGGACCGTATCTCTAGCAGCTGCCACGGTGTCGGTGGGGCACAGCAGGTGCTCGAATTACATTTTATTCCTTCGACATTATGGAACTCAACTCGTTTATATCAATTAGCTACAGTATAGGTAGCTTTGCTTAAAGTCGCAGAACCTAACAACGGTGTTAAGTGATGAAGTACCGTGCTTGTTGACTGAATGACTCGGAGTTAAAATATTCTTAAAGGTATAGAGCTGAATTCTGCCTTCACAACAGCACAGCCTTCACCTAACCTCCCTGACAAGCATAAGATACTTGTGAAGAGCTACCATTTCTCTAGTCTTCCCTTTTAGCCTACTTCCTGCCCATATTATCTCATGTTAAATATCTGTCAAGTATCCTATATAATAAAAGCATAGTATGCAAACCGTCCCCTCCACCAGGAGCTCCTCTGGGAGTTCAACCAGGGGGCGGACCCAGGCGGCAGCCACTAGGGACCCGCCCATGTGCGAATCGTTGCACGGGCCTGTGGTGAGCATAGAAACACATGCATTCCAGCTGGTTCACACCGTGTTCGGGCACGGGCTGACCACTGACTGGGAGCGCCCCGAGGACAGGGAGCACCCAGCCCACCGACGACACCGGGGCCATCGCAGCGTCTGCCGCGAAGCAAATATCAGCGTCTCTGGTCAGCCTCCCAGCGCTGCCCTCAGAGCATGAACGCTGAGCCCCATACACTATACACCTAATTGCCCTGAGCGCGGAAAGGCCGGAAATAAGCCCCTAATGTGCCATCCTGGCCACTGTCAAACGGGGGGACGGAGTGACTCTCTAACAACGGGGATCTCCTGCCCAGACAACAAGGCCATTCAGCTTCCTCATGGAGCACACTCCAGCATAACACCGTGGTCCTGAGTGGCACATGCACACGTGTGTGCAGTGCTGGGCAGACTGGCCCTTCAGACAGGGAGCGCTTGCCTGGCCAGTCACTCGACTAGGGAACGAGCTGGAATTAAACAGGAGCCTCTCATCTTCAGAGCCCTGAGGTCAGCCGTTCGTGAGCCAGAGTCATAGCACATCTTGCAAGTAACTAGCTGGGCCTGTCACCCAAAGACAGTAGCTGAGGGTAAGGTTCAGCTACAATACGATGAGCTCTCGCAGCCTGCCCAGCGGTAAAGGTGCTGCACAGGAAACCAGGCTTCTTGCCCAATGCCAATACAGGACTCCTCGGTGCCTTTCCCACTACGCTCAAAACTGCAACGGCAATCACCAGCATACTGTGATGCTGGCAGGTCAAAGGCCTCCTCCGTTAGTGATATTTTGTGTGTTTATTCTCTAACTTAGTTAAATCCTGCCCTACAGCCAGGCTGGCGTGGCTCAGTGGTTGAGCGTCGACCTATGCAATGCCCGGATTGTGGGCTTGGTCCCCAGTGTGGGGCCTGCAGGAGGCAGCCGATCAATGCTTCTCTCATTATTGATGTTTCTATCTCTATCTCCCTCTCCCCTCCTCTCTGAAATCAATAAAAAAATATTTTTTAAAAAGAAGTCCTGCCCTATCGAGGGACTATGGGGGAGAATCGCTTGGTCAGTGAAGTGAGATGAGACCTGCGAATCCCTGATGAGACGTGCGGAGGGAGCAGACCCCTGCCCCAGGTGTGCACACCCCGAGGGGTGGGCATGGGACACCTGTCAGAGTGTAACAGGGTCAATCCACGTTCTTGCTTCAAAAGCCAAATGAAAAGCAACTTGCCCCCAGATCGCGACCTCCCCTCTCGATAGTCCGAAGCGATGCTCTCACCTACAGCCACGTTGTAACTGCACTTCCACAAGCAGCCTTTTCGGCAAAAATAAACGCAGGTTCGAGGAAGAAGATGAGGGTTCTGGGTTTAGTATCTTGAGGCTCAACAGAAGGAACGTAGGTCAATTTGTTCTCACACTGTAGGTGTTCACAGGCTGATGGCTCAGACACCTGGGATTACACACGAACTCCAGCGTACCTGCCACGTGGACCTGTCATTAGCAGGACCTGTACACACGTGTCACATATCTCTGCCCTCGACAAGATGCGTGACGGGCCGTGAGGCAGTTAAGATCCACACAACCTTTATGAACGCTAGTGGCAGGTACCGACCAGGCCTTCAGAAAGCATCTTATCTAAAACATCAGCTGACCATCCAGACTTGGGGAAGCGGGTGCTGCGTGTGGCCTCCTACCCCCAGGAGTCCAGTCTGCGCGTCCCACACAACAGGCAACTGCAGAGCATATCGCCTGAGACAACTGCACACACTCGTCTGTGATGAACAAACAAGCCGGTTGGGCTCAGCGGGTAGAGTGTCAGACCAAGGACTGAAGGGTCCTGGGTTCGATTCCAGCCAGGACTTCAATTGCAGGCTTGATCCCCGGCCCTGGTCGGGGCGCATGCAGGAGGTAACCAATTGATGTCTCTCTCACATCGATGTTTCTCTCTGTCGCTCCCCCTCCCTTCAACTCTCTCTAAAAATAATCAGTGGAAAAATATCCTCAGGTGAGAATTACCCCAAAACAAACCCAAAACACAACGAAGGGTATAAATGAAAGCAGGTATTTCTTCACTACACTTGTTTCCTATACTCAGGTTTTAACTAGGAAAAACTCAAAGGCAATTCAGACACAGGTTCAGGCATAGATGGACTATTCCATTACAGGAGCAGCAGATGTAAAGCAGAAATATTACACTGGTACAGTAATAATACAGTTAGTACGTTAACAGTGCACCCGAGGATAAGCTGCTGGTGAGACACTATTACACCACCGTGTGCGGCTCTGAGGCGGCTGCCTAGGGGAACATTCCAGCAAGTGAACCAAGTGGCCTTCAGCACAAATGCACCCAAAAGGGCAGGACACCAGCTCCTGGTCCCTCTTCCTCCCCATGCACAGGACAGAGATGGGAGTAGGAAACACTACTTGGTGTGTAAGTGAAACAGCTGCCGGCGAGACCTGCCAAAGCCTGCAGTCACGTGTGACTTCAATGGTCTCAGAGGTAGTCCTTCTCAAGGTCATACAAGCTGGGGCAGGAGCACTCCGGATTCTCCATTCAGAATTTTGCCATCAGGGAGCTTGACGGACAACTTGCCGAAGCTTGTATCCTATTTCAAAGGTCGCCTGCAGGGACAGAGCCCAGTCTTGGTAAGGTATATTCTTCTATAAATAATGTGTCTTACGTTTGACTTTTTGTTAGCATGAACGAAATTATATACTACAGTATGCAGGCCAGACGGGTATCATGTGTGTATCACAAAGTCACCATACAGAACTTCCCCTAAAAAGCAATGTGCAAACTGTGAGGTTTCTTTAGGTTTCAAACCCGGAGGACGAAAACAGAAATGCCCAGGAACAAACAGGTAGGGCTGATAGTCCAGGACCATGGTTCTCACACGTGGTCCTCACACCAGCAACATCAGCATCAGCTGGAGCCTGGTAGAAATGCCCATTCTTAGGCCTTGCCCCAGATCTGAGTCAGACACTTAGGGAGTGGGGTCTTCCAGGTGATCTGATGCCCAGTAAAGGCTGAGAACCAGTGGTCCAGGGAAAAGAAGGATGAAGGCGAGAAACATTATATATTTTATATACACTTTGAGGTTCAAAGGAAAAAAATAGTGCATAAACCTTGGGGGGGGGGGGGTTGGTACAAAGGAATTCTACTCGGTGCTAAAGGTACCAGCACAGACTGAACGCCGTGCCCGACACGCATTATCAAGTTTTATACCCGAATTCTCCACTTCTGGTTTTTAATGTGGCACCCACAGATGAATCTCCTGTGGGGTGTAAAGACTCTTTCAATATGAAAGTTTGACAAGATGATTTGAAATGCAAGCAGTACATAGGCCCATCTTTAAAAGACTATGGCCTCTTCTACCTACTAGTTAAAAAAAAATAGATTGTTTTAAATAAAGCCCAAGTCCATTTTTTAAGAGCAAAAATCTATCTAGAGTGACTGGCTGAGATCCAAGCTGGGTCTGTGAAGTTCCTGAAGCCAAACCCAATACTTCATATCTCTACGAATGTGGGAAGGGATATTTGGTCCACAGCTTCCCTGGATTTTAGAGGGGAACTGAGCCCCCTCTTTCCCCACCAAAAAAAGATTAAGAATCACTGACGTATGCGTTAGTTTATGAGATGAGCAGTTCAGGCAGCGTAACACAGTGAAATACTAAATGTTGGGCCTCTGGAGTCAACCAACAGGCTTTGAACCCCAGCTCAGCACCTGAGTGTGACTTGAGGCCTCGGTTCCTTCACCTCTGGTCTCATCTCATCTCTTGAGGCTGTGAGAAGGGTTCATAGGGTCTTACTGTAAAATGCTCAGCACAATGTTTGTCTCATAAGCACTCAATATAAACTTTATTATAACAATATTGTATTGCTGGATACGTAAGGCTCAGCATCTATCCATTCAACAACTTGTATGTCAAACGTTGATAATAGCACATTGATAAAAGTAACTTAAAATGGATACACTTCGGTCTGTTACTGTGCTCTGTGAGCCACGCCAAGCAGCCGGGTCTGAGTGACTCGACACTAGGTCACTCCATTTGTTCTTCCCCATCACTCTCCACTGTGTCTTCCATCCCCAACAGGAGGGCACACTTGTCCCTCGTTACTCAAATACTTCATGGTCTTTACTGCCATTATCCTTACATAGTGACCTGTGAGTGCTAGGCCCGTCACTACCAAGCCTTGTTTTTGATCAAACCGTGGTTTTTAAGGCACTTTACTCATTAGATGACAATCTGAGTTCATTCCATCTTTTAAAATATTGTTGCCATTTGCTACTTCCCTGTATAGAACAAAAGTTAGCCATGCGCAAGAAAAAATTAGCAAGATCCTGAGAATGAATGAATATATCTATACTAGTATACACAATTTTTAATTCTCCCCACAAAAAGAGACATTAAACATTAAGTTACTAACTTCTAATAACTACAGGCTTAAAAAGTAAATCAGAAAATTGCTGATGGTAGACCTCTTTCAGGCCAACTTAAAATAGGGGGGAAATGAGTATTTCATGCAAACTACATTATATTAAACACTGAAGGGAAAAAACTCGGTGCTTGAGTATGTACTAGTTACACACACACACACACACACACGCTACTACTGTATATGTATATATTTAAAGCAAAAAGCTACAGGTTTGAACGTGGAGTATCCTTTCTTTCATGGCTGCAGCTACTGACAGGACACACAACACTAAGCTCTCAAGGAGAGGTTTGTAACATGAGAAACTTACAGGAAATTACCTTCAAAAACAACGTGACATAAAGGAACAGATACACAGGTCGCCAGTCAGCAGGTCAGGCTAACAGTCACCAATCTGCTGAGATATTACCAAGCCATGAGCACTCTGATCCAATCAACTAGGTCAGAATGTCTAGCTGAAGGCCCGGGAAAACTTAAATCACAGAAATTTAGACGTAGGAACACGCTAACTTACAATCCAACTCTTATTTCACAAATGAGGAAACTGAGACTCAGAAGGCTGAGTGACTTGTTCCAAGTTGAAAGCTGTGGCTTTTAGAAAGCTGGCGACGACTGCTGTATTGCTGTGTTTGGCTCATCTGCACCCAAGAACGTGCAATGAGTCCCGGGAGGAGCGCCTTTCGGTCCACGGTGGCCCTGGGCCCCAGAGAAGAGCGCACCTGTGCCCGGACAGACTGAACGAAGACAGAGCTCTCGGAGCGAGCCCAGAACCACCACTGCACACACCAGAGGCTAGAGCTGCTTTTAAAAATGCCTCAGCAGTAAAGTATCACTTTGAAACTAAGGCCCTGGTCCCCCACCTCCGGGCACATCAACACCAGCGGCGACTTCGCCCAGAAAATGCCTCCTCACAGACTGAGCACGCAGGTCGAAGCGGTGGGGTCTGCCGTGTGGGGTGCAGGTTCTGATGGACACTTAGAGCTCGTTTCCAGCAACTGCATTATTCTGGAAACATCACACAGACAGGCACACATGGATCTGTCCTAGTGAGACTGTCAGGTTTCATCTCACAAATGAAACCAGGCATGTGCAGAAGGGGTCGCATGACACCAGGGAGCGGGGGTCTTGGCTCCTGCCCCAGTGAGGAAGAGTGCACCGAGTCCAGGGACCTGAGCCGCTCCAACTCACACACACAAGAAGGCTTGTCGCCGCCTAGGGGCCTAACCAGGACTTCGGGGACACAACAGGTCGCTCTGACACCAGGAAACGCACGCACCGCCCTCCAGGCCTGAGACTAAGAGACTTTGGATGAGACACTAACTTTAGCAAGAGGCTGTTCTCCACGTGCGCCTTCCATAAGCCCCGCTCAGTTCCCCCAGGTGGGTGAGAAGATGGCGCGGCTCCCGGGCAACAGCAGAGGATGTGTCCCTGCTTCTGCGGAGCCTCCTTTCCCTGATGCGTGGCTGTGAAAGGTGCCTCTGCCCGCACAGCCCTAAGTCGGTCTTCACGTCTGCATGTGCGGGTTTCCTCGGGAACGTTCGACGTAAGAACCACAGCTGGTTGCTCACTAAGTCCAGCTCCCAGGAGATCCCGCTTTGCAGCCCTTCTTCAAATTTACCGCCCCGCTCTGCCAACACGTCGGAATGCAGATGAGCCCACGCCGATCCCAAAATTATAAACCCAAGTCCCTCGGGGGGGAGTTCTGCTACCTTAGTGCTGTTTACAGCACACTCTGTGTCAAGTTCAGTGCTATTTCTATGCTTTCTATTAAAAAAAAAATCCAGCGAGGGTTTTAAGCAGGACTTCCTTCTGCAGTAAACTCGTCAGTTTTTATAAAAAATATCAAATGCTTCCCCACCTAGACCAGCATGTCTGCATGCACCACCCTGCCATCCCAAACCAAAGCCAGGGCGCCTAAGCCATTGCACGGCCCCCCGAAACCACACACACACACCCATCCCGGGCACCTGGGCAGGAACCCGGGCCGGCTGGTTCATGCTGATCGCCTGGGGAGAATGACGGGCCAGCTGAGGTCAGTAGCAGCGCCCTGAGCGAGTGTGTGTGTGTGTGGGGGGGATCAGTGAAGAGGGGCCCACCGTCTGGCAAGCAGGCAGGCCCCGGTTCCAGCCCAGAGGTGACCTTAGGCAGGTGGCCCCAACCCCCTGGGCCTCAGTCTCTCCATCTGAGAGATGGGCGTGTTGCAGTGGCTGCCTCCTCCCTGGTGGCGCGAGGGAAGAGGGCAGCGCACCTGCACCGGGGGGAGCTGCTGTCCTGGGAGGACCGCACCCCCTGCCAAGGCACCCCCTCCCGCGCCTCCCCATCCCGAACGCGGCGGGCGAACTCCCTCCGGGACAAAGGAAGCTCTCGAGCTCCCGCGGCCAGCCCTTCGCCCTCCAGTTCCTCGAATGAATGGATGCGCGCCGAGGAGCGGCTCTGCAAATAGCTGGCTCGCAGGCATCACCTCTGCCGGCGGAGGTAACTGTTTCCCCGTCACGGGCCGCCCGCGAGCAGCCCCGCAGCCAGGCCCGCCCGCCCGCCCCGCCGGGCTCCGCGGGGACCCCGAGGCCGGCGAGCCCTCGGTGCCCGCAGGCAGCCTCCATTCATTCGGCGCCCACCCGGACCCTCTCCCCGCGCCCGGGGACCGGCGCCGCCGCCCGCCCCGCCCCGCCGCCCGAGGGTCCGCACCCCGCCCTCTGCGCCCCCCGGGGGCCTGTCACCCCCGCCCGGGGAGGGGCTGGCGAGGGGGCTCACCTCCCCCCGGCCCTGGGCGCCGCGGCCCGGCCGTGCCTCCGGCTGTGCCCCCGGCCGCCGACGAGGGGCGAGGTGCCGGCCAGGCCCGCCTCCCCACCCCAGGCCCCCGCTAGCCCGGCCGGGCCCCACGGAGACAGCGCATCATGAGGGAGAGGGGCGAGCTTTCCAAGTCCCCCTCCCCGGGGTCCCCTCCACGGCAAGAAAGCCCCTGGCCCCCGCCCCCCGGGGCCTCCCCGACCGGGGTCATGGTGGCGGGGCAGCCCCGAGCAGGTCCCGTGAGAAGGAGGGGGAGACACCCCCATACTCACCCACCGTCTCCTCCCCCTCAGCTGTTTACCTCACAGTCCCTCCAGCCTACAGGGCGCCGCCATCTTGGACGTACAGCACCTCCCCCGTCGTGAAGAGGCCACGGCCGGCGACAGCTTCCGCCACGAAAAAGAGTCCCCCGCGGGGCGTCGCCTCTCCCTGGAACCCAGCGGCCGGTGATGGCGGTCGGCAGCCGCGCTGGACGGAGGAGGCCGCGCTGCTCATTCCTGATGATGCGAGCCGGCGGGAGGAAGAACCGACGAGACTTGAGGAGGTGGGGAGGGGGCGGAGCCTGGCGGAAGGATCCCGAAAGGAGGCCGCTGAACGATCTTGTGACTCCGAAGGAGGCAAAAAGAAGGGCCGGCGCGGTGGGCGGGGCCACGCGGGAGGGCGAGGGGCGGGGCGCGGGTCACGTGGCCCGGCGGCGGCGCGGGCGGGGCTGTGCCAGAGGCGTAAACAAGTTGGCGGGGCTGGGTGTGGCTGGGGCGCCTTCTGCCTTTCCTGGGCAAGGGGCTGGCAGCCCGGGGGCCGGGGGCCGGGGGCCGGGTGCGGGCCGCGGAGCTGCGATCGGGGTCCCACAGCCGCTGGGCCCGCAGCCTTGCCTTCGCGGATGCCTGCCAAAGCCCAGGCTGGCCCAGCCGCAGCGGGTGAGCGTGGACCTGTGAACCGGGAGGTCACGGTTCGATTCCCGGGTTGCGGGCTCCATCCCCAGTGTGGGGCCTGCAGGAGGTGGCCGATTGGTGGTTCTCTGTCATCATGGATGTTTCTCTCTCTCCCTCTCCCTTCCTCTCTGACATCAGTAAAAATACATTTGAAAAAAAGCCCACCTCTGAGACTGCCCTCAGGTTGCTAACACTCCGACCTGGTCTATGGAAACCACCCTAGTCAGAGCAGGCCGGCTTTCTTTTCTTTTTTTTAAAAGAAAAACATTATGAGTTCATTTGAGGCAAATTGACGACCATTGTGGGGGAAGCAAAATCTCAACGGATTTTTTTTTTTTTAAAGCTCCCCAGGGCAGGCGACTTCACAACGAAAACCCCATCACTCCGTCCAGGCTGCGTGTCCCTGGGAGCGTGGAAGCTCTCTGAGCCTCGGGAAGGGGCAGGTGCAGGCGGGTGACCGGGAGGGTGCTGAGCTGTGTCCTGTGCAGAGGCAGGCAGTGCTGGCCGGCGGCATTGGGCATTGTCCGAGGCCCGAGGAGGCAGGACCCAGCGCTGTGACTGACACCGGGCCGTGGGGACCAGGCAGTGGGGGGCCCAGAGGGAGCTGCAGTCTCCGCGCGTCTGAAAGGCTTTTCCAAAGAGTGTGCATCTGGCTGGGGGCTTTTTGTTTGTTTTTATTGATTTTAGAGAGAGAGGGAGACCGATAGAGAGAAACATCGAGGAGAGAGAAACATTGATGGGCTGCCTCCTGCATGCCCTCTACTGGGGATGGAGCCACAGCCGGGGCATGTGGGTGACCTCCTGGTTCCTGGGTCCAAGCTGAACCAGGGGGTCACACCAAACGGTCAGACGGGCCACAGATTGCTGCTTAACTCACCTTCACGATGAAGAGAGCTGACTGTCACCACTTCAACCAAGTGACCAAACTTAGCCTGGCTACACTGAAGACAGAAGCGAGTGCAGTGCTCGAACTCGGCAGGGTCCGGGTCCTAAAAGGAGAATATTGGAGGAAATTGCAAAAAAAAAAAAAATGCTAATATAAACTGGATATTCAAGGATATTAGGGAATGACAATTTCCTTAGGTGGGCGATTATGTCAGAAGTATCCTCATTTTTAGGAGATAGAGGCGCAAGTATGTATGGGTGGAGTGTCAGGATGTCTGCATGATACTCTCAAAACATTTTATCAAAACAAAACATTTCTATGTACAAATATGTGCACGTAGAGAGATAACGTGTATTGGCAAAGGCTAACCATTGTTGAATGTGGATGGAGGCAGGATGGGTGTTTGTTAGACGTCTCATTTGCGTTTTTTTCTTCAAAGTTTTCAAAATAAAAACTTGAAAGAAATATTTGAAGATCAAAAAGTAATTGGAACAGGCACGGGCAGAAACTCTGAGGTTCTGGCCACGAGGCGGGGAGAGCCCGCGTAGGGACCTGCGACGGCCAGGCGTGGCTCTGGGGAAAGGCTGCAGAGTAAAGGGGGGAGTCCGTGCCCCCGTGGACCGGGCAGGGCGCCCCACTGTCACTGTGGGCTTGGTCCTGGTGCCAGCCGCACCTGGAAGTCGGTCCTCGGTTTCCCTACATGGCAGCATGCTCCCTGGGACTGAAGAGACAGGCTCAGAAGCCCCGACCCCAGCTGGCCCCGGGCTGATGGTCACGGAACGGCCTCCTTCCTCTCCACCCAGCGGGCTTCCCGGGAGCATCCAGAGAGGACGTGGATGCGGAGCCCCAGGTCAGGTGTCGCATGGACACTCTGCCCGCCACCGTGAGGGCACAGCCCACCTGGCGGGGCTCAGGCTTGCCGCTGCCCTGGCTGCTGCTCTCTCCCCAGCAACGCAGGCTGCTCTTGACCTTGTGATGAGAGTCAGAGAGCAGAGCTCTGCAGTCTGCTGGTGACTGTTGCTGCTGGGAAGCAGGAACCCGTGCGTTTAAAGGGTTTGAGCGTTGCCCTGGCCAGTGTTCCCAGGGGCTAGTGTTGGCCCTTGCACCGAAGGATCGAGGGTTCAATTCCCGGTCAAGGGCGCGTACCTGGGTTGTAGGGTTCCATCCCCGCCTCTGTCAGGGCTCCCGTGGGAGGCAACCAATCGATGTGTCTCTCTCACAGCGATGTTTCTCTCCCTATCTCTCTCTCCCTCCCTCCTCTGTCTCTCCCCCTCTCCCCCCCCCCTTTCCACTCTGAAAAGCAATGGGAAAACGTATCCTCGGGTGAGAATTAACAAAAAATATATAAATACAAAAATTTTTAAATTTTAAGTATTGATGCATCAATAAAACATTTTTGCAAATATTCCCTCATTTGCTACCTACAACCACCCCAAGGGAGGCACATCCTTACCCCCATTTTACAGACGGGACAGTGGAGTCTCGGGAGGTGAGTGACCTGGCCCAGGTCACACAGCTGGTGGCCTGACACCAGAATGGCGCTTCCACCAGCCCCGGCCCCATGACTCTGGACAGTTAGAGGTTAATGGCCACGGGTGTCTATGTTTTATAAAGCAGATGGGATGCCTACATCGGAGGCACTGAGGACGGTCACCGTGGGAAGGGCTTTCCGGGACAGGCCGGGCCCCTCTAGGCCCCATTTCCCTCCTGAACCTCAGGTGATGCGTTGGGACCTGCGTCACCCTGCCTCTCTGTCCTCGCGGGCGTCCTGCCGGAGGCTCCGAGAGGACCCGGCTGAGGGGTGGCTGGTGAGTGGAGGTGAGAGGGGCTTCCTGACCGTCCGTCCGGTCTCTCCCGGACCTGGAGAGGGTCCTGCGCCTGTTTGCCGCTCCTGTGGGCGCTGGGAGGCATGATCGGGAATGCAGGGGGGGATGCGGGCCCTTCCCACCTGCACCCCCCCTCCCCACCTGATCTAAGTTTGTTTCCGTTCATGCTCCCGTGAGGCCAACCAGCCACCTGGTGACGGGGACGCGCCCATGGTCTTCCTCCAGGACGTGCCATCCCCTCTTGGAGGCCGGAGGACGGGAGGGCTGCTCAGACTGTGAGGATGCTGCCTGACTGTGTGGGACTCAGCAGCGGAGGCCAATACAGATTATTTTCAATAATAAAGATTTGTTTGAACTCAAAAACATTATATGCGCACACGCATAGGAGAGGGAGATGGGGAAGGCAGCAGGAGGGAGGGGAGAGGGAGAGAGAGAGAGTAAGGGGGGATGGGAGGGAGGGAAAGAACAGGTCAGGACGGAGGTACATACTCTTTTATTGTCTTCTCCTCTGACCGTGGATCACTTTTGTAATTTAAGCAGTAATTAGATACACTAGGTAGATGATAGATAAATGATAGATACATACATGCATACATACATACATACATGCATACTACATAGATATACATACATAACAATTGTTAGTGTTTCAGTTTTTTGCCAGAGGAAAAGCAGGCCGGAGCGCCACCTCGTGGCGACACAGTGAATTGCATTCTCCGCGGTGAGCCCGCAGCACAGTGCCACCCCCCAGTGCCAGGCAGCGTTTGCAAGAGGGCACCCTGCGCCTCAGCTGGTCCCGGGCTTGGAACGAGCTCGCCATCTGCCCGGAGGACTGAGTCACACACAGCAGGACAGAGGTGGGGCTTTCCTGGCACCAGGAGGCAGGGAGAGGAGGATGGCCCCAGGGAGCCGCCCCCGTCACCCCCAAGGCAAGAACCACCCCTGGATCCTGGTGTTCCTGGGCAGCTGTGCTCAGCTCCTGTTTGTTCCACTCCTCGTTCTGTGGCCTTTTGAAGCCATGGCCGGAAAGGTGCCGGCGGGACCAGGACCCTGCCACCCCCAGCACAGCACAGTCACCCCCTCACCACTCCCCCCCCGCCCCCCCCCCCCGGTCTCCCACAGGGCTTCCGGACCCACCTGTACTCGCCTGATATGTGGCCTCCGAGGGTGGGGGCTCCGCCACTGCCCACTGCTGGCCCTTGGTGCAGTGGGTCCCGTTTGTGCAGCCTGGTCAGGGTTCCCGCAGGCCTGCCTGTACCTGTGCCTGTGCCGGCTGCCTGCGGAGAGCGGATGATCCGCACGCCCTCCCCTTAGGCAGCTGCTGGGCTCAATAAGCCGCTGAGTGTCCACAATGGACAGAGCAAGACCAGAATCCACAGGCTGTCCGGGAGGCCCGAATTCTGCAGACCACAGACGACCCCAGAGGTTGTGGGCAGTGTGGGAAGGCCTTTTGGGGGAGTTGAGAGCTGGATTGTACTGTGAAAGAGGGAACTGGAGAGAGAGAACATTCTGGACGGGGGTAACAGGAAAGACAGGGGCAGGGGTTGGCATTTGGTCCCCAGCAAGAACACAGCACGCTCAGGCGGCAGGGAGAAGACAGCCAGAAGGTGGCAGCTCTGGCCCCACACACCCTCTGG
Source organism: Myotis pilosus (assembly GCA_036010255.1). Classification (NCBI taxonomy): domain Eukaryota; kingdom Metazoa; phylum Chordata; class Mammalia; order Chiroptera; family Vespertilionidae; genus Myotis; species Myotis pilosus. The sequence continues at coordinate 71,613,337 of JASKON010000013.1, forward strand.
CCTCACTCTGGGGGGGACGGCTCCTGCCTCCAGGGCTCACCCCTTCCTCCACCTCTTCGTCTCTTGGCGTGATTTTGGCAGCAGGATCTGCCAGCCCTGGCCAGTGAGACCCGTACCCCGTGGGAAGGGCTGAGAGGTGGCCATCCAGGCAGAGGGGGCAGCACATGCAAATGCCCCGAGGCACAAACGAATGGGATCCAGACGATACCAGTGGAGCACCTGGATCCAACCATGCCTGAAGCCGACACTTCCTGTAATGCGAACTAATTGTGTTGCTGTTCTTAAGCCTGTGGAATCGGGTTCCTGCCACTCGCATGAGCGAGCCCTGTCCTTGGGAGGAGCTCGGACCGAGAAAAACACTGAGCACTGGTCTTCGAGGCTGAGCTTTGTGTCCTGTTGGGCAAAGGGGAGTCACTGCAGGTTTTAAACCAGGACACGCTCTTCCTGATCCGGCTTCTTCTTTTCTAGGCTCCTCTCTCGAATGCCCCATCCTTCCCTCCCCTTCCTCCAGGCTCCCCTGTGCCCCCTCACTGAACTTGGCTGCCTCCAGCTCTTTGCCCCTGGTGTTCCTTGTCTTAGACGTTCTTCCCTGCGTCTCCTGACGGACTCCGCCTGCATCAGCTCCGGTGCCGCTTGCTTCCCCAGCTCTCCGGGCTTGGGTCCGTTTCCCCACCTCCCATGCTCCTTTGCACGCCGTGGTTACATCGCAGCGGTTCCACCCCAAACTGTACATGTCAGGGGACTCCGCCCCACCTGCTAGAAGGAGCTCACGAGGGCTTCTGTCTGGTTCTTGTCGGAAACCCCGGCATCTGGTACCTGCTAGGCACTCAATAAACATGTGCTCGCTAAGGGGTGTTAGGGACTGAATGATTAGTGTCCTTATAAGTAGAGAAGGGAGACACCAGCTCACCCTGCCACGCGCGTGAGGGCTCAGCGACAGATGGCTGCCGGCACCCAGGAAGCTCGGCCTCGCCAGAAGCTGGACCTGCAGACATCTTGGTCTTGGACTTCCAGCCCCCGTGAGGAATAAATGTCGCTACATCGCCAGCCTGTGGTATCCGGTTATGGCAGCCAGAGCTAAGACGGGGAAGGGAGGAGGCAAGAGGGGGAAGGAGGAACCTGGTGTATGAAAGGCACCAACAGCACCTGAACGAGTGAATGAACGAATGAACGGGCACAGGGATGCTGAAGCGACTCAGCCCTTAGGACAGACTAGATCCATGCACGTCACCTCCAGGGCTGTCTCCGAGGGGGGGTGGGGGGTTGGCCATGCAGGCAGCCCCGGAGAGACTGACCCTGAGCCGGGGGTCTCGCTGCAGGGTCCTCCCCGGACAGTGTCAGGGCTGGAGGCCTGTCTTCACTTCCAGGCTGGGGTCCTGGTCTAGGAAGGGAGCCCCTGAGCAGGTTACCTGGGGGGACGGGGGCGGGGAGTGGCGGGGGGGGGGAGCAGCTGAGCTGTATTTGCCCCACGTGGCAGCTTTGCACTAGGAAATACCCCCAAATCCTGCCCCAGTTGGAGAAAGTGATCGGTAAGGTAAGCCATGAAAAGCTGGGAAACCGTGAAGTATGTTCATGGAGGCCCTAAGGGATTTAGGCAGCACCGAAGAAACATCACATTTGATGGAAGAAGGAAGACCCAGTGGCTCACAACAGCCAACGATGGGCGCATGCGCACACGTGTGTGTCTGTCTGTGTATTTGTGTGTGCGTGCATGTGTCTCTGTGTTTGTTGTGTGCATGTGTGTACATCTGTAGAATGAAAGAATGAAGTGACAATGGGATGGATGTGTGTGTCTGTGCATGTGTGTGTCTGTACATGTCTGTGCATGTGTGTGCGTGCACACATGCGTGTGCCTATGTGTCTGTGGAATGAAGTGACAATAGGATGGGTGCATGTGTGTGTCTGTGCATGTGTGTATATGTGTCTGTGCATGTGTGTGCGCACCCATATGTGTGTCTGTGTGTCTGGGGAATGAAGGGATGAAGTGAGGATGGGAGGGAACAGGGCATGTCAAGCTAAGGGAGAGTTTTCTTAATGTCCTTTAATTATTTTTTTTCATTTCCTGCATAATTTCAAGCAGTTTTAGTGGACTGTTGGCAATGTGCATGTCAGAGAACATTCCAGATGTGGCCACTGGTGTCTCTCCAGCAAGAGGACAGCTGCAGGGCCGGGGGTGAGCCGGGCGACGTCACAGCCCCGGTGACGTCCAGGCGGTGTCACAGGCATGGTGACATGTAGGAGGCGTCACAGACAGGTGACGTCCAGGCGGCGTCTCACCTAAAGGCCAGCCCAGCTCAGAGGCCTCAGCGCAGAGGCCTCGCTGCTCCTGTGGGACCGGGATTTGCAGTGAGTCGGGGCTCCCGGGCTCCCATCACCAAACTTGTTTTCCTTTTGAGGGAAACACAATCCCAGGCCGGGAAGAGTATGCAAATCAGGCTAACAGTGGTGGCCCTGTGAGTCCTTGTCTTATGCAAATCTCCTGCTGAGATCAATTAGTCACCCCAAAGCTGCTGGGGGGCCGAGGAGGGGGTGGGGGTGGGGGCGGTGGTGATGGGGAATGGGGCTCTGTGCCCAACGGGATGACGTGCCTGACCCCGGCCATCCTGGCTCTGCCCCTGGTGACCCGGACCTGCTGCAGGCCCAGGGACCCCAGCCTCCTCGGCCACCAGAGGGCGACACACGCAGGCCCTGGGACCCCAGCGTGGACCCGAGTGGCTGGGGGCTGGCGGACCCACCACCACACCTGACTGTCCCTTCACTCCTGCTGGGGTGCCCTCCCGGGAGCACGAATGCACCTTTCTTCTCCAAGGTGACCGCTGTGGGGACGGGCCTCTCGGCCTGCAGGCCCCTGGCCATGTGCTTTGTCCTGAAAGCCTCCTGGCTGGGGGCTCAACTGGCGAAGGAAGAAAAGAGGGGGAAGGGGGGGAGACAGAGAGAGAGAGGGAGAGGGAGAGAGAGAGAGAGGGAAAGAGAGGGAAAGAGAGGGGGGGAGGAAAGAAGGAGGAGAAGAAAAATTAAAGGAAGTTCTAAGTTCTTGGTACAAAATCGGGTTTACAAGTAAATGTCTTATTTCAACTCTCATGTTTGAATGGAATCCTTTAGCCGTCCTTTCCTTTCATCCAGATGTTGTTGGAGCTTCCCGGGAGCCGGCGGAGCGGAGGGCGAGAGGGAGAGGGCGAGAGGGTGAGAGGAGACAACGTGCGCGGCCCTGGGAAGCTGCGATAAGCAAATACAGCCGCGCGCTATTGGCTGCCCCTCCCCGCCAGATTTTGACAAATAATCAGATTGAAAATCAGGGAGGGGAACAGAAGAGGGGAAAAAACAACAGAGAGAGAGAAAAGGAGAAGTATCTAACCGTGCAGGGAGTCTCCAAGTTGACGGCTGGAGCCAACCGCAGAGAGTGGCTGCGAGGTTCCCAGCGCAGGACGGGACCGGGACCGGGACCAGGACGCGCACCGACCCCAGACGCGGGACCCCGGACACAGCACCGACCCCGGGACGCGGGACTCAGGACAGGTGAGTGTGGAGTGGCCCCTGGCGCTGCGGCCGCACCGTTTGCGTGTCTGACCTGACGGTCCCCGCAGGTCCCCGGCCCTCGGGCGGCTCTGGGAGGATGAGACTCTGGGAGGATGAGGCGGGCGGGCGGCAAGTCCTCTTTAGGGAGCAGCGGTCAGGCCCTGAGCCCGGGGCCAGGGGAGGCGCGGAGGCTGCGCCCGCACAGGAACGCCTCCACCTTCTCCCAACTCAGTCCTCGGCTCACCCATCACCTCCTGCCCCGTCACACCCACACCCCACAGACCCGCCTGGCACGGCCCATGCGGAGGGCCCGAGTGGGGGTCCCGGGAGCCCGTCTTTCCTGGGAAGTGGGACTGGGACTGAGAGAACCCTGAAGGCAGTTCTGCCCGGGCGTCCACAGTCCCGGGCCACCTCCCCGCCAGTTCCCGGGACACGGGGAGTGCGGTGCGCTCCCTTCCAGCGCTCCCCCCCGCCCCACCCACTGACCCCCCAGCCTCGGGACAGTAGGGCGGTGGACGGGGGCCAGTGTCACCGCCTTTGCTACCATTTGGGGGAGAGAAAGCCAAGCTGGAGCCCGGGCGCCGGGGAGAGGCGCTTGTCCAGCGCAGAGCTCGTGGGGGGACCGTGGACTTGCCGTGGGCGTGTGCCCGTGGCTGCTTTCTGGGGAGAAGTCGAGAGCTTCACGAGATTCCGGGTGGGGTGGGGATCCATGTGCGCCTCTGGGCTCGGATCTGGGGGCGGCGGGAGCGGCACCTGCCCTCCTGCGCGCACCGCCTGCCTGGCACGCAGTGGGAAGTGTTCACTCGGTCAGCGGCCAGCAGGTTCCTTGAGCTGGTGCGGGGGTCGGGGGTGGGGGGGGTCTTCACAGAAGGAGACGAGTGAGGTCTCTTCCAGCTCAGACATTGCGGGGGGTGTCCCGGATTCCCTGCAGAAAGTTCTTGGGGAACCTCAGAGCTGCGGGCAGGGTGCGAGGGGGCAGAAGCGCTCAGAGCCAGCGCGGACCCGGAGCCCCGGCTGTCAGGGGCTGGGGTCCTAGTGAGAACACAGGCTTCTAAGGGCGGGGCCATGTCCCCCCAGGTCACACACACACCCGCCCCGGGAAAACGGCCGGGTCCCCTAAGTGCAAGCTCTCCCCCTTTCACAGAAACAGCTCCGGGCTTAGTCCCCAGCCAGGTTTCTCTTCACTTGTTTCCAGAAATTCAAACGGGGGGGAGGGGGCTGCTCTCGTCTCTAATTCAGAAACGTGCAGGGCACGCCTTGCTCACTCATTTTGCTTTTATGGAGAGAAAACACACGCACCACGAAACTGCCCGCTCTCATGGCACGGCCGCCCGCTTACTGACTTCACCTGGCAAAACTGAAACTCAGTGTTCATTAAACAGTAACCCCCGCCCCCCACCCGCCACCACCCGCCAGGCCCCTGTCGCCTGCATTTGCCTATGGCACACACCGGGCGGAGGCCGGCCCTGCGGTGTGCATCCCACGGCGTCACGCCCCCCCCCCCGCCCCCCGGTTTCACCCGCGTGGGACAGGTGTCAGGACTTCCTTCCCTTTAAGGCTGGGACCGTCTGTGTAGGTCGCGTTGGCCCACATCCCTGGATGGGCGCGCGGGTCGCCTCCACCTTCTGGCTACTGCGAACATGGCTGCTGTGAGTTGGGAGGTACAGATGTCTGTTCCAGTCCCTGCTTTCAGTTCTTTTGGGGGATACACCCAGAGACTGTACTGGTTCACTCACTTTTTTTTTTTTAAATCCTCGTCCGAGGATATTTTTTCCACTGATTTTTAGAGAGAGTGGGAGGTAGGGCAGGGAGGGAGAGGGAGAGGGAGAGAGAAACATCGATGCGAGAGAGACACATGGATTGGCTGCCTCCCACACGTGCCCCGACTGGGGCCAGGGACCGAACCTACAACCCGGGTCCATGTACTTGACTGGGAATTGAACCCGTGACCCTTTGGAGCATGGGCTGGGTCCTAACCACTGAGCCACCGGCTAGGGCTGACTCACTCGCTTTTGACACTGCGTTCTCTGAACCTAGGAGGACCCCTTTGGGAACGCCTTCCAGATTTCAAAGAAAAGTAATGACCGCTCCCCCTGGCCCCCCTACGCCCGCCGCCCCCACACGCCCAGATGACCGGGCTCACTTCCTCGCTCCACTCGGTCATGGAAAGGGCTGTGTTTGTTTGTTTGTTTCCCCTTAAGCCGCGTCTTTAAACATAAAGGAAGTCCGAAGGCAGCGACTCTGAGAAAGGCGGCATCTTACCCAACCTCCAAAAGGGGAACCCGGGGACCGCTGCTCGGGCCAGGTGGGCAGCCCCGCGCCGGCGGCAACGGACGCGACGCGCGTGGGATCTCAGAGCAAAGGGAAGTGTGGAAACCGTAGTCCAACCGTCCCTGCGAGCGAGGACGGCCGAGGCCCAGGGTGGCGGCCGAGGCGGCCAAGCCCAGGGTCACACAATCAGACACGGCCCCACGGGGGACGCCCGGGGCTCGGAAATCACAGGCCTGCTGCTCTGCCGCCTGGAAGTCGGGGTGCGGGGCCCCCCGCGGGGCTTTCGGCCGAGGTTCTGATTCAGGGTCGGGCCCTCCACTGGATGGGGTTTGGGGAGATGCTAACGGTGAGCCTCCTTCCGGAGCCGATACCATCAAGGCTCTGTTTTGTGAAGAAACCGAGGCTTCTTTCACAATCTCTGCTCTCAGCGCCGCCTCGGACGGACCCTGTGAATCAGAACGGTGTGGCTGTTCATTAACTACCGACCAGGTGATTGGTTCCTGTTTTTTTTTTAAAGCTCAGCTCACAGGGGCCAGAAGGAAGTTTCTCTGGTGCCGTGGGAGCTCCTGAGCCTGAGAGCGCCCTGGCCTGTGTCCTGGGCTGCCCCGGCCCTGAGCCCAAACCCTGGGGGAAACCAAAGCTCCCAGAGGAGGTCGGTTCTCCCCCGGCCTCTCGCCGAGCTCTCTAGGGCCGGACACGGGCCTCCGGGTTCTGGAAATGATGCAAAGATCCGGGGGGATTCATTGTTCCCCCCGTTTGCCCCAGCAAGCAGCCTCCCCATCTCCGGGCGGCTGGCTCCCTGGGGGCTGCACGGACCGCGATGGACCGAGATGCGATGCTGAGCGCGGGGCCGAGGGCAAGTGCCATGGAACAGGCGCTGGGAGACCCCGGCAGGCCTCTGTCCTGGCCCAGCCTCAGTTTACCCCGTGACCCGGAAGGCAATCGCTGCTTCCCTGCCCCGTGGGTCTGGGATCTGATGACAATGCACCGGGGAGCTCTCAACCCTGGCCTGTGTCCCCCTTGCCTGTCGGCTCAGTTCCCTCCGTGCAGGATAAATGCCCACCGCCCCCGTGCCCCGGTCTGGCGGTCAGGAGCGTGGGGCCTGGGCTGGACGGCCGGTCCTGCTCCGCCTCGCTCTGCCCTGGGATCTGAGCCGCCTCAGCCTTGGTTTCTCCTCTCTAAAATGGGGGAACGGCGACTTGGCTGATAGGGCGGGTGAGCGGAGCTGAGACGAGGCAGGTCGCCTGCCTTTGGTTCTAGCTGACGCACTAATAAAATACTACGTTAAAAAAACATCTTTTGATAGAGAGATAGAGGCTCCCTCAGAACAAGGGGCACATGTAGGGGTCTCCGCTCCAACCGCCCAGGGCCTGGCCTCGCCAGTGCGCTGCTGATGCCGAGAAGGAGAAGGGGAAGAAGGGGCTGCGGAGCCCGGTGGGTGGAGGGCGGAGGCAGGAAGAAGACTGTCCCGGGGAGATAAGGCTGCACGGGCTGCCGGCGAGCTGGGAGGACAGCAGGCCGGGCGAGCCCTGTGAGGCCCAAATCTGAGAGCTGGCCGGGCCAGCGTGGCTCAGTGGTTGAGCGTCGACCTATGAACCAGGAGGTCACAGTTCGATTCCCGGTCAGGGCACATGCCCGGGGGTGTGGGCTCCATCCAGCCCCAGTGTGGGGCGTGCAGGAGGCAGCCGATCCCTGATTCTCTTTCATCATTGAGGTTTCTCTCTCTCTCTCCCTTCCTCTCTGAAATCAATACAAATAATATATTTAAGAAAAGTCTGAGAGCTGGACAGACCCCAGAGCCTTCAAGTCCCACCCCCTCATTTCAGAGCCCAGAGGGGTGGCCGGGAGCAGGGCCCCTGCGCCTGGTCAGGGCGTGTCCCCACCCTCAGAGCGGGACTCCATGGGCCAGGCTGGGGCCGGGATGGGACGATGAGACCGGACAGGCCTTAGCAGTGCCTGCCCTCCTGGCGCGTTTCCCCTGGGCGGAGAGGCCCAGCGCTCAGCGCTCCCTGCAGCCCAGGCGCCACGCCGCAGGCCACACGCCTGTTTGTCATAAATGAAGGCCCGTTCTTGCCGGCGATCCCAGGACGCTGGGCTGGGCGCTGAGGCATACAGCAAGGAGGGCCAGGCCTGGGCCGGCTCCAGGCAGGGTGGCACTGCCCAAAGTCCTGACGCCGCTGGGCGGCTCCGGGCACCATTGGGGGTCCCTCTCCTGCCTGGCTCGGGGGGCACCCTTTGGAGGCTCCCCGGGTTTGCTCTGAAGGCGAGCTCCATGCTGGCCTATCTCCCTCCTCCAGGGCTGCCGGCCACGCCTTATCGCCGGCCCTGGCTGCGGTTCAGAGCAGCCGCCATCCCGTTCCCGCGCTTGGCCCTATCGCCCCTGCAGCCAGGGAGGCGGGGGCCTTCTCCTCCGAGGCCTGGATGCCCAGCCTGCAGAGAGGGGGACAGGCCTAGGGAGGTTAAGGGTCGGCCCGAACTGCGCAGCAGGTGAGCTGGGATGCGAAGCCACTAGCATCTGGCTCTACCACAGGGGCTGAGAGCACCTCTTTCTGTGGCCTCTGAAGGCCCATCCAACCAGGATGCAGCTTCTGGGGGTGGCCCGCAGGGGGCCCCACACGGAGACCCTGCCTTCCTTCTCTGCTCTGAGCGCTGGGGGCTCGGGGTGTGCGGGGCAGCAGGCCGGCCTGGGTGCTCTAGAGGTTGGTGTGATCATTTCCTGCATTAGGACTGATAGTTGCCACAACCAAGTGCCACAAACCAGGTGGCTTAACACAGCAGGTCTTCTCCCAGGTTCTGACGTCTACAGAACCAGAACCCAGGCGCCAGCCAGGCCGGTTCCCGCAGTGGGTTCCCAGGGAGTGTGTCTCGTGCCTCTCTGGGGGGCCACCAGAACTCCTTGGCTTGTGGCCGCGTCACTCCAATCCCTGCCTCTGCCTCCACACGGCGGCCCCAATCCAGTTCAATCTCTAATGTGGTCACATCTGCAAAGACCCTACTTCTAAAGAAGGTCACGTTCGCAGGGTCCGGGTGGACAAGAACTTTGGGGGGACACTGTTCAACCCAGGACAGTGGGTTCTGACTTCAGGGGGAGGCTGTCCTCCTCACCGCGCTCACCTCTCCCCTGGCAGGTGCGGGGTGCACGCCGACCATGCCTCGCTCCTTCCTGGTGAAGAGCAAGAAGGCTCACACCTACCACCAGCCCCGTGTCCAGGACGATGAACCATTCTGGCCTCCCGTTCTGAGCCCGGGTGAGTGACAGCACAGGCTGGGCCCCCGCTGCACCCCGGCCCCTGCCCCACAGGATGGGGCTGCAGCAGCCCACCCCCCTCCAGGTCTGGGCACAGGGAACCTGTCCCTGCTGGCTGAATGAATGAATGAATGAATGCATGTGTTCGCCATCTCCCTGAGCCCTGGGGGCCAGGAGAGCTCAGTGTGGAGCTGGTCGGTAGCTGCAGATGAGGGCGTGTGGGTCTCAAACGGAGCCCAATCCAGGGCTGAGCTCGGGGCTCCGAGAAACCGAGACGGTCCGAGTTCTCCCGGGGTCTCCCCTGGCCTCCAGCCGCTCCCTCTCTGGGCAGAGCCAAGCACCTTTCTCTCCAGGCCCCTCCTCCTGGGGAGCGAGTTCTCCCCCTGGGTCCCTCCCAGGGCTGTGGCCGGGGCACTGAGGGCCTTGTCTCGCACAGTGGCCAGCAACCAGGTCCCGAGCAGCCACCCTGTCCTCGGCACCCTGCTCCCGGACCCGCACCTGGACTGGCCCGACCTCAAGCGGGAGCCGGCGCTGGAGCTGGACCAGAGCTGGACCAGGATGGCCTCGGCACCAGGTACCTGCCCTCGGCCCCAGCCCCTCCCCCAGAGAGTGGGAGGGGGGGAGGGACCTTGGAGTCCGGAGTCAGGGCCGAGGAACAAGGCCCCCTGGATGCTGGGCTCTCGGGCTTCTGCCTGGAGCCTCCTGGGCGGGACCTCATTTCCGGGTGAGGACTCGGTATGGGGGTGGGGGAGCCGCTGGAGGGCTGATGAGTGGGCACTCTGGGGTGGGGGCGCGTGGGGCTTACACACTGACCCCTTCAGCACAGGGGAGGGGTGGGCGCCCTGTGTGTAAATCCGTCACCACCTGGCACGTGTCCCACTCTCCACAGGGGGTCCTGCTGGGACGTCCCAGCCCCGGGACAGGGACTCGCCAGCCTCCAACTCCCCTCCGCTCTACAAGCCCAGCTTCTGCTGGGACGCCCTGGCCTCGGCCTACAGCCACAGCTACCGGCAGGCCCCCTCCACCATGCAGTCCGCCTTCCTGGAGCGCTCCGTCAGCCTGTACGGCAGCCCCCTGGTGCCCAGTGCCGAGCCGCCCTTGGACTTCAGCCTCCGCTACTCACCGGGCCTGGACGCGTACCACTGTGTCAAGTGCAGCAAGGTGAGCGCCCGTCCAGGCCCCGGCTGGCAGAGTGGGCACGCGCAGCTGGGCGACCCCGGGCGCCGCGGGTCCCCTGGTGGGATCGGGGCCTCACAACCTTGTCCTCGTCACCAGTCCTTGAGCCCTGACTGTGCGCCCAGCCCCGTGCTGCGCACGTGACACGCATGAGCCGGGGGAGGCGGACACAGGTTCAGAAAGGGTGAATCACTTGCCCAAGAGCACCCAGCAAGGAGATATCAGAGCCAGGCGCAGACCTGCCTCCGGCCAACTGTGGTCTTTAACCACTAGGCTGCCTATTCAGCTCTAGAAAGGGCACGAGGGGCCTTCCAGACCCCCCAGCCCCACTTTACAGACAGGAAACCCAACCACAGAGGGAAAGGGGCCCCAGCCCCCGCCCCCCGGTGGCTTCATGCCCTGTCCCCACCCCCAGGTCTTCTCCACCCCACATGGGCTTGAGGTGCATGCCCGTCGCTCCCACAGCGGGACCCGGCCCTTCGCCTGTGACGTCTGCGGCAAGACCTTCGGCCACGTGGTCAGCCTGGAGCAGCACACGCACATCCACTCGCAGGTGGGCAGCCGGAGCCGGGACCCCCTCCTTCTGTGCTCCTCCCTCTGCCCCTGAGGGTGACTGCGGGCCCCTCGCTGCCTGCTGCCCTTGTCGGCGTCTCCAGTGTCCACTCCTGACACATTCACCCCGACAGACCGAGTGGGCTTCACGCACAATTGCAAGAGGCTCTGACCCAGGCTGGCTGCGGGGGCCGCAGGGTGTCTGTGAGGCTCAGAAATGCCCTCCCCCGGCCCCCCACCCCCCCCGGGGCAGGACAGGAGTTCTTGCCTTGGAGGCCCTTGACTCGGCCTCTCAGAGTCAGGCTTCCCCTGCGTCTGGTCCCACGTAGCCCTCCCTGAGGCCGGAACCCCTTCTTTGGGATTCATTCTGGTCAAACAGCCCCACTGACCTGAGTCGCGGCCCGGGGTCAGGTCCGGAAGAAGGAAGTTTCGCGAGCGTTGCGTTCGCGAGCACGAACCACGGGCCAGTCTCCACCTGCAATCCCCCCGACCTCTGAGGTCATCGCCGCTCCTGCTCCAGGTGCAGATGAGGAGACTGAGTCTCGGGGAGGGGAAACACTTGCCTGTGGCCAGGTGGCTAGTGAGATGCAGAAGCCAGATGCAGGCCTCAAAATCAGACTCCACCACACCGCACCCCATGGCCATCCCGCCTCCGGGAACTCACTCTGGGTTAAGGGATGTGAAATGTGAACCCCCCTCCCCCCCAAAAACACCACTCCCAGATCAGTGGGTCCATCAGCCCGTCAACAAATATGTCTTTTGTTGGGGATCCCGTGAAAGTCACAAGGAAAAACCCACAGGAGGCCACTCAGCCAGAGCCTCAGCCCCTCCTGGGAGGCAGGAAGGGGGGGCCCTGGGGCCTGCGTCTCCAGGCCACCCCAACAGACTGTCCTGTTCCTCAGGGGATCCCGGCCGGGTCCAGTCCTGCGCCGGCGCCTGACCCCCCAGGGCCTCGTTTCCCCCGGCAGGAGCGCAGCTTTGAGTGCCAGATGTGCGGCAAAGCCTTCAAGCGCTCGTCCACCCTGTCCACCCACCTGCTCATCCACTCGGACACGCGGCCCTATCCCTGCCAGTTCTGCGGCAAGCGCTTCCACCAGAAGTCGGACATGAAGAAGCACACCTACATCCACACAGGTGAGCCGCCGCCAGCGCCACCCGCCCGCCGGCACTCTGGGCTACAGGGCCCAGGCAGAGCCTGGGCACCCCCACCTTCCACTGTTCAAAGGCCCTGGCTTTAGGACAGTGGGGTCAGGTTACATGGGGCGCCTCCCCACCCCCGCCCCCAACAGGAGGGCTGGAGGCACTGTGTTGCTTAAGTTCGCTTACTGGTAATGCACAGAGAAAATGCTGGAAGGAAACAGCACAGGTCAGCAATGTTGATCTCAGGGTAGAAGTGAGACTAGCAGGTGCTTTTGTCATTCATTCATTCATTTATTCATCCCTCCACCCATTCATTCATTCACTCCTCGGCTGTTGCCCGAGTGCCTCTTTTGCACCCGGCTCTGTGCCAGGGGCTGCGCGAGATTGATAAAGCAGAGAGATCCAGCCCCCACCCCAACCAGGGTACAATGCAGTGCAGGCCGGGGAGGTGTCAGAGGGAACGTGGGTTGGTCCTGAGATAAAACATAATAAAATTTCAGAGAACAGATGCAGGGCGTGGGGGGCACAGCCGGCCCTGATGCTGTCCTCGCTGCCCCGCAGGTGAGAAGCCACACAAGTGCCAGGTGTGCGGAAAGGCCTTCAGCCAGAGCTCCAACCTCATCACCCACAGCCGGAAGCACACGGGCTTCAAGCCCTTCAGCTGTGAGCTCTGCACCAAGGGCTTCCAGCGCAAGGTGGACCTGCGGCGGCACCGCGAGAGCCAGCACAACCTCAAGTGAGGCTGTGCCCCTCCCAGCCCCAACCAGCCTGTCCTGCCGTCCTGTCACCCGGAGGGAGGCCAGCCTCCTGCGCTCAGAGCCCCGGTCTCCCGGGGGCAACACTGGATGGGAGTCCTGCAGCTTGTTTTGAGACGCAGGAAGCTGCTGTGTGACTTTGGGCAAATCGCTTTCCCTCTCTGGACCCATGGTTCTCCTGCTGTAAAGTGTGGGAGCTGGGTTGGGTCTTTTCTGAGCTGAAGGTATAATAACTTGGGTGCCTTCCCCAGGGCAGAGCCCAGGCCAGAGCAGCCCCACGTGGACCGCGATGCCACAATCAGACCGGACCCGCAGAGCCGGGACCCACAGAGAAATCCTCCCGGTGCCTTCTGCCCACAGCGCTGGGATCCGGTCCCCTGGGTCTTTAGGGGGCCTCTTTCAGGCGGCCAGATGGTCAGAGCCACCTCCTGCCCCGGGGGGATGCCCAGCACCCCTCTGCTTCAGCCAGACCTGCTGGCTACCCCCCACTTCTGACCGGCACTCAGCTGGGCTCTGGTCTGCCCTCAGACCCCCGGGCTGGAGAAACCAGCAGTTATTGCCTGTTCCCCTCAACTGTACATGGAAATAAAGACACAGATTTATTTACATCTGACCCGCATGTATGAAGGGCCTCCTGGGTGCAAGCTGACCCCCTTTGCGGGGGGTTGGGGGGGGCGGGAGCTTTGAAAAGCAGAGGCAGCTACGCAGCTGCCCTCGGACAGCTTGGGAGCCCAGGCCCAGGCCTCATGGAAAGGGCTGGAGCAGAAGCACGGGACCCCACAGGCTGTGACAGGGTCACAGGTCACGTAGCCAGGGCTGTGTCCGTTTCCTGTGGTGGCTGCCACCAGTCACCACAAACTCAGCGGCTTCGAACAGCACAAGTCTATTCTCCGACAGTCCCGGGGGTTCAGAAAGCCCATGTGAGTCGCCCAGGGCTAGACTCGGGGTGTCACGAAGGGCACCCCGCAAGGGGCTCCAGGGCAGGTGACTTGCTCCGACTTCCAGAGGCCACGGAGTCCTGGGCTTGTGGCCGCCGCCTCCCGCCTCGAAGCGCATCAGGCTGACCTCTGACTCCCCTCCCGGCTCCTCCGCCTTCACCTTCCTGCTCCCTCCTGAAAGGACCCTGCCGATCACCGGGGTCCACCTGGCTGACCCAGGGTCAGCTGGGCAAGGTCCACGTGATCACTGGTGTGGGCTGACATCCATGCCCTGGTCCCTGGAGCTGGGAATGTTGGTGCACACGGCCAGACGTGATGCAGTGAGGCCTGGAGCCGCCCTCGCCAGCTGTGGGCTTCAGGCGAGCACCTCCGCTGTGGATGGTGGGCATAGCGAGCCATCCCTGAGGGCGTTGTGAGGGCCCGAGACCAGATGTGCACGGCAGTGAGCAGGCCCAGCGCAGGGCGAGTTCAAGGCCGGCTCGAACGCCGCCCTCCTGTGGTCGCTCCCAGCCCAGGTTCTCCCACCTCTGAAAACGGAGCTCCCGGGGCTCCTGCTCACAGCGCCGGACCCCCTGAGCCTGGCTGGTGGTTGTCGGTGCGTAGCTAGCGTTCCCTTTGCTAGAAGGTGCTTCTCTGGGCTCTCGCTCTCTACACCCAGCCCAGGCCTGGCCCAGGCAGTGGACACCTCTAACTGAGTCACTTCCCTGTGTTGAGCGGATGCCAGGGCTTCCACACACTGCCTCTAACCTGTGCCATGCTCCCATTTTACAGAGGGGGCAACTAAGGCTCAGAGAGGCCGGCCAACTTGCCTCGGGTCACACAGCGGGCGAGTGCAGAGCTGGGGCCAGGATATCTGATTCCAAGCCCTTGGGGTCTCCATTCACCTTCCTCCCAATGAAATCGGAGGTGTTTCCTCGGTCCTTGCCCTGCACGGGTTCTTAGGCCGTTGGGGGCCGGGAACTCCCTGGCTCTGGGTTTGGCTGGGCAAGACCCTGGCCTATTTCATTCCTATTTACCTTAGCCAGAATTCCCCTGACAAACCTGTCGGAGGGTGTGGGGTGGGGTTGGACATTTGCATGGGGAGGTGGGCAACCTCCTCGCAGGCTCCCAGTTCCCGTCCTGCAGGCCCAGCTCTTGCAGCCAGAGGAGAAGGGACTCTAGCAGCCAGCGGCCGGAGCCAACAAGACTGGAGACCTCCATCCCCCTCCTGTCTGCGAGGCGGTGAGGCCCATGCAGGGGTAGGGACTTGCCATGAGCCGACCCGTGGGCCAGGCCTGCAATGAGCTCCTGACCCTGGGGTGAGGGCCCTGCCCTGCACCTTCTAGATCTGGGGAAGTGGGAGGGTGGGTGCTGGACACACACACACACACACATACACACACACACACACACACACACACACACACACACACCACGGGAGCTGCTTTGCATGTTCCTTGTTTGCTAAACAAAACCACAGCAATACCAGGATTTCAGCCACTTCTGCACAGGGCGGGCCGAGAGCGAGACAATGCGCCTTTCTTCATGTGCCCAGGTTCAGGGTGATCAGGATTTAGCCAGTGGGCCCCTCCACTGAGTGTCCACACGGGGAGGGGTGGGGCTGGCACTGCAGCCTCAGAGCAGTGGGGGCTGGACCCCGTCTGTATGCTGCAGAGAAAGGGGGCCCAAGTGTGGGCAGGGATGGGGGCGCTCCGTGGAATCTGCTTCTCCCTCTCTCCCCCTCACCCCCCACAACAGAAGCAGCCGTTGGGTTAGGGGCTGCGTGGAGTGCACCCCGCTCCTCCCGCTCCCCTCACCGGAAGGGCAGGCGTGGCCGCTGGACGAGGCTCTCAGAGGGCCCAGCCCACAAGCCCGCGCCGTTCTCGGGCTGCGAGCTGAGCTCCCCGTCAAGTCCTGTCCCTTCCTCAGGATCAGGGCCTGCTCATCCCACTGGGATTGGTGGCCTACCGGTGGGCGCGGCGGGGAGCCCCCCACTGCGTGATTGGAGGGGGTTCGACTGTCTGTTCTCTGCTTCTCATCCCCCCACTTCCTCCTGCCTGGACTCCCACCACCCAAGTCGCGGTGTGTGAACCGGGAGGCAGTGTCCAGCCCAAGAAGAGGACGCGGCTTCCCTCCGAGACACCAGGGCGCCAGGGCCCAGAGGGGAGGCGGTGGCCCCGTCACACCAGCCACCGCGCCTGTCACACAGAATCCGGGTTTCCTGACCCCCAGGCTAGGGGCCTTCCCAGCAGGGCGATGGGGGTGATTGCATGATGCCAGGGGCCCCATTTATATGAGACAGGGTGTGACCGGTGGCCTCTGACGGTGCACGGGGCGAGGGGGACTGTCGCACACCTCTGACGGCCGCGCTGACCCCAATGCTGAGGGCGGGCTGGGTGTGGGCGGTGCCACGTGAGACTTCAGGAAGGTGCCGGGGACTCAAGCTAGAGCTTCGATTTACTCACCAGCAAATGACAAAACCAGTATTTTACCATTAAACGAACTGGCCACATTAGGGAGCAGAATGCAATCTCTGAATTACTTCCCGGAGAAAATGTCCCGTCAGTGGTGGCAGCTTCAGGCTACATCCCCAGCCCATGTGCTCCGCACCCTCCTGCTTGGGGGTCACATGGCCCCCGCAAACAAGTCGCACCCCAGCAGGGCAGCCAGGCCCCCCTGACCCCCAGCCCCAGGACCAGGGCCCCTGAGGGACAAACTGGGAGATGCCCAGAGGAGGTGGCCATGGAATCACTGATAAGGATGGAAATGTGCCTCCAGGACCGGCCTGGGAGGAGGCAGGGCCTGGAGGCGGGGACAGTGGGGGAGTGGAAGGGTGAGGGTTCTGGATTATGGAGGAGAGTAGGTGCTATTCCCAACGTTCCCTAGAGACCAAACATGGCTCCCCCATGGACTGCAGACCCAAGTCCCACCCCCTGGCCTGGCCTGGCCTTCACTGTCCTAGACCGGCTCCTACCCTGAGTGGGGCAGGCTACTCCAGAGAGAAAGGGGGGGCGCATGGGGGACGGGAGGATGGAGGAGACCCGCCAGCCTCTGGCGGCCAGAGAATGACTGACGGAGACGCTGTTCTGGCCAGAAGCTACGAGGCTGGGAGGACCACGCACAGTGGGGCAGCAGAGGGTCTCCTAAAGTCACCGTAGCCACTGACCGCCTTGCAGACCGGACCGGAGCGGGGAGACAGACTGAGCTTTAGGAAGACCATCCGCGTGGGTGCGCGGGGCGGCCCGGGAGCGCAGTGGGGCCCGGCGGCTGGAGGCCCGTCCCAGCCAGAGTGACAGCAGCCTCTGGTGTCAGCCAGCTCCCGGCTCAGGCTGCCCCCGGGGAGCCCCTCCCCAGGGAGGGAGGACGCAGGACGTCAGGGCCGGACCCTGGCTTCCCCGAGACGCTGGACGAGCAGCCACGTCTTTCCCGGGAATTCTCGGTGCCATTCCTCGCCCTCGTGCTTTGCCACGGTGTTCCCTCCACCTCCCCACTCCCCGAACCCTGGAAGCCAGCTCAAGTACATAGATTGCCCACGTGGGCTCACCCCCAGCCCTCCGCTCTGCTCCTCGGAATCTGAGTTGAAGACATGGTCATGGGTGGGCCCAGCGAGCAGCTACAGGCCGTCTTCCGAAGCCCACGGGTCACGGGAAGCATGGGAACATCAGCTCTCGCGGGGGGAGACTGGCTGCATGATCAAGGGCCTGTCCACACTGTGGCCAGCAGCCACGGGAAGGCCAGGGCGTGCTAGCCGGCGACCTGGCGCTGTGCGGGGTGAAAACACTGTTTCTCCGTCGTGTGTGGCCCTGCGGGGACAGCACCACCCACTCCTGCCCACGCAGAGCAGCCCCGAAGGAAGTGCAGCCAGCCATGGAGGCAGCCGTTTCGTGGCCAGGAAGGAGGGCTGGGCCTCCCTCTGCATGCCATCTGCCAGAGACTCGGACTTGTGTGTGTGTGTCTTTTTTTACTAAAAAAAAAATTTTTTTTGAAGAGAAAATAGATGTTGCAGAGCAAATGTGTCAATAGAGGAAGCTGTCCGTGATATCGTAAGTGAAAAGTGGTTTAAAAATCACTATACACCACACGATTCCATTTTGTTCGCTGCAAACGCGGGGAAGGAAGCCGCGGGATGAAGAGCGGCGTATCACCAGTGTCCGAGGACGGGGGCTGCGCGTCTTGGTCTCCTGTTTTTCGGGGTGTTTGTTGTGTTTTTCTGCAGTGGGCGCACACGATAACATTATCAGGGGCGTTAAATAGGCTCCCTCTGCACAAACACCATTTCCCTGCCTCGCGTTGGCCTCTCCGCCCCTCCCTGCAAGCGGCTGGCCTCCAGGGTCCCGTGGGCGTCCCGTGGGCATCCCGTGGGCAGGTTCCTTCCTCCTCCACGGTGCTGGCTGGCCTGTCCCCAACCCCCAGCCCCTGTCCCCCTCCCAGCAGGTACTAGGCGGAGCCCAGCACCTAGTAGGTCCCCAATGAGTCTAAGGTGGCCATACTACCCCCTCAGGGCCCCTGGCGCCTCCTTGGCAGGTGGCGGGGACCCCTAAGGTGGAACCCTGCCTTGGGAGCAGTGGGGTGCACACTGGCTGTGGGAGGACTGGTGTCCCGCTGCCCCTGGGCCCCAGGAGGGAGCCAGGCAGGCCCCGGGCTCCATGGGGGCGGGGGGTTGGTGCAGGAAGGCAGGAGGAGGGAAATCTGAGGCAGGGGCTGTGCTGAGCGGGCTCGGGTTTGGCCTGATAAGTTTATCACAGGGTGCCGGCTGCCAACCGTCAGCATGGAGCAGGCGGCGGGAGAGGCTCTGCCGATAGCGCCTTCCCGGTGTTATCAGGGGCCGGTGCTCAGAGCGCGGGAGAAGGGGAGCCGGAGCGAGACACGCCAACCACTTCACCCCAACAAGGAGCCGGGAGGGAGAGGCCTGAGGTTCCCTGGGGGGACCCTCCACCTCCCAGCCGCAGGAGCCCCTGCAGCGGGGAGCGAGGCCCCTCGGGCGCAGGCTGGAGCTCCCATTTCTCCCCGTCACAGCCTCCAGACCAAGGAGTGGGGCCCATGCGCTCCTACTTTTCTGCAAGGCCAGAGAGAACATCCCTTTTTCTGGAAGGTTCCCCGCCCCAGAACGCAGGCGGGAGCCTGAGGAAGAGGCCAATTCTCCACCTTGGTCCAGCCAGCCTCTCCTCTCCCTGCCCTGTGGGGGCCTCCCCAGTGCCCAGCCTGGCACCTGGCACTGTCCCGGGTCACCACTGGGGGGAGGGGGGTGGGGACAAGATCATCCTGCCTTGCCAACGAGGAAACTGAGTCTCAGTGAGTGTAGAGAAGGCGCAGCCTTAGAGGATGCGGGCGGCCACCCCCAGCCCCGGAGGCCTTGCAGGACGTGCGTGATCGCGAGGGGCGCCTCACCTGGGCCCTCGCACAGCCACAGGCAGCCTGACCTCGGAGGTGGACACCACCTGGGGGGGAGGGGACCCCCAAGGTCTCGAAGTTATCTTGGGAGTCAAGGGGCCTCATGGTGGATTTTAAAAATTCCTTTTTCTAGACCTTTCCTGGCTTTTCCCTGATTTTTATAATAACAATGTGGAGATTTGTGCTTGGGGGTGTGTGTAGAGGAAGGTGATTTGTTTAAGAGGGAGAGAAGGAGAGGGTCCCCAAGAGTCCCTGGTTGCCAGGGGCTCAGCCAGGAGCAGTCTGCAGGCACCCCTCGGCCCAGCCTGGGGCGCGAGCAGAGTTCAGGCTTGTGGTGTCTGCGGAGCGGACAGTGTGACCCCCGGAGTCCCATGTGACAGGCCCAGGACCCTCCAGGCACAAAGACCTCCCTAAAGGGCTGGAAAGCTTTCCTTCATTCATCAACTCCTTTTGTCCAGTGCCTGCCACGTGCCAGGCGCCCTTCTAGGTGGTGGAGATGGTGGGGCCCCGGGGAAAACAGACCAAACACACTCCTTCTCGGAGCAGAGGACAGACGGACAGAGCCAGCGAGACCTGGGCGGGGTGGGAGTGGTGTCCACGTGGGGATGGTCTACGTGGGTGGCCAGGGCGAGCCTCACTGGGAAGCAAGAGAGGGCGGGGAAGGAGAGCGCCCTGGATCGCTGCGGCCCCCAGTGGCGTTCGGGACTTCCTCTGGGCCTCAGTTTCCCTGGCCGTAAGATGGCACCTGTGGTCTTTAGAATGCTCTAGATTAGTCGGCATGCTCCAGGGGCCCAGGACGCCCGTCGCAACTTCGATCTCCGCTAGCTGGTCGTTACTGGTGGTGAGCTAGTACCTAGTCTTTGTTGAGAGCTTACGGAGGACCAGACGGCACTGCAAGCACGTTACAGAAGTGAACTCTCTGGAGGAGGCGTTACGATTATTCCCATTTTCCCGATGAGAAAACTGAGGCCAGAGAGGTGAAAGCACTTGGTAGGTCCACACCTCTTGGCTCTGACCCGCTGCTCTGTCCGCAGACCACGCACACATACATGTAGCTGTTCTTTTCATTGCCAATGGCTCTGACCTTGGTGCACAGGCCCGGCTGGCCACCCCGGGCCAGCGTCCTCCGTGCCATCACGGGGTGAACGGAGCTGGGCCACATGCAGGGGCTGCGCCTGCTGACAGCTGGAGCCACAGACGCCAGGCGGAGGCTCGGAGCTATTTCTGCAGAGGGTGACTTGGGACTTCCTCCCGGATCTCTTAAAAATAACAGGGTTATCGGGGTGCTCAGGCTCCTTCCTCCACGCAAGGAACCCTAACATGATTTCTGGGGAAGGCCGGGGCCCCCGCCGCTCTCGCCCGGCGAGGACTTATCTCTGAGCTCAGCTGGGCAGGAAGGCAGCGCGGCGACCACCGTGGGCAGCTCTTCCTGCCCCGGAGCCCCTTTTGGGAGCAGCAGGGGATGTGGCCACTGACTCAGGGGTGTCAATCACCCCCGTCCCCAGGGCTGCGGTTGCCCATCGCACTCTGAGGGGAATCAGAAATCAGGGGGCAGAAGCCTCTGCCAGGGCGGCCTGACCTCCGCTCCTGGGGGCCCCCCGCCCCCTGCACTCAGCGTGACCCTGTCTCCGTGCCTGGCCCACAGAGGGGGCCGCCGAGAGGGGCCCTGGGCAGCCTGCCCACCTGCTCGGGGATGTCTCCCACCTCGCAGGCCCCAGGCGTTCAGGCCGGATACAGGCGCCTCCCCTCAGGGTTGTGAGGGCCTCAGGATCCTGTTCGACAAGCATATGCTGTGTGTCCACCGGGCCAGGTCACCCAGGGGACACTGGGAAGCTGGGAGTCACCAGCCCAGCCCAGGGGCAGGGAATTTTCCTGGAGGAAGCAGACTCTGAAAGATGAAACCAGCTGGACCTGTCAAAAGTGGGGAGGGCAGCCAGCCCCACACCAAGGAAGCGGCAGGTGCAAAGGTCCTGGGGCGAGCTAAGGCCTCCCGGTCTGCTGCTCTGCTCCATCCTGCTGGGGGAGCCGTGGGGGCTGCAGCAGGCCACTGTGTGAGGCAGAGGGACCTACTTTGGTCCATGTTCACTCCATTTGCTGCTGCCTCTCAGGACCCCTGCTGTCCAGTCCCTGATGGCTGAGGACACACCACCTGCGGCCCAGCCTGACTCCGCTGGGGGCAGGCGGAGGCCCTGAGCTGAGCCCCGGCAGCTCCGCAGGACAATCTTAGCTGGAAACCGTCACAGCGGGTTTCCTCCCAGCGCCCCTCAGGCCTCAGACTTATCTCCACCCCCAGCTGCCTTGCCCCCAGCCCCTCCAACCACCTCCCCCGGGTGATTCAGCAAATCTGCCCTCTCTGGGGGGAAACGGGGAAAAAATCACAATGTCAGATTACAGAGCCAACTGTAGGGCAGCCCCGGGCTGGGAGATAAGGGCCGCTCCCTCCCAGCCCCTCTGGCAGATAAACCTGGAGGCGGGCTGCCGCAGGTGCGGTGCGAGGCCTGGCCTCCAGGAAGTCGGGCTGCAGGCAGGCCGTTAGGTGGCCCGGCCACCAGGCCACCGTGCAGCAAGCCAGGCAAAGAGGAAGCGCCCTGGCGGGCACTGGTGTGGCCAGCCCACCCCCGCCCCGAGGGGGAGAAAAGGGCGGGGGCTTCTCAGAAACTCGCAGGGAGGTGCCCACGAGCGCCCGCCACCCGCCCTCTGCAGCTGGGCCTGCAAAGCCGGGCAGGGCCCGAGGTGCTGAGGGTGCCATCCTCTCAGAAGAGGGAGTGGGAACGCACCCCAGCCCAGGAGCCTCCAAGGCCCGCTCAGCACTGGGCCCTGGGGTGTGTGTGTGTGTGTGTGTGTTGGGGGGATCCTGGCCTCCAGGCTACGGTCCAGCCAGGCCTGCAGAGCACCCTTGGGCCCCTGGGCAGGGAGGAGCCAGGAGCCAGGAGCGAGGCCTGCAGGCTTTCCTGCCTGGCGGAGGCGGGAGGGCAGAATGATGGGTTTAAAGTTAGCCTTGTGTGTCATCCTAGACCAGTGATGGCGAACCTATGACACGCATGTCAGAGGTGACACGCGAACTCATTTTTTTTGGTTGATTTTTCTTTGTTAAATGGCATTTAAATATATAAAATAAATATCAAAAATATAAGTCTTTGTTTTACTATGGTTGCAAATATCAAAAAATTTCTCTATGTGACACGGCACCAGAGTTAAGTTTTTTCAAAATGCTGACACGCTGAGCTCAAAAGGTTCGCCATCACTTGCCTAGACAGTTGTTTCTCTACTCTGCCCCCCACCCCCCGCCTTGTCTGTAAAATAAGTGATACACACACACACACACACACACACACACACAGGGCTGCCCTGCGAAGGAAGGTGCACACGGCAGCCTGGAGCGGCCCAGTCTCTGGTCTCCGGCTCAGGGCTTGGGGTCAGGGGCAGGTTGGAATGGGGCGGCTTGGGGTCTCATCCACACAGTGCTTGCCCCCGGGCTAGGTGTCGGGAGCCTCTCCTGCTTTATCTGGGCAGCTTTCTGAGGCCCTGAGGGTGGGGCGCAGTGACGGGGAGAGTGTCCATAGCTGGGGAGCCCCTTCTTCCGCAGGGGCCTCTGGATGCAAAAGGAAGGTGGCTACTCCGACGGGTCCACAGTCCTCGGCCCTGCAACTTCGCAAAGCACCACCTGCTTGTTGGCCGAGCTCGCGGTGCTGAGCCAGAGGCAAGGAAAGCCAGCGGGGAAGCAACTCCAGGGTCCCCCCACGACAGAGGGCAAACAGCGGGCCACCACCCGACGGAACCCCACTCCCCCTCGGGAAGGAGGAGCGCCTGCCAATCCTGGGGAACGGGGTGCGCAGTGACACAGGACTGAGCCGGTGTGAGTCCTCTCCTGTGAGGTCCCGGAACAGGCACATTTACAGAGACAGAAAGCAGAAGGGTGGTTGCCGGGGCTGCGGGAGGGGAGTGGAAAGTTACTGTTTAACAGGTAGAGTTTCAGTTCGGCAAGATGGAGAGCTCTGTGATTGGATGGGGTGGTGGCTGCACAACAGTGTGCGTGTACTTTTAATGCCACCGAATCGTACACTTAAAAATGGTTAAAGTAGCCCTGGCCGGTTGGCTCAGTGGTTAGAGGGTCAGCCTGCAGACCAACGGCTTGCAGGTTCGATCCCGGTCGATGCATCTGGATTGCAGTTCCATCCCCTGCCCCAGTCGGGGCGCATTCGGGAGGCAACCAATCAATGTGTCTCTCTCACATGGATGTTTTTCTCTCCCTCCCTCCCTCCCTCCCTCCCTCCCTTTCACGCTCTCTTAAAAATTAAAATAAAATAAAACCGGAAAAATATCCTCTGGTGAGGATTAACAACAACAAATGGTTAAAGTCCCCATTTTTATATTTTAGCGCCACGAACAAAACAGCTGGTGGCTCCATGTGACCTGGACGTTCCCTGAACAAAGGCCTGAGAGCCAGAGCCCAGCCCAGACCGCTCCCGCCCCGGGGAGAGAGGGCGGGAAATGCCCCTCCACCGAGGCCCACAATGCGGAGCCCACTCGGGGCTGGAGCAGGAGGGAGCCCCAGGGCTGCGTGGGGCACCCAGGACTGAGCACCCACAGGCAGCCCCAACGGCATCCCCGCCGACTCCTCTCCTTCCAGATGGCCCTGCCTGCCCGTCCCCCGAGTGCTGTTCCCCCCGAGGAAGGGGGTCCCTCATTGCTCCTCCTGCTTTCAGCCCACATGCCCCTGCCAGGAGGCCTCCCCTTGCTGCAGACTCCCGCAGCCGCAGTGGCCCCTGTGGCGCTGGCCACACTGTCTTTACAGCTGCGAGCACTGTCGGAACGCCTTCCCCAGTGCCCAGCAATACACGCTCCACAATGGGTGGGGGGGGTGGAGTGGTGGATGGATGGGCAGATGGACAGCAGACAAACGGATGGGCCTGCCCGCTGCCCACCCCCAGGGGCAGGTGCCTGGGGAGGGCCGGGGAGGGAGGGGGGCGCTGGGCCTTCCTAACCCTCTGGCCAGGACTGTGCACGCAGTTTGGAAGCGCAGCCGTGTGGGCCGAGGACCCGTTTGAGAACTGCTTCCCCAGGGACCCCACTCGGAGCTGCACCTGCGGGGCAGCACCCGGCTCCATGGGAGGCCCAGCTCGCCGCTCCCCAGGGCCGCTGGGAGGCCCGCCCAACGCACCGCCTCCGCCAGCACCTCCCTTCCATTTACCGCCGGACCGGCCTTGTCCAGGTTGGACTGAGCTTGGAAGAACCCGCCCCAGGGCTGGCTAATCCGCAGGTAAACCCTGCCCGCGGAATCAGGGTCATGCTGAGCGGGCTGCGAGCCAGCGAGGGTCCGGTCGGGCGGAAGGACGGGCCAGAGGCGCGGGTCCCAGTGTCCAGGATGGCAGCCCCCTTCTCTCCCCATTCACCTCCCCTCGCTCTTGACCTTCCCCAGTGCCCCCCCTCCTCCCCACCTTCTTCACTTCTTCCTGGTCATTCATTCCGTGTCTCGGGGCCCCGTCTGTCCAGGGGCTCAGGGCCGCCCGGCCGGGAGGGGGACAGCGCCCCCTGGTGGCCGCGGAGGGCCGAAGCGCTGTGGCTCGGGGCGGTTCTTGGTTCATTCATTAGCCATCGCCCACTGGGCGTCTGTCTGCTGGTGAAAGGTGCCTACAACGGGCCAGGAGGCCCCGCCACCATCAGCAATCAGGAGGGGGTCCCGGAGAGGGGCCTCTTCAAAGGGGGAGAGGGTGCGACACCCTTTCTCAGAGGTTACCCCGAGATGAAGAGGATGGGGACAAAGGCATCGAGGCCTGGGGGGGAAGGGGGCGCGGAACCCCAAGGTTAGGGATTTGGGGGGTTGGGGTACAGGACCCCCAGAATCTGTTAAAGGGTTTGGGGTCCCCCTGCAATGGGGAGCCACGCGAGTCTGAGGATGTGGAGGGAGGGATCCGCTTTGCATTTGAGGGAGAGAAGCGCCCCCCGGCGTCTGGGGAGGGGGAGGCGTCACGGAGCCCCGCGCAGGTGGAGACCTTCACGCACCGTGAAGCCCCATCCCCGGGAGGGGGTGGGGGCTGCCCTGCGGGTCGGGAAGAAACCGCTCCCGGGCCTCGGGCTGGTGCGGCAGGACGCAGCGCGCCTCCGGGGACAGGTTATACACGGGTGCGGCCCCAAGGGGGGAACCTTCAGTGCCGGTCTAACAAAATCACACGACCCGGCAGAACCTTCCAGAACCCGACCCGGCTGTGAAACGACACCCGACAGTGACTCACTGCCGCCCTGTTTGCAGAAGGCTGGAAACAACCTGAGCGCCCCTCGCAGAGGCTGATACGTGAGCCCTGGCCGGGCAGGAGTGGAACCGCGGGCGTCTGTCCCAAAGAATGAGGAAGCCGGCACGGCTGGATGCGGAGTAATGACCATGATAGACGGTCAAGGGAAAAAGGAAGGTTCGGAGGGGAGTGTCTCTAAGCTACCACGGGTGGATTCATATTACAATCTGTAGGATAATAAAATGTAATTGGTATAAAAGAGGAAGAGAAAGGGGAGAAAAAGGAAATACAGGAGAGGGGGCGAGTAGAAGATGAATAGTGAGTAATATGAAAGGTTTAAACTTCAATACAGG
The DNA here is from genome assembly GCA_036010255.1 of Myotis pilosus. NCBI lineage: Eukaryota > Metazoa > Chordata > Mammalia > Chiroptera > Vespertilionidae > Myotis > Myotis pilosus. The sequence goes on from JASKON010000013.1 coordinate 71,638,885, forward strand.
GTGGGGCAAAAGTGGGTTCAGAGTTGGGAGGCCATGAAGCAGTTTCATTCTTGGATTGTTATCCTTGCATTATTTTCCATGTGAACAACTGTAAACCTACTTTTGCCCCACCCTGTATATCGGCCTTACATTAAATATAAAACAATTAAATATTCCAGTTCAAAGACCGAGGGTATTAGACAGGAGGTTAGAAAACACACAACTATATCCTGAGACAAGAGCCAGGCCTAAAATACAAGGACACAGAAAGGCTGAAAGTGAAACGATGGAAAAAGACATACGCTGTGAAACCATTAACCGAAACACATCGCTTGTAGCAATATGAAAAAAATCACACAAGTGTAGACTTTCCTAGCAATAAAGAGGAACATTCTGTGAGGATTAAAGGGCCGTTTGCCAGGAATAGGCTGCATTTCTAAATTTCTAGGTACATAACAGGGACCGCAATTACAAACCAGGTGAAACGGACACAGCTGAGAAGAGAAATAGGCAAACCTGGCAATCCTCACGGGAAATTTTAACACATTCCCACAGAGTGAGCAGGCACACACGTGCACACACCCCGAAAGGGATAAAGGACATGCACCTGACCCCTGGGAAATACACACCGTTTCCTGATGTACCTGGAACACTTAACAAGACCGCACACACGCTGGGCCAGCGGGCCAGTCCTAAGAAGCTTGGAGGGAAGGGTTGGCACCCTACGGAATCTGTTCTCCGACTATGGGGGGAATTAAGCCAGAGTCAACAACAGGAAGACAATTGTAAAATCCCCCAATTTTTGGACATGAACCAATCGATTTCTAAATACGTCAAAACAATTGAAAAAGCTATCACAGCGGCTGTTGGAAACGTTTTCACCTGAGGGGGACGGGGAGGGAGGAGGGGAGGGGAAATGAGGGGCCGGTTTCCGGTGGTACAGACATGAGGGACCCTTCCAGTTAGCACGGAGGAAACTCTGTAAAACTGATCCCACCATAACAGTGAAAAAACAGGACGCGCTAAAGCGATAAAGCTCCCAGGAGAAGGTATTTTCATGAACTTGAGCTAGGTGTCTTCGGACACTATAGAAGGAACCCTGGCAGTAAAGGGAGCAGGCTTCTGAGGTACCGGCAACGCATGTTCTGTTGCTTGATCTGGGCTGTAGATACACAGGTCCGGCCGCCTGCGGTGATCCACCTGCCTCAGCTTTGCTCCCTATAGTTTTGTTTTCTGACACCTGCTCATTGTAAGATATATATATATATTTCAGAGAGGAAGGGTGAGATAGAAACATCAATGATGAGAGAATCATTGACTGGCTGCCTCCTGCACGCCCCCCACTGGGGATGGAGCCCACAACCTGGGCCTGTGCCCGTGACCTCCTGGTTGGTTCATAGGTCGATGCTCAACCATTGAGCTATGCCAGCCAGACTGTAAGAGTTTTTATAAAATTTGAGCCGAACTGACAATTGCCAGGAAGCAAGATCTCAGATGTTCTGGAGGGTAACAGGTTTGCAGGTGGTTGTTTTTTTCTCCCCATCACCAACATGCAGTTTCTTCTATGCATCTGGAATTAAGGGGTGAAGGTGGGAGGACGTAAGCGGGGTCGGGTTACAGGATAATTAACAAGATAATGTGCTCTCTGAAGGTGCTCACACCTATTTTTCAAAGGTGTTACTAACCCAGGTGCACAAAAACCATGGAAAGGACTTAAGGCAAGGATAAACCTTTTACTAAAGAAGCTATATGCCTGGGGAGAGAATACCACCGTGACCTGCCCATTTAGACATTTATGACCAGATCACCCCCTGAGGTTACTTTCCGTTGAACCCCTTTCTCACCCACAACTTCCTGGAATGGTCCTAGGGACCCCCGCCCAGCTGATTGCATGATGCTTCTGTTAGGTTCTGCGTAGAACCCCGCACACAATCGGCGCTTAATAACTGCTTGGGAGGCCAAACAAGCAAAGCGCAATTCCTTCTAAATAAAAAAAAAACAACGGGGGTGGGTGGGTAAACGAAACCAAAAAAAGTAAAGAAAACAAAACAAAGCCCAATTCCCCCGCGCTCGCCGTTCCCGGATCGACCCCACCTCCCACCCACTTCCCAGCTCCCCGCGCAGCTAGAAACCAGTCCTGGAACCGCGGGGGCAGGAGCGAGGGACCGGCACCCGGGAAACCGCTCCGCCGGAAGAACGTCTCGGCCGGCCCCGAGCTGTCATAGGGTGGAACCGAGGAAGGGGCGGGGACTCGGCCTAGTCCTGATTCCTTAGTGGCTAAAACTATGCAGCGGGCAGAAGGGGTGGAACCAGGCTTCCGCCGGACTGCTCATTGGTTAAGAGCTCGGCTCGGTCTTTGGATTCTCATTGGCTAAGGTCGAGAGCGAGCTGGGCGGTGACCTATCAGCTTCTGGGTCCGCCGTGGGTACGTGCAAGAGAAAGGCCCCTGCCCCGCCCCTTGGGCAAACCCCTTACTTTTTAAAAACACAATGGCGAGCACCGAGGGGTAGTTTACCACGCAACCGCGGGGCCTACCCTCGGACCTTTGCTCCCCGAGGCCTGGGAGCTCAGGGATTTAGAGAGACGCGAGCGGTGAGGGAGGCCGGAACGAATCCTTCGCGGAACCATTGAAGCGAAGCCTCTGGGCGCACGTGGAGGCACGGACCGCGAGGCTGGGCCAGACCCGCAGGGATGGCAGCCGACGAGGGGCCGGGGGTCGCCATCCCCGTGGAGCTGCGGCGCGAGCAGCGCATGGTGTGCGTGGAGTACCCGGGCGTGGTGCGCGACGTGTCCAAGATGCTGTCCACCCTGGGCGGCGAGGAAGGCGTTTCTCGGGTGCGGAAGGGGGAGTCCCCGGGACCGCGGGGGAGGGACGGAGCCGTGGGACCGCGGCCGGAGGGGCGGGGTCACCCGGGGGAAATAGCGTGGTTTCCTTGGCAACGGAGCTCTAGACCGACGCTGGTGCGGACCGTGAGCGGGCTGCGCTAGGGAGGCCGCGGGGAACAGACCGTTGTTCCCTGGAAGCAGAGGGAAAGGACTGTCGGGGAGATCAGAGGGGAACGGGGTGTCCTTTGCACCCCACATTCAGATGAGCTGCAGCCTCGGCGCCCGCAGCCCCGCAGGAGTGGAACACGGAGGCTCCCGAGGATTAAGAGCCTAATCCGCTGACCTGCCTGCGGGGGTGGGGGACGAAGGGCTCAGTGGTTAGGGTCGCAGTAGTAACAGTCACTCTTCTGTACCATGCTTTCTGTCCTCATTGGCACCCTGCGGGGCGGGAACTGTCATTGCCCGCGCTTTGCAAGGAAAGCGAGGTAGTTCCAGGCCGCCCAGGAACTAGGGGGGCTGGGAGGAGTTCTCCCCTTGTGTCAGGCTCTGTGTGAGTGCTTTACACGCGCCAGGCCTTGAAATGTCGCTGTCGAGGCCCTCGCTGAACCCCAGCTCAGCTGGCAGCCGCGGAGAAGGAAGAGGCACCCCCGCCCCCCATTTCCTCTGCCACATAACAACTGCGATGCTCGGGTTTGCAAGTGAGCCTTTGGGGAACTAAGAGGTCTGACCGAAACAGGAGCTCCTGGCCCTTTCTCTGTCACCTGGGTCATACCAGGCAGGCTCCTGCTGAGAGAGGTACAGCCCCCTGCCGGCCACTTAGCTGGCCGCCTTCATCCGTCTCCCTTGGCCTTGGCACAGATCTACGGAGACCCCACCAAGAGGCTGGAGCTCTACTTCCGGCCCAAGGACCCCTACTGCCACCCCGTGTGCGCCAACCGCTTTAGTACCAGCAGCCTGCTCCTCCGGGTCAGGAGGAAGACGAAGCGGCAGGAGGGGCTGCCGGGGCCCGAGGCCTGCCCCCAGGTCACCTTCGACGTGGATATCCTTGGCATCGTCCCCACTGTTTACAGATTTCAAGGTAACTGCAGGTGCTCTCTCACCGAACTCGGGCCTCTCAGGGCAGTGTCCCCCTGCCTGCAGGAGCCTGGCGGGTCAGCCACACAAGTGAAGGGAGCCAGGAGTGCACAGGCCTGCGGGCGGGAGGTGAGGGCCCCTTCCCTCCAGCAGCGGCTCCCTGCAGACCTCGGGAGGCTCCTGAGAGAACCCGGAGGTCCATGAGCGGTGCCCTAGCCTTAGGCGTTACTGTGTGGGCCACTAAGACTGGCCACAGGCCTGCAGTTCTCAGCTACGCCCCCCTCCTCCCGTTGGGGAACCTGCTCCGCTTTCACTGCTGCTACCGCCTCCCCTCAGAAGCCTTCCCAGATCACCTCAGCCCCTTGGGGCCTCATGATTCTGGTACTCTTAGCCAACTGGATGTCTCCCGGGGAGTCCTCACTTAAGCCTGCTACCCTCGAGCCCCAGGGAGGAGGGAGGAAGGCGGGGAGGGGGCGTGAGACGGCTGCGGACTTCGGCATTGTGCCTTCCTGGCTCCGCAGGGTTTTTGTGCAGGTCGCTGGCTTCCCTCCGCCTCAGTCTCCTTGTCCAGACAGGGGGGCCCTGAGTTCCTGAAGCCCTTTGTGAAGATTCAGGGAGATGGTGCCTGTTAAGGGCCGACCCACCACATGGGGGCACTGAGAACCCTCTAGTTGCAGCTGCAGTTCTCAGACTCTGAAGAGAGTAATGATTGAGGAGGTTGGAGGGGGTGGAAAGAAAAAAGAGAAAAGAAACTGAAGCAGGACCTGGACCTGGGACCCAGGGGTTGGGCATTTTGACTGTCAGCCGTCTGGTGCGTTGTGCTGTCCTTGCGTGGACAAGCTTGCCCGTGATTTCCGTTCCTGTCTCTAAGTGAGCCAGCACCTCGCCAGTCAGGTGCGCCCCTGCCTCACCTGGGAGCCTGTTAGAAATGCACCAGCCCAGATCCTGCATTTAGCCAGACCCCGGGAGTCACGGGCACCTTGCTTCGTGAGAAGCGCTGACCCAGACTTCATTCTCACAGCACGTAACCACCCCCACCCCAAATGCCGTTTATCCACGTGACGGGTGCACGGAGCCCAGTGCGTGGGAGCATTTCGGAAGCGTGTGGTTTCAGCGCCTGCCACCCAGGCCTGGCAGCCTCCGCCACTCGGCCGACTCGGCACCTCCCCAAGAAGCCCTGGGCGTTGGTGCGTGGCACTGCCCCTTCCTGGGCAGGTCAGCCAGGAGAATGGTCCCTAGCTGTGGTGCGGCCACCTGTCTCCCCTCTTTCCAGGAATGTCTGACTTCCAGTACTTGGCTGTGCACACGGAAGTGGGTGGCGTGCACAGGTCCATGTACGACAAGGTGCTCATGGTCAGGCCCGAGAAGGAGGACTTCTTCCACCAGGAGCTGCCGCTCTGCATCCCCCCGCCCATCTTCTCCCGGCTGGACACCCCAGCGGACTACTTCTACCGCCCAGAGACACAGCACCGGTGAGCCGCCCCGCAGCGTCAGGTCAGAGCCGGATGCGCAGGAGGTTTCCGTGCAGGGCCAGGTACAGAGAAGGCCCTGGGTGAGCGGTGGCCGGGTGCTTGTGAGCTGGAGGGCCCTGACAGGACAGAGACCCTGGCTCTGGGGCTTGGTTCCAGCTGAGAAGTGGCCGTTGGGTTTAGTCCCAGGTCATTGCCACCCGGACCTTGCTGTCACCAGTAATGACATGTAGTCAGGTTCCACCTATGGGCGTCCCCTCCGAGCCAGCACCTTCCACCCCCTGCTGGCCTCCCTGTCCCCATCCCTGCCCGTGACATCCTGGCCGTCTTTATCTTTCATCCTTGCTGTGCCCGTCGCCCTGTGCCACACGCACCTCTGAAACCAGCCCAGTCCACCCCAGCTGTGTGCCATCTCCCGGAGCCATCGCTGGCTCTCGTGGTGGCTGTGCTCTTGCTTACCGTGTGCGTGGTCGCTGTGTCTGCTCGCGAGAACACGGCTCCTGAGCACAGGGACGGTATCTCTTCACTTGGGTGGTTTCCCTGGCGCCTAGCGTTAGAAACGCCAGGTGATGTGCATCATGGTCCGTAGCACAGACGCCCCCCTGCCCTGCCCCGCCACCGTGCGCACCCCAAAAGGCCCGGTGAGAGTGCTGCGTCCGTATAAACGAAATGAATGCTTTCATTTGACAACTGGCAGGTAGGGGAGACCCCAGGGGCTATGGGCAAGGCAGGTCTGGGTGGGCCATGGCTTTATATTGGAGACCAGCCAGTCATACAGTGACAGGAAGGAGTGGGGTTTCCTTCGTGTAGCAGCCAAGACAGAATGGTATTAAAAAAATAAAAAACCAGGAGTTTGGAAACACCCAATTGGAGAATAATGTGGCCGCCTCACGGCCAGTGATGTAGCATCTCTCAGAGAAGCACTGTGCTTCTTTCTGCAAACGGGGGCTGGTCCAGGGCACATGGCAGCCCCGGGGCCCCCGATTTCTGACCCCCAGGCGTTGCGCATTGCACACTGTCTGTGTGTTTGCATGCGTTACTTTTTCTAATTACACAGAAGGACAAACATTCTCAAATGTCTCAATTTCAGTGTAAGCTCTGTGGAGTGTGGAAGTTGTGATATCCATGTCCTGTGTGGCTTGGGTTCAGGACCTGGAGGAGGACGGCACGCAAATGATGAGACTAGACAAGAAATATGGATTTGGAAACGGGGGGCCAGGCGGAGAGCCCACCTTGAGTGGAAGGGCTTCACTGGTGCCCAGGCCCGGCCAACCCTTTGTTTAATTTTAGATACACATGTTGCCCTTACGCAATTCCGGTAGCAGACAGACTATCTTAAAGGTCAATAAATATTCGTAAAGATTTACTTTGAGACCATTAGGTCAGGAAATTGCTTGAGCCAGCATTGTCTCGACTCAACTATCAGTGCATAGCTTTGGCCCTTGCCAGAGCTCAAGGTCCAACAGCCTTCTAGGTTCCTTGTTTGCACTTTCCTGATAGTGTACACAACGGGTGGCTTCCAGCAGTGGAGGTAGCAATTTGGCCTCTCCTGCCCTCCCTCGTAACCTTGGTGTCTAGGACAGCCTGGCCCAAGAGAGGCCTCTGCAAGTATTTATCAACCCAGTGGATGAAGCTTTGGGGGAGCAAGATTAGGAAAAACAGAGAAACAAATGGAAAAAGATAGTTTGAAACATGGCCCAAAGGTGGTGATACTCAAAGGATTGTTCATAGCATGTTAAGCGTCCAAAAGTTGGAGGACTTCAGTGCCTGTGGACTTGGTAGCCGAGGGTCACCTCCCCCTGCCAGCTGTGCTCAAGCCCATGGATTAGTGCCGCCAGGGAGAGCAGCTGGTGCTGGGCTCCCTGCGAAGAGCCAGCCCTGGCCCTGCAGCCCCCACCCCACCCCCATCCCCGCCCCCGGAGGCGGTGCTCAGAGCTGCCCCCACACCAGGGAGAGTGAATTGGGATGTCACTTTGGACTTGAAGACCCAACCCCAGAAGTGTGCACCCTGAGGTGCAAAAATGCACACCCTCCTGCTAAGGGTTCACCCCAAAATGAGGCCAGCTTTTTTGATGAGCAGTTTGGTAAAATCTATTACGATTTTAGATGTTCTCTTCCTGTTTGCCAAGCGCTCCCACCTGTAGGTGTTTATCCCAGTGCCTCTCACCTAAGAGTTCAAAGATACGGTTATGAGAGCATTTACAGATCAATTGTTGGCCACAGCTGGCCCGGTCAGGCCCTCTGAGCCCCGGCGTCCCCACAGCGTCCCAGGGAGGAGGGCCAGCTGCCCTCGGACCCACAGGCCCTCTGCCCCCGCCACTGGCGCATGGATTTCCCAGCACATGGAAAGCACCTGCCTTTTCTCCCAGTGCTGCCATCGATTGTTCTGCGCTGCTGGCCTTGCCGGGCCAGGAACACGAGGAGGGGGCTGGCCTGGCGGGTCCCTCCTCCAGGAGGCTGAGTGGGTGCGGGAGCCCTGTCCCTGCAGTGAGCCCAGCGGGTGTCTGACCCAGGACACTGTCGCTCTGGCAGGTGGTTTTACTGGAGTCACTGTTTTTGAAAAAGGCACAGAAGTGATCCTGTGATGACACTTTTGTTTCCCAGTGTGAAGGTCATTGTTCTCCGTAAATAAGCAGGTGGCACGTACTCACTGAAAGTTAAAGGAAACCACTTGAAAAGGTGATAACCACCTGAATAAAGTGTGACGTGCAGGGCGTAGGTGGAAGGGCGCTCTGAATAATTCAGTGTTTGGGGTGGTGCCAAGGAGAGGAAACCACCATGTGACGGTAGCTGTTGGAGCTGGGGGTGGGCTTGTGGGGGGCTCCTCACACTGTCCCCTGCTTTAGTGCAGGTCGGACCCTCTGGCTCCCGCCTCACAGAGGTGTCACTGGGCACCTGGGACCACTGGCCTGAGTGTGTTCTGTGCCGACCAGAGGGACCCACTGTGGCTGGTGGCAGGACCCTTGCTTTTGCCTCTGCGGCGTGGCACTCGGTGACACATTGTTTCTCCACCTGGATGCTGTCAGCCACCTCCGCTGGGCGCTCGGCACCGTGCGGCCTCTGGGCAGGCCCTCACCCTGGGCTCTGACTGCACAGGAGGGTGCTGCCTCCTCGCAGGCGGTTGGAGGGCTGAGTGAGTGAACCGGAGTCAGTGAGCGGAGCTGAGGCCTGACAGCTGGCCCATCGGGCCGGTGTGGCAGTGCGGCAGCTCCGTCCCCATCCCGGCCGGAGGGCCTTTGGGTTCCTCGTTGTGACTGGCGGTGGGTGCTTGCATGAGTCTGAGGCTACCACCTCGGGACAGGAGCCTCCCCCACACTCAGCCGCTGGGACCTTTCGGCCTGGCCCAGCTCAGAGCTGCAGGCCCAGCCTCTCCGAGCTGCCTCTGGTCGCTGCCCTCTCCTCGGTGCTCAGCCTGAGGACAGACGGGTCTCGGGCGCTAAGACCCTCTCCCTGACCCAGATTCCAGGGAAAAGCGCACAGACACAGGCCACCGGCGTCTCTGGCCTGGCGCTCTCCCTGCCTGGTCTGGCCCGGCCTGTGCCTGGTTCTCATGGCCTCTCTGCCCCCAGGGAAGGCTACAACAACCCCCCCATCTCAGGCGAGAATCTGATCGGCCTGAGCAGGGCCCGGCGCCTCCACAACGCCATCTTTGTCAACTTCGAGGGGGACGAGGTGCCCGAGCAGCCGCTGGAGGCTGCAGTGCAGACGTGGACCAGGCTCTGCACCAACCCCATGGACCGCAAGGTGGAGGAGGAGCTGCGGAAGGTGAGCGCCGCCTGCGCTGGCCGTCTGGAGACCCAGCGGGGCTCTCCTCACTCTGCGGTTGGCTGTGCCCACTTCTGTCACTGGTTCGTTAGCACACGGCATGTTCTCACTTGTAGATGTCACGTCTGAAAGCCATGCCAGTGTACGCCTGACTGGCAAGGTTGAAACACTTAGAATTCTCTGATGCGTCCCTTTGGGAGGCAAACAAGCAGTGCATTGTTCAGATGGGACTTCGTGTGGAGCTCCGGTTCCAGGAAACTCCTCCATTAGTGGGTTTGCCGCGTGCCAGGTGCGCGCAGCCTGCCGGGTGCCGGTCGGAGGCCGGGCCTGCCCTGGGCGGACACCTCCGCCCCGCCCTCTGGCTGCGGCTCTGAGAGGATGCGGCTGGGCTCTGGTCCTGGTGTCCTGCAGTGTGGACAGCAGGTCCTCAGTGAGGCCAGCTCCCTGCTGGCGGAGGCGCGCCCCTGGTTGCAGTTCACTGTCCTGGGGGACGGAGTGCTTCTTAAGGAGACTGGGCACCACGCTGTGTTTAGCAATCACGGGGTGGGGGGGGCCCGGGGGCACTGTCCGAGGCTCCTCATTGTCCTCTGGACACGGCCCAATCCTGCCTGGCTCAGTGCCCTTCCTGCCGGGCCGCCACGCCGAGCCCACTGGCCTTGACTCCTCCTGGGCCAGGCCATCTCTTCGGCCTTCATGATGTGCCAACAGGGTCCGGAGCTCCGGCTCCTCGGTCATCTGCCCTGTGAGCTGCACAAGGACAGAGGCTGTGTCCCTCGTCCTTTCGGAACCCTGGCCCTGCAGCCACATGTGGCACGAGCTGGGTGTGCAGCCTGCTGAGCGGAGGGATGAGCGATGTGTGCCTGGCCTGGAGGCTGGTCCCTGCTGGCTCAGCCCCCGCCCTCCACCGATGCCTTTGGGGAAGGGTCCTCCGGGGCCAGACTGCGCTGCCGAGTCGCCGGCGGGCGGGCTGCTGTGCTCATCTCAGCCTCTGCCTTGCCGCCGCCCCCCCCCCCCCCCCCCCGCAGCTGTTCGACATCCGTCCCATCTGGTCACGCAACGCCGTCAGAGCCAAGATGAGCGTCCACCCTGACAAGCTCAAGGTCCTGCTGCCCTTCATGGCCTATTACATGGTGAGTGTCTGCCCAGCCGCCACCTTGGTTCCCACCAGGGCCGTGCTGGTCCCCAGGTGACCTCAGAGCCAGAGCAGGTGGCCCTGTCCCACCCCCTCCCCCACCAAAGGCCGTCATAGCTCTGCAAGAGGACGCTCAGCCATCTGGGGTGATTTCAGGATTAAAGAGAAATTTCATAACTTTACGCAAAGGGATTCTACACCGTGAAGTGACTGGCCGAGTGCTGGTGGGCACCTCAGCCTCCCCGGGTGGCAGCCGGTCCCCTGCTCTCCGCTGAGGAGGAGCCGGGTGCGGAGCGCTGACTGAGGGGCCGGTTCACAGTCAGCGAGTGGCAGGGCCACTGGCCCCCGCTGTCTGCCTGCAGAGCTCGTCCCTGGGTTGAGTGGGGCTCAGTGGGGAGATCCCCCTTGGACTCAGTCCAGGTGCATGGAGATGGGGTGTCATTACTGGGGCTCCAGAGGTGCTGGGGGAAGGAACCGTGCGTGCCGAGGACCCCATGCAGGGTGGTGATGGTGGGCACTTGGGCCTGGGCCCACACTTACAGAGTTGCCGTCTGTCTTGCGTGTGGGCTTTCCCTCAGGACAGGGACGCATTTGCCGAGCACTGACTATGGCCAGCACATGGCCCAGGCTCCAGGCCTCGTCTCCTTTATCCTCACAACATGTTGTTGTGGCGGGAGGCTCGTGTCACCCCACCTGACAGGAAGGCTGAGGCTTGGGAGATCATGTGAACTGTCCGAGGGGCCAGCCACAGGTGGCAGAGCTGGGGGCGCTGCAGAGCCACGTCTGCAACTCTTGAGACTGACCCCCCTCGCTGCCCCCACCCCAGGCAGGCACCTGGCCTGTGCATCTGCAGAGCCGGGCTCGGCCTGGGCCCCTCCCCACTCCCACCTTCTCTCCTCCAGATTACAGGTCCCTGGAGAAGCCTGTGGATTCGATTCGGGTACGACCCCCGAAGGCACCCGGAAGCCAAGATCTACCAAGTCCTTGATTTCCGAATCCGCTGTGGAATGAAATCGGGTAAAAACGACTAACACCTCTCTCCCTCCGTCTTCCTGTCCCGCGCTCTGGTAATCGGCCCGCGGCCGTGTGGTGGGGAGCAGGCCGCCCGGCGAGAGCTGAGCGAGGGGGACAGGGTGCGCGCTCGGGCCTGGCTCCACACCGACCCTCGTTTACGGAGCCACGGCCTCTCGTTCACTCGTTAGTCCCGTTTCTGTGGGTCCCGGGGGCAGGCCGGGCGTCCAGCGGTGTCCGCAGCGAGGACTGCGCCCAGGGCCCCAGCTCTGGCCCTGCACTGGAACTCGGTGGCTCCACCCGGGCCGTCTTGGGAGCTGTCCCCAGGGAGCCCGGGTGGGCGGTCGCACCAGGCCAGCGCCCTGTGCCAGAGGGGCTCGGCCCACCCGCACCTGACAACCCCCCCCCCCTCCCCGCCACAGGGTACACCTCCAACGAGATGCCCGTGAAGGCCAAGCGCAGCACCTACAACTACAGCCTCCCCGTCACCGTCAAGAAGGCGTGTGAGTGCCTCGGCTTGCTCTGCGAATCGGGGCGATGGGCCTCACCGATGCTGAGGACGGTGGCCTCTGGACTGCGGGGGGTGGGGGGTGCTTCCAGCAATCCCCGGGGAGGGGGCTGGGTAGCACCCCTGTGTTCCCAAGCACTGCTGTTGTCCCTCGCAGCCAACCAGCTTGTCACCATGCAAGATCTGAAGCAGGGCCTGGGCCCATCCGGGGCAGCTGGCACGCGGAAATCGGCCTCCAACAAGTACAAGCTCAAGGTGGGTGCCTGGAGCCCGGGGAGGGCAGGCTGCAGCACGCACGGCAGAGCCCAGCCCCAGCCGGGCAGGAGACTCGGCTCCAGGGTCCCCCCTCCCAGAACCTCCGGGGCATCGAAGCGGCTTTTCTGCACACCTGCTCTGGCTTCGGCCTGTCTGCCCCACCTGGGTGCAGGGACCAGCTGACTCCTGTGGCCCAGGGTGGGGTCTCCAGCACTGCCTGCCCCAGGGGAAGGCTCCCGCTGACGTGCCCCGTGTCTCCCCTCTTCCCCAGGACTCGGTTTACATCTTCCGGGAGGGCGCCTTGCCGCCGTACCGACAGATGTTCTACCAGCTGTGCGACCTGAACGTGGAAGAGTACGTCCTTGAGGGCCGAGAAGCCGGGTGGGGCCGTGGGAAGGGGTCGGGCGGCGAACCTGCCGGGACACAGAGCTCCCTGCGCAGACTCATTCCCATCAGCCGCCCTCTCAGCGACTCGGGTGCCGCCTGGAGAGCCCCAGTCCGGTCACGTGGGGCCTGGCAGGGTGCGGGCCTCCACTGCCCACGTGTGGGCTCGTGACGTGGCTCAGTCCTTCAGAACCAAGTAGAACCCCAGAAACCTCCAATCTGGTTGTTCATAGTGATGCTTAGGTATCGGGGAGGGTGCCGGGGGGCAGCTGCGGGCGGGTGGACACTCACTCACTTGGCCCATGGGGTGGGCACCCCCGCTCGGTGCCTCTGAGGGTCGGGGAGCACACACAGCCCAGGGCCCAGCGGTCCTGCATGTTCTCTTTCCACTTCGCCCCTTGGCGCTCAGCGCTGCTTTTCCAAGCACAGCCCCTCGGCCACGCTGCGCACCGGCCTGTTAGCCGGGAGCCGCCTGGAACTCTGTGCACCCCCCAACTCCCCTGGCCCCCCCAGGTTGCAGAAGATCATTCACCGCAACGACGGGGCCGAGGAGACCTGCACCGAGCGGGACGGGTGGTGCCTGCCCAAGACCAGTGATGACCTGCGCAACGCCATGTCCCTCATGATCCGGCAGATCATCCGCGCCCGGAGGCCTGGTGAGCGTGGGGGAGGGGCAGGTGTCCCTCACGGCCAGTCTCGTCTCTGGTGACGTGGGGAGGAGGCCTGTGAGCCAGCACCGGACCAGGAGCCAGCCCCGGCTGCCCGCTGCCGTCATGGTTACCGCTTCATACCTGCCTCCACCTCGCGCCTTCCCGCTGTGTGTGTGTGTGTGTGTGTGTGTGTGTGTCCTCCTGGGAGATGGGCAGTGGGTCAGGTCCTGTCACCCTGCAGGGCTTGCCCGGGGGGCGGGGGGCGGAGGCAGGGGGAGCCCTGGCAGCTGGGCCTCTGAGTAGGAGAGTGAGCACCTGCTGGGCTGAGGCTGGGGGTGGAGGGGCAGAGTAAGCAAGAGGCCCCTCCCAGAGGGCTTCTCCCAGGCTTGGGGCGGGGGTGGGGGAGGGGGTGTCCCAGAGCCTGCCCTGCCCCATGGGGCTGACGGAGCAGAGCTGCTTAGCCTTGTTTGGGACACAGCCCCTGGACCACCTCACCCAGGCTGTGGGCCCTCCCCATAAACACTCAGAGTGGGCGCTCCTGGGAGTCACGGGCACCTCTGGGAGGAGGTGTGCACAGCACGCAGCTCCACAGTCCCCGACATGCCTGCGTGCCAGGTCCTACACTGCACAGCAGCTCCTACTGGAGCCCAGGCACAGTCCTCAGAGCCCAGGAGCCTGGTCTGGGGTTCTGGGGGCCGGGGGCCCGGCCTGGGGCCTGGTCTGGGGTTCTGGGGGCCAGGGGCCTGGCCTGGGGCAGGAGCTGCTTTGGGACACGCCGTCTCCTGCCCCAGCCCTCTTCTCCAGCCCGGCCAAGACTGACGGAGACGGAAGGAAAGAGCAGCTGACAGGCGAGTCTGGGGAGGACGAGGAGGAGGAGGAGGAGGACTTCAAGCCGTCGGATGGGAGTGAGAACGAGATGGAGACCGAGATCCTGGACTACGTGTGACCCCGGAGGACAAGCCAGGGCTCCGCAGTGCCGCCACGGTCGCCAGCACAGCCTTGGAGGCCCCTCTGAGGAGCTGGGCTCCCAGCACTGGGTGCAGCTGGCCCTGGTCCTGCCCGTGACTGCTGCCAGGGCTGCATGAGACATTCCTGAAGCCATGCCCTGGCTCCCGCAGCCAGGCACCAGCGAGAGCTGGAGGCGGAGATGATGCCGCCGGGGGTGGGGGTCAGCTTGGCTTGGGTCTCATGACTGACGTAGGGATGGCACCAGGAGCCTGGTGCATGGTCACGGCTGGCAGGAGCCTGTCTTTGGGTTTGGATCCTCCTGTTTGGGGTTAGCCTGGCAGAGGCAGGCCCAGCTGGCATTGTCCGCATTAAATACCTTTCCCCAGGAGACTTGATATGAGAGTGGCCCAGAGCCCCTGCTGGTTGGGGGGAGGGGAGGAACATGGGCTGCTGACCAATCGCTGTTCCTCTGTGGCCTCGGGGGGCGGTGCTGGGACAGCTGAGCACAGGCCTGATGCCCTCGCCAGGTGGGTGGGTGAGGGTCCCGACCCGGAGGGTCCACAGCCTAGTGTGCGTTTATCCCTCACTGCTCCAGAGGCCTCTAGGAGACAGGCCCTGGTCCCATGGCTGCCGGAGTGAAAGGGCAGGGTCCTGGGGAGCCTCCAGGACAGACAGGGCCCAGGGCTCCATCCTGGAACCTGCCTGTAGAGAAGCTGGGCACGGTACAGCCAACACTTGGAGGAGCAGCTCTCCCCAGAGGCGGGCTGGGCCCAGGCCCACGCCCCCCTCCCCCCATCCCACCCCACGTGCTTCTCTCGGGGCCTCTGCTCTCCACTGTGGGTCTCCGCTGGGCTGCGATCTCCCAGTCCTCAGAGGGAGAGGGCTGGGCCCGCCATGGGCACACTACGGCCCACGGGCCGGTCTGCCCGTTTGAAATGAATAAAACTAAAAAAAAAAGACCATACCCTTTTATGTAATGATGTTTACTTTGAATTTATATTAGTTCACACAAACACTCCATCCATGCTTTTGTTCCGGCCCTCCGGTCCAGTTTAAGAACCCATGGTGGCCCTCGAGTCAAAAAGTTTGCCCACCCCTGGCCTAGGCTCTGGTCCCCACCTCCCGGGAGCGGCTGGCCCCTGTGCCAGCCTGAGGAAGGCAGCCGGGCAGGAGCCGCACCGAGGGGCTCCCAGGTCCTGCCACACAAGTATCTGGTGACGCCTCACTCGGAAACCTGATTCTCATACCCCATTTTTGGAAAAGCTTTTTTATGGTTGAAAATATCAAATATCCACAGAAATACTGACAGTTTAGTGGTAGTTCATGTTCAAGACCGCTTCCTGGGCAGCACCCCGTCCTGCCAGGAGGCACCCCCTGTGCAGCCCCTCCGGTGAGTGAGCCTTGACCGGCAGGCTCAGCTGCGATCTCCCTCCTCCGCTCCTGCCCCTGGGCCTTTTGTCACATGTTTAACAGCCACTGATCGTGTGGGTGTAAGGCTCCCTTAGGGGCTGCCGTGCCCGTGTCAGCTGCGCTTCCTGAAGGGTTGCTTCTCAGACGCCCCGACGGGTGCCCTGCCCCACCGCAGGGCCTTCAGAATAATGACCTGGCACCCCGGCAATGGCCAGTGGGGACGAGGGGTGCAACAAGCACCTACCCCTTGGTGCCCACACCAAGGAAGGGTGGCGGGAAGCAGGAAGGCAGGGAGGACCGGAGGGTGTGTCAAAGGACACGGGCGACCGGAGGCCACTCTCGGGAGGTCACACACCCACCTGTGAGGTGAAGACCCCTCTCCGGCTACACGCTGTCGGCGGCAGCGCCAGGGTGGACCTGTGTCTGGCTGAGTGGCAGTGTCTGCCTGCTGTGAGGTCAGCACAGGTGGGTCTGCCCGCACAGAATGTGCGCCATCCGGGAAAATTATTCTAAGGATTTGCTGAAGTTCTGTGTGCCATTAAGTCAGGTGGGTGAGTTTCTTACTAGGTCAGCCTATCAGTTCAGAACCAGATACCTCCAGCCTAATTACCCAGGTTAGCACACAGACTGGGAACCCATAGCCCCTCCAAGCACCCAACAATAGCCATGCAATCTTCGCACAAAAACATGCAAACCCACCCATACGCGCAGAGTCAGCAGGGGTTCGAGAAGGGTTTTCTGTCAATGAGATGCTCCCATGTTAACTAATAGCACCTTTACACTACAAAGTAGAGAACACCAGGGCTCTGACATGGGGACTAGCCTCTTACAGAGAGAAGCTTAAGACTCCAACCCAGCTTCTTCCAGGGACACTTGGGGCCCTAACCCAGCCTCGGTTGACCTGGGCCCTAAGCCAGCCTCTGTTGCCCTGGGCCCTAAGCCAGCCTCTGTTGCCCTGGGCCCTAACCCAGCCTCTGTTGACCTGGGAGTTCAGCTAAGTTTCTTAGGGAAACCTGGGCCCTCGCCAGTTTGGCCCAGTGGATGGAGTGTTGGCCCTCAGACTGAAGGGTCCCAGGTTTGACTCCAGTCAAAGGCACGTACCTTGGTTGCAGGCTCGATCCCCAGCCCCAGTTGGGGTGCGTAGGGGAGGCAACCAACGGATCTGCCTCTCTCACATCGATGTTTCCCTCTCTGTCTCTCCCACTTCCTTCTGCTCTCTCTCAACGTCAGTGGAAAAATATCCTCGGGTGAGGATTAACAAAACAAAAATAAATAAGAGACACCTGCCTCTGCCGACCTCGGACTCCAACAGCAGAATCTTAACACATTGTGGGTGTTTTCATATTACACGGTGTGTTACAAACTATCACACTTTAAAAAGATAGTAGCTTGTAATAACATGTAATAACTTCAAAATACAATGGGTATTTAATTTTAAAGTGTGCCTTTAACTATATAAAATGTTTTTTGTACTCAAAGCTAGCAATAAAACGACTGGTCCGTTGCCCTAGCGGTTTGGATCAGTGGATAGAGCATCGGCCTGTGGACTGAAGGGTCCCGGGTTTGATTCCAGTCAAGGGCACATGCCCAGGTTGTGGGCCTGATCCCCAGTGGGACGGGGGGGGGGGCATGCAGGGGACAGCTAATCAATGATTCTCATCATTGATGTTTCCCTCCCTCTTCCTTTCTCTCTGAAATCAATAAAAATATAAAACCGACTGGTCGGCAACGTGTTAAGAACTGAGATCTGTCCTTACCATGCTTCAGTGGACTGTCACCCGGAGCCATGGCTCAGGAGTTGGCTCACCAATGGATCTCCGATCAGACGGGAGTGAGCGCTGAGTCTTCAGGGGTGTACACGTGGCCGTGGTGTGAGAGGCCCGGGAGTCCAGCCATGAATCCGATCTTAGCTGAGTCACGGCACCATCACTGTCCAAGAAAAACCAGAGCCAGACAGTAGTTAAAGCGGCAAAACCAGATTTTATTCAGGACTAATGCAGCGGGGGAAGAGACCTCAGTGTAGATGTGGGCAAGTGGGTGCTACAGCCAAGGAGCGGGGCGGCCGTGGGTGGGAAATTCCTCATCGGGCTGACGGCAAGGCCATCCGGCCAACAGGTTCCGGGTGAAGACACCGCAGGGACCACAGCCCCAGGGTCGGTGGCGGCCGAGGAGCTGAGAGGGTGCAGAGGGTGATCCGACTGGGAGGTGGGACTCAGCTGCAGCCGCCCTGCAGGCAACGATGAGCCGGCGGCACCGGGACGCCCGGCTGGAAAAGCCTCGGGGGCCCGTGGAGTGCAGGCAGGGAGAGCATCTTTGCCGGACTTCAAACATTGGCCAGATCTTCTCTGTGGAACGCATGGCCCTAATGTCAGCCCCTAAAGCAAGATGAGCAGGAAGCACTCCACTTGCTATGGAGCCCGAGGGGCATCTCATTGTGGGGCCGTTTGCCTCCTCCGGACGCTTCCAGGCAAGCTCACTCACATCTGTGACCGACCCTGTGCAGGCGCATGTACACACCCCCATCATTAAAACATATGGCGCAGCCCGCTTCCCTTCCTCCTTAACGACGACAAAAAACACTGCCCAGAACATGCTTCAGCACACGAGTCCCCGTCCCCCATTCAGAATGACCTTTAACGAATTTTTTAATTTCTTAAAAATGAAGATCTCACACGCCCTGACAGGGAATCAAACCGGCAACCTATCGGTGCATGCGACGACCACGCTCAACTACTGAGCCACGCCAGCTGAACGATTTTATTTATTATTTTTTAACATATATTTCTAGTGATTTCAGAGAGGAAGGGAGAGGGAAAGAGGGATAGAAACATCAGTGATGAGAGAGAATCATGGATCAGCTGCCTCCTGTACGCCCCCTACTGGGGATCCGAACCCACAACTCGGGCATGTGCCCTGACCGGGAATCGAACCCTGACCTCCTGGTTCATAGGTGGACGCTCAACCACTGAGCCATGCCGGCCGGGCATATTTTCTTTTTAAATTTATTGTTGAGAATATTACAGATGCCTGCCATTTCCCCTCTGCCCCTCTCCACCCAGCTCCCAACCCAGCCCAGCCTCTCCCGTGTCTATTGTCTATGAATACATGCCTATTAGTTCTTGAATAATCTCTTTCCGCCCTCCCTCCACCTTCACTCCGAGATCTGTCCTTCTGTTCCATGCTTCCATGTCTATGGATCTGTTTTATTCATCAGTTTATTTAGTTCATTAGATTCCACATGAGTGAGATCATGTGACACTTGTCTTTCTCCCACTGGCTCACTTCACTCAGCATAACAGTCTCCAGGTCCCTCCAGGCTGTCTCAGCGGGTAAGAGTTCCTTCCTTTTTACAGCCGCATAGTAATCCACGGTGTAAATGTACCACAGCTTTTTATCCACTCATCTACCGATGGGCACTTGGGCTGTTAACAAATGCACCCGTCAAACTCTTTGCTCCCCGGTCCTCACCACAGGCCCAGCCTGCCCGGCTCCTGCTTCCCATGTGGGGCCCCCTCCCCACCTGCATCCCAGGAGACCTGGGGACTGGATCAGCAGGCAGACACTCTGGCCTGTGTCCATGTGGTGTTGGGGACAGGGCCTGCCCTATGCCACCTGCCTCTATTCCCAGTAACCTTCACAGGTGCCCTGAGGGCACCAGCTCCCGGTAACAGCGGCTCCTGGGAAAGGTGGGCCATCCCTGCACCCATGCACATGTGTGTGTGTGTGTGTGTGTGCGCGCGTGCGTGCGTGTGTGTGCACACACACCTGCCTGACCTTGGTCCAGCCCGCGCCAGGCTGGAAATGACAGCTGTGCTGGTCCCACGTATACCACCTGGAGTATGGCCAGCCTGCAGGAAGGGGCAGAGGTCGGAGGAGGGAAAGGGAACCCTCCACAGGCTGGCTCCCGCCCCATAAATACCCACGAGCAGAGGCAGGGCCCCCCAGGAAGGCACACGCACCATGGGGCGCCTGGAGTTGGCTGTCTTAGGCCTCGCCTGCTGCTTGGCAGTAGTGAGTGCCGCAAAGGTAAGCGAGAGCCCAGCGGGCGAGGAGGGGCCCCTGTCTGCTCCCCTAACCTGGCCTGGGAACTGGGTCGGGCACCGTGGAGGGGAGGGGGGCAGGCAGGTGAGGCGCTGGCAGGAGGAGCCCCCGAGAGCCCACACCCAGCAGGCACTTTCCTGGCCCTTCCTCTGCTCCTGCATCTGCACTCACACGATGGTCCAGACGCAGCTCAAATACAGGACGCCCGCGAACTTGAACGTCAGAAACCATGAATAAGTTCTGGTACAGGCGCTCTCTGGGCACACAGGGTGACTGACGCCAAACACAAACAAAACCCCAGGGTCACTGGCGTCCTCAGTGCTGATGTGCGGAGTCCGCCTTGGCCACCAGGGCCCTCAGGGTGTTCCTCTGTCCGGGGATGGCCATGGCCCCGCACAGAAGGGAGCTGGGCCCTGAGCAGGCCAGCAGGTTGCCCATCACAGCCCCCAGCGTCGGAACAGGAGTCTGGACCTCGGTCTAGTTCAGCCCGGAGCCCGGCCCCCGAGAGGGCGACACCCACCTGCTTGCCAGTGGCCGGGGACCCTCCAGGGTCACTCAGGAGCCTCAGGGCATCTACAGGGTCTCCTTCCTCATGGCCCTGCCACGGGGTGAGGACCGGGGCTTCCACAGGAACCCACAGCTACAGGCGGGTGTGACTAGGGGACCCCACGCTCCACCATGCTGCTGTCCCTCCACCCCTCACCCTGCTCCCTCACCCTGCTGCCCCTGGGACCTACCTTTGGCCCCCGGAAGTTCAGAGACTGGCCCTGGGCCCTCTGCCATGGAGAGGCCCCTCTCTTTCTTTGGGGGAGTCTTTTCTGGAGGCTGAAGGAACTGGGTTATTTCCACGTAGCTCCAGCAGCCAGCACCACCTTACCCCTCCACACCCTTAATGTCCCCCCCCCCCAACACACACACACCACACACACACATACTGCATGCAGGGCCAGGGCCCCTATGCCCTTGGCCCTCCCTTCTGGGGACCTCAGGCCGACCTCCATCACACAGAGACACGTATGTGAGGTGACCCCGTTCCCCAGGCAGACCTGGTCCTCTGCCCCTTCCCAGCAGCCAGGGAGGCTGGTCAGGAAAAATGCCTGGAGGCCTGGCCACTGGAGCCTCATCCTGGTATGAGGAAGAGAGAGAGAAAGAGAAAGAGAGAGAGAGAGAGAGGGAGAGAGAGAGAGAGAGAGAGACACCCCAGCCGACACCTGCCTCGGGGCCCCTGCCCCAAGCATCTGACCCCTCCTCTTCAATTCCAGCCGCCCCCTCCCACCCCATCTGGGCCTGGGCCTGGGCCTGGGGTGCAGGCTGCCCCGCCCTTGCGCACCTGGAACCTAGCACAGGGGAGAGCTGGGAAGCTGCCACCTGCCACCACCACCCGGGGCGGCGTGAGGGGAGAAGCCTGGCTCTGGTCACACAGCTGCCCCAGCAGGGCGACTTCAAGCAGGAAAGCTGTTCCCTCCAGGGGCAGGTGGATGAGCGCAGGGCCCAGGCCCTGGGCGGATGGGGACGGTGGCCCCCGCGGGCACACAGCAGAGGCTCCGATGGCCTGGGAGGGAGCACAGGCTCACAGGACAGGGTGGGGGCAAGGGGAGGAGAAGAAAGGCTGCCCTCAGGGAGCTCACAGCTGGGCATGAAGCGTTCAGTGTCCATGAATGGCTACCACTGCCGACAGCTGGACAAGGTCCCAGGCCAAGCAGGACACACTGCAGTCACCCTTCTTACAGACAGGGAAACTGAGGCTCATGGCCACAGCGAGGCCAGAATCCAAACCTCCCCCCGCCTCTTGCAGCCTTGTGGGAAGGCTTCCCTGAGCAGAAACATGCCCACCTGTTAAAGCAGACTCCTCTGAGGTTCAGGGGCAGGGCATCCCGGGGGCGGGGCAGCGGCAGGCAGCAAGCGGCTCCTCAGTAACGTGGGCAGGCGGAGGTCCTGGTCTCAGGTCCAGGTCAGCCCCTCCTTGGAGCTGTGTCTGGGCCCCTGGAACCTGCTGGGGTGGCCCCACCCCGCTGGCCGCCCAGCCTGCGCCCCCTCAGCCTGGCCCTCTCCCCAGCTGGGCGCAGTGTACACGGAAGGAGGCTTCGTGGAGGGCGTCAACAAGAAGCTCGGCCTCTTCGGCGGCAACTCTGTGGACGTCTTCAAGGGCATCCCCTTCGCCGCCCCGCCCAAGGCCCTGGAGAACCCCCAGCGGCACACCGGCTGGCAAGGTGGGAGTTGAGGGGGGCGCTGGGCTGGCCCTGTGCCTGGGGTGGCAGAGGGGGCATGTCAGAGAGGACTCACTGCTCCATCCTGGCGACTATGCCAGGTGTGGGAGCAGCCGCTCCATAGCCGCTCATACCTCTGAATCCTCCTCCCGGCGCCAGGTGCCAGAGCCAGGTCCTCCTTGAACCCTGCTCACTGTACTCCCTGTTGGGAACTCCGTTCCTCCCTTATCCTCTGCTCCACTTTGCCAACTGTCAGTCCGAGCCCCTCTGCCAGGGGCTGGACCTAATTGGACCTCGGGTGGTAGACGGAGAAGCCATGAGAAGCTGTGTGTGTATGAGAGAATCTTTACTGTCAAGCTAATGGCCATTGCTAACAAGGAGCCATTAGACAAAATAATTCTTCAAAGCAAAGTCCCACACAGCAGGTAGCTGCACACCGGCTGGGCAACAATCCATCTTCCCCTCCAAGCATAGTCTCCTGCTTAGGAGCTAGTTATCCAGAAGCCATCCTTAGAGCTACAGCCTCACCGAGCAGCCGCGCCTGCTGGCCAGTAACAACCTTATCCTACTCAAACAAAAGAGGCTTTTTGCCAGTCTTTTGGGTTATGGAAGGGCATGCTTGCGCACACACACAGAGATTACTGTGACCTTGCACTTGTGTATAGTCCTTGGATACCCTGATGAAGATTCCCTCACACCGAGTGGCCTGGAATATCCAGCGTACTCTGAATAGGGTCCCCACAGGCCACCATCCTCATGCCAGGCCCCCTGGTCACCCACAGGAACCCTGAAGGCCAAGGACTTCAAGAAGCGATGCCTGCAAGCCACTATCACCCAGGATAACACCTATGGCTCTGAGGACTGCCTCTACCTCAACATCTGGGTCCCCCAGGGCAAGAAGGAAGGTACATCCCCCCACCCCGTGCCCTCCAGCTCCCCAAACCTGCAGAAAGTGCCCAGGCAGCCAGAGACCCAGCCCTGCCCAGCCCCTTGGCTGTGTGTGGGCTCCAGAGCTGAAATTCCCTGAAACAAGCACCCAGAGGGGATGGGGAGGGGGCAGCTGGGGTCACTGGGCTCATTTCCTGCCTCAGTTTCCCGGAACCTGCCTGTCATGATCTGGATCTACGGAGGAGCCTTCCTCATGGGTTCTGGCCAAGGGGCTAATGTCCATAAAAACTACCTGTATGACGGGGAGGAGATCGCCACGCGGGGCAACGTCATCGTCGTCACCTTCAACTACCGCGTCGGGCCCCTAGGCTTCCTCAGCACTGGGGACGCCAACCTGCCAGGTGTGCTGGGCACCTTGGGCTGGAAATGGGGGAGCCTGGCAGGGGCCCTTCAGCACCCCTCAATCCCAATCAACTCCTGACAGCCCCTGGAAAGTCCCAGGATTCTATTCCCAGAACCAGGAAGCTGGGGATGGAGAGTGAGACACAGAAGTCCATCGGCAGCTGTAGCGAGAGAAGAGGCTGCCAGTCATCCAAGCAGGGAACAGGGAGACCAGGGAGCAGGGACAGGGAACAGGGAACAGGGACACCAGGGAACAGGGACAGGGACCCAGGGAGAGACAGAAGATGAGACACTGAGGTGGTGACTCAGGGGACACAGAGTCGTAGGACAGACAGACAACAAGAGGGACCATGTCAGGGAGAGAGATGAGCAGCCTGGCCCTCCTGCACCTGGTCCCCAACCTGAGCCCCACACCTGCTCCAGCAGCTCATTCAACAGCCTCCTGGGACCTGCTCTGCGCCATCCTGGGACTTGACAGGGGCCTCCACATGGAGGACGCTCTCCCCCCACCCCAGTCCCTGATGGGCTCCCCCACCCGCCCCAGGTAACTACGGCCTTCGGGACCAGCACATGGCCATCGCATGGGTAAAGAGGAACATTGCGGCCTTCGGGGGGGACCCCAACAACATCACCATCTTTGGGGAATCAGCCGGAGGTGCCAGCGTCTCTCTGCAGGTCTGGGGACCACGGGAGGGTGAGCCTTCCTCCCAGGGTGTTGGGGGGAGTTGGGGAGAAAGCTGATGGGGGCTGGAGGGAGCTGTCAGGGGCAGTGGGAGCTGACGGGGGCTGGGGGAGCTGATGGGAACTGGGGGAGCTGATGGGGGCTGGGGGAGCTAATGGGGGCTGGGGGAGCTGACGGGGCTGGGGGAGCTGACGGGGACTGGAGGAACTGATAAGGGTGAGGGGGAGCTAATGGGAACTGGAGGAGCTGATGGGAACTGGGGGAGCAGATGGGGGCTGTGGGGAACAGCATGAAGCTGACAGTCTGGCTGTCCCTGGTGGTGCCCGGGTGGGCAGGAGAGGCGAGGCCATGGTGACAGGACCTCTGTGTGTTGCAGACCCTCACTCCCTACAACAAGGGCCTCGTCCGGCGAGCCATCAGCCAGAGCGGCGTAGCGCTGACCCCCTGGGCCATCCAGAAGAACCCTCTGTTCTGGGCTAAGCAGGTAAATGGGACCTGCGGTGGGGGAGGGGGGAGGGTTACCTCCCGTCCATGCCCTGTCCTGGACCCCATCCCCCTCTGCCCTGCACTGGCCTCACCTACCTGTCTCCCCTGACCTCCCAGATCGCCAAGAAGGTAGGCTGCCCCCTGGACGATGCCGCCAGGATGGCCAAGTGTCTGAAGGTCACCGACCCCCGGGCCCTGACGCTGGCCTATAAGATGCCCCTGGCGGGCATGGAGTGTGAGTGGGGGCTCCACATGGGGGGACGGCCATGCTTTCAAGGAGCGAGGAAGCGCCGGGTCAGAGGGCTGGCCCTGTGCAGAAAGTGCCATCCTCCCCCTTATCCTCCCTGGGTCCTGACGCCTTTGGGAAACTGAGGCACATTGGGGCGACTGACAGCAATGCCACATAGTCATTTGCACCCAATTTTAAGCACCAGACCGAGCACCTTTGCACTAGAGGACTGATCACTCCCCTGCATCACTCACTCGCTCACTGCCCCCTGTACTCCCGCTGCCGTCCACGCAGACCCCATGCTGCACTACCTGGGCTTCCTCCCCGTCGTGGACGGAGACTTCATCCCTGACGACCCCATCAACCTTTTCACCAACGCGGCCGACATCGACTACATCGCTGGCACCAACGACATGGATGGCCACATCTTTACCAGCATTGACATGCCGGCCATCAACAAGGACAAGCAGACTGTCACAGGGTGAGTAGGGTGCAGGGCCATGGCGGTGACGAGGCTTCTTGGGGAGGCATCTGCTGAGGGAGGAGGCCGACAGGTGAAGCGGGCCATCTGCAGGCCCCTGGGGTGGGGGTGAGGATGGCCCCAGGTCCAGGGTCCAGTGCCGGCTTGATCCCTGCAGGGAGGACTTCTTCAAGCTGGTCAGCGGGCTCACCTTTGCCAAGGGGCCCAGAGGTGCCAATGCCACCTTTGACCTCTACACGGCATCCTGGGACGAGGACTCCTCACAGGAGGCCAAGAAGAAGACGGTGGTGGACTTTGAGACTGACGTCCTCTTCCTGATGCCCACGAAGATGGCCGTGGCCCAGCACAAAGCCAATGCCAAGTGAGGGCCGGGCAGGGGAGGCCTGAGTCATAGACCTGTCCAGCGAGGCCTCCCCAGTGGGCGGCTCAGGGGGTCAGGGAGGCCCGGGAAAGCCGTGATGGGGTCCCAGCGGTGCCTGCACCCTCTGCCTTGCCCAGGCCTGATGAGACTTGAGAAGGCCCCTCCTCACCTCCCAGCTCAGGGGCCTTTACAGGGCCCTCCTCAGCCCACAGGTCTCCCCTGGGAGCATCCGCTATCTACTCCCCTCCCCCACACTGAGGGGGACAGAACAGGGATGCTGGTCTCTGTTGTGGGTTTGGAGTTTGCCAACATGCAAAACAATTTTGGCCTGTGGCCACCTGGTAAACCTCCAGTGAAACCAAACATAAGTTAGGGATGCTGACACAGAAGGGAGAAAAAATGATACCATCCGTTGAAGAACAAAAATTCATTTGCCAAAAAAATGAAGGAAGACGCCTCAATACACAGAACCCACAACCCCTCGGCCTTCCCTTCTCCGGTGCAGGGATCCAGGTCCCTCCTGAGTCTGGGGATTTCCCGGCCCCTCCTGCTCTCCCCAGGGCTTCCCCCCAGGGCCCAGCTCTGGGCTGGGCAGCCCAGGTGAGCTCCCTGCCAACTTGGGCCGTGTCCCTCCCTCCTCAGGAGTGCCCGGACCTACACCTACCTGTTCTCCCACCCCTCTCGCATGCCGGTCTACCCCAAATGGGTGGGCGCCGACCATGCTGATGACCTCCAGTACGTGTTTGGGAAGCCCTTCGCCACCCCCCTGGGCTACCGGGCCCAAGACAGGACTGTCTCCCAGACCATGATCGCCTACTGGACCAACTTTGCCAGAACTGGGTAAGGCGGGCGAGGCTGGGCCAGGCCTCCTGCCACCTGGGCCCACATGCCTGTCCCCTCACGTACACTTAACCTCCATGAGCCTCAGTACCCCTGTGTGTGAGGATAGGAGGTACTGGAAGGGTGCTGGCTGGTTTGGCTCAGTGGATAGAGCCTGGGCCAGTGTCCTGAAGGGTCCCAGGTTTGATTCCCATCAAGGGCACGTACCTCAGTTGTGGGCTCAAACCCCGGCCCTGGTGGGCGTGTTGGGGATGTCGCTCTCACATCAATGTTGCTCTCTCTCTGACTCTTCCTCATTTTCACTCTCCATTGAAATGAATGGAATAGTATCTTTAATAGCGGGTTAAACTAAGGGGGGAGTACTGGCTGGGCCTCAGTTCACGCACATGCCCAGCCCAAGTCCAGGAGACAGTGAGGTGCCCTGGTGGTTCGGGTCAGCATGGAGGTCTCCAGCCTCCTGTGAGCCCTGAGACCCCACCGGGCCTTTTCCTCATCTGCAGGGACCCCAACCAGGGCCACTCGGCTGTGCCCACCCAATGGGAGCCCTACACCCAGGAAAATGGCAACTACCTGGAGATTAACAAGAAGATGGACGGCCAGTCCCTGAAGCAGCACCTGAGGAGCAGCTACCTGCAGTTCTGGACCCAGACCTACCAGGCACTGCCCACTGTGAACGAAGATGGGGTTCCACCAGTGCCCCCCTCAGATGACTCTGAGGCCGCCCCTGAGCCCCCAACGGGTGACTCTGAGTCTGCCCCTGAGCCCCCCACTGGTGACTCTGAGGCCGCCCCTGAGCCCCCCACTGGTGACTCTGAGGGGGCTCAGATGCCTGCAGCCATTGGCTTCTAATGTCCTTGTTCCAGAGGCCACAGGTGGGACCCAGGGAGCCCACCTCCCTCCCCAGCTCCTCCTGAATAAAGCCGCTTCTCTCTCTGGCAACCCTCTTTGCCCTCATGACCTCAGCTGCCCGCCCGGTCTCTGCAGGTGTCCAGCTAAGGAATTGGGATGCCCCCCTCATTTCAGAGGAGACAAGAGGGTCAGAGAAGCATCAGTGCCAGGGCCGAGCTCAGGCTGCCGGCCCTGATGGGGGAGTGGGTGGGACATGTGGGCAGCTGCCTCTGGAACACTGGGCCCAGCCTTGGCCCGCCCTCAGGGTGGGGGGAGCGGGCTCTGTTTAACGGGAATGTCCTGGGAGAGAAACGGATTTGCCTCCAGCTGGGTCCCAGGCAGAGACAGTAATGCATCCCGCTGGGCTCAGAGCGGAGGGTACAGGGCTGGGCCTTGGGTGCCCACCGGCAGGGCCAGGGGTGCTGCCCGCTGGCTCTGGCAGAGTCCGGAGGGAAGCGGGAGGCACAGGGCAGACGCAGGGCCATGGCCACCTCAGCAAGGTCTGGGACAGGGCACTGCCTGCACCGAGGGCTCCCCCATCCTGACCTCAGATCGCCCAGGTGGTGGGCACTGCGGACACCCCCCGGTTTGGACAGATACTAGGCCTTGAGAAGGGTCATGTGCCCCAGGCCCTGACATCAAGAACTCAAACCCAGGTCTGAGACTCCAAAGCTCACAATGTTAAGCTGCGGGTGGGGGGAATCTTTCCTCCCCTTTCCCACTTTTTAGGCCCCCTGGGACAAGGGTGAGGGCTCAGAGGAGAGAAGGCTCCTGCCGGGGGTGTGCATGGCAGGGGCAGCTCAGGGCACCAGCCGGCCACCCTGATGCACATGGTCCAGTGTTTCCCTGGCCAGGCGGTGGGAACAGAGGGCAGTGTGGGTGGTGTTCCTCCCTGCCCTCCCTGCCCCGTCCTTCCAACTCCGGCATGAAAGGATCCAAGCGCCCACCTCCCCATGGCAGAAACACAGCACAGCCCTGGACAGCGAGGGCAGCCAGCCAGGGCAGCGGGCACTCAGGGCTCCAGCCCGTCTACCCTTCAGGACCAGTGAGTCTAAACTGCTCACAGCCCGAGACGAGGGCCTCAGACCTCACAGCCCTGGGTTCCTCTGGGCCAGCGGGGAGGGGGCAGGAACCAGCACGTCTATCCTGCAAACCCGCACTCACCTGGGACTCCTCAGACCTTGTGGGGGCAGGCGAGGGGGGCGGCCCAGCGCCTGGTCCTGGGTGAAATGAAGCCTGTGAAGGGCGGCAGCTCCTGGTTCCCGGGGCCCAGCTGTCGTCTGAAATGAGCCGCATCACAAATGGTTCCTGTGCCTCGCTCAGCACGGCCAGGGGTGAACCTGAGGGGTAGAGGTGAAGGAGGAATACGACAGACAAGAGGTAAAGCTGGGTCTGGGTGGGACACTGCTCTCAGATGGAGAGACAGGGCCACAGCCTGCACGCTGAGTCTCTGTTTAATAGCCAGTTTCCATGAGGCAAAGGAAGGGCTCAAGTTTACAGTGTCTCACAGGTTTGGAATCTACTCAGTTACATGCACCTGAACTCTATCAGTGCTGCACCTCCCGCAGCCTCTATCACATTGCCACCTGGGACCACAGGTTCGGACCATAGGGTCAAGTTTATAACTATAGCCTTTGGTTCTAACTGTGCTGGGAGGGCTTTGCCCTCTAAGCCGGGACTTGCACGTGGCTTTGCCTCGAGAAGACCTGCCCTCTCATTAGTCTGAGGTTTGAACCTGTCCACACTTCTCCAGACACACCACAGTCAGAGCGGCCTTCCCCGGACTGGTTCCCTGAGGGTTCCAATCCAGTAAAGGAAGGCCACGGCCCTGGAGAACAGAATGCAAAGTCCCCGACAGAGGCCACTGGCCAGTGCTCTCTGCCTCACCCCCCCCCCCAATTGGCCGCTTTGATCTGTCCACAGTCCCCCACTTAGTGCAGGTGGGTTCCGTTCTGAACTTGAAATCTACGAATTCATCATCTTGGGCAGCAGAAACCACAGGCCCTGCCAAACTCCTCCCTCTCCCTCCAAAGGAAGGCCGCCCCGTCCTGGCTCAGGAGCTGGTCCTCGCAGCTGTTACTTTTTAAATATCAGGGAAAAGCCCTAGCCGGTTTGGCTCAGTGGACAGAGCATTGGCCTCCGGACTGCAGGGTCCGGGTTTGATCTGGTCAAGGGCACATGCCTGGGTTGTGGGCTGGATCCCCAGTGTGGGCGTGCAGGAGGCAGCTGATCAATGATTCTCTCTCATCATTGATGTTTCTATTTCTCACCCCCTCTCCCTTCATCTCTGAAATCAATAAAAACGTATTAAAAATAACAACCATCAGGGTAAAATATACATAACAGAAAACACTCTAGTTTAACAATTTTAAGACTTCAATTCAGCGATATTAATTGCAATCACACTAATGTGCAATGATAACCATTATGTAGTTTCAAAACTTTGCATCACTAAAACAAAAACTTTATATCCATTTCACAGTAACTCCCCTCCTCTGAGTCCTATTAATATATTCTACCTCCTGTCTCAACCTCTTTGCCTATTCTAAATATTTCTGTCTCTTTTTAAATTGATTTTCTTTTTAGAGAGAGAAGGAGAGAGAAACATAGATCTGATAGATACACTAGAGGCCCGGTGCACGAAATGCATGCACTGATGGATCCCTATTCCTGGCCAGCAACCAGGGCCGATTGGGGCCTTCCTTCCCTCGTGCCCCTGCCCACATGCCCTGCTGGCTGCCGACTCAGGCCTTCCTTCATTCCACGCTGCTCCCTGGTGGTCAATGCACATCATAGCCAGCCGTCGAACTCCTGGTTGGTCAAACTCCCGTGGGAACAATTTCCATATTAGCCTTTATTATATAGAATGGATCGGTCCTTCCTGCACGCCCCCTACTGGGGACTGGGGCCTGCATGTGCATTGACTGGGAATGGGAAGGGCGACCTGTTGGTGCATGGGAAGACGCTCAACCAACTGAACCACACCGGCCGGGCTATTTTGTTTATTTTACTTTTTAAAATATATGTATTTTTTATTTCAGAGAGGAAGGGAGTGGGAGAGAGAGCCAGAAACATCAATGATGAGAGAGAACCACTGATTGGCTGCCCTCTACACACACTCTACTGGGATTCAGGCCCACCACCCTGGCACCTGCCCCTGACTGGCATCAAACCTGAGATCCTTCAGTCCAAGATCGAACCACTGACCCAAACCACTGACCCAAACAGAAGTTCTGGATTCATCTCTTCCTGCCCTCCCTCCACTTTCACTCCGAGATCTGTCCTTCTGTTCCATGCTTCCATGTCGATGGTTCTGTTTTATTTGTCAGTTTATTTGGTTCATTAGATTCCACATGAGTGAGATCATGTGACACTTGTCTTTCTCCTACTGGGTCACTTCCCTCAGCATAATAGTCTCCAGGTCGCTCCAGGCTGTCTCAGCGGGTAAGAGTTCCTTCCTTTTTACAGCCGCATAGTATTCCATGGTGTGAAAGTACCACAGCTTTTTATCCATTCATCTACCCATGGGCACTTAACAAACACACCCTCAAACCCTTTGCCCCCAGGTCCTCACCCACAGGCCCAGCCTGCCCGGCTCCTGCTTCCCACTGTGGGGCCTCCCCACCTGCATCGCAGGAGACCTGGGCTCGGGGTCCGCAGGCAGCCAGCGTGGCCGGTGTCTGGGGATCCATGTGGTGCTGGGCACAGCCCCAGGTGTGATGTGAGCCGGGCTGTGGCCTGTGTACAAGTCCGGCTCCTGGTAGAGAAGGGCTGAGGGGCCCGGGCGAGGGGCCGCTGGCCTTGGAGGGCTCTGCTGTCCCCGGGCCCTGAGCGCCCCCCAACCCTGGAGAAGGCAGTGCTGCCAGCTCCACAAAGACAGGAGCCTGGGGTTTGTCCATGGAGCTTCCTCTATTCCCGAGCGAGACACCCTCCCCGAGCCACACGCTGCCTTTCTGCTCTCACACACTCTGCTCAGACCTCTCTCCCTCTCTCTTCATGTCTCCATTATCTCTGTCTCTCCCTCTGTCTGTCTGTCTCTCTCCCTTCCTCTGTCTGTCTGTCTCTCCCTCTGTCTGTCCCACCCTCTATGTCTCTCTAATGCCCCAGGTCGTAGTCCATTTCTGAAGCTAGGCCCTTCTTCTTCCTCAGGGAAGCCCCCAGGCTGGGCGGGAGCCCCCTTCCCTCCACACCTGTGCCCACCTGAACCTCCAGTCCTCTCTCCAGGGCTGCTGGTGCTGAGTGTGAGGGGTGCCCTCCCTGAGGGCAGGACCGCCCTGTGCTGCTCTGGGTCCCCACATCCAGCTCGGACTGCACACCCGTGGGCCCTCGGACCCAGGCTCAGCCACGTGGCTGCCCAGGAGCACACAGCCTTCTCTGTCCGGAGGCGACATGCCGAGTCCCCTGTGAACTCCCTTTGCTGGGCTCCGGAGCTTGAAGTGGGGGCCAGGCGGGGCCTGGAGGGAAGCAGGCCCCCTTCTCTGAGGGTGAGCCCAGGCCAGGGGTGGGCAAACTTTTTGACTCGAGGGCCACAACGGGTTCTTAAACTGGACCGGAGGAACAGAACAAAAGCATGGATGGAGTGTTTGTGTGAACTAATATAAATTCAAAGTAAACATCATTACATAAAAGGGTACGGTCTTTTTTTTCAATAGTTTTATTCATTTCAAGCAGGCCGGATCTGGCCCGAGGGCTGTAGTTTGCCCACGGCTGGCCCAGGCCCTTGTCAATGAGCCACAATTGCACCCACCAAGGCCTCAACCCTCAGCCCCTAGCCTGGGCCACCTATTTTCAGTTACCAGCCCAGGTGCACTGAGGGCACCAGGCACCCGGGAACAGCAGATCACGGGCAAGGAGGACCATCCCTGCACCTGTGCACGTGTGTGTGCGTGTGTGTGTGTGTGTGTGTGTGTGTGTGTGTGTGCCCACACCTGCATGACCTTGGCCCTGAACCCGCCTGGAAAGGGCAGCTATGCATGTGACTGTGTATGTGGGTGTCTGTGTGCCCACACCTGCATGACCTTGGCCCTGAGCCCGGCTGGAATGCAGCTATCCTGGCCCCAGGTATCCTGTCTGGAGGGAGGGGCAGAGTGAGGGGAGGGAAAGGGAACCATCCACAGGCAACTGCCAGCCCCAGCTCCCGGATGTCTCCCGGATGTCCTGCCCCATAAATACCCCTGCTCAGAGGCAGGGCCCCCCAGGAAGGCACACGCACCATGGGGCGCCTGGAGCTGGCTGTCTTAGGCCTCGCCTGCTGCTTGGCAGTAGTGAGCGCAGCAACGGTAAGCGAGCGCCCAGCGGGCGAGGAGGGGCCCCTGTCTGCTCCCCTAACCCGGCCTTGGAACTGGTTCAGACACCTCAGAGGGTAGGTAGGGGGGGTTAAGGGGGGCAGGCAGCTGAGGCGCTGGCAGGAAGAGTCCCCCAGAGCCCACAGCCAGCAGGCACTTTCCTGGCCCTTCCTCTGCTCCTGCACCTGCACTCACACGATGGTCCAGACGCAGCTCAAATACAGGACGCCCGCGAACTTGAACGTCAGAAACCACGAATAAATTCTGGTACAGGCGCTCTCTGGGCACACAGGGTGCACTGATGCCAAACACAAACAAAACCCCAGGGTCACTGGCGTCCTCAGTGCTGATTTGCGGAGTCTGCCTGGCCACTAGGGCCCTCAGGGTGTTCCTCTGTCCGGAGATGGCCATGGCCCCGCACAAAAGGGAGCTGGGCCCTGAGTAGGTCAGGAGGTTGCCCATCACAGCCCCCAGCGTCGGAACAGGAGTCTGGACCTCAGTTTAGTTCAACCCGGAGCCCGGCCCCCGGCCCCCAGCCCCTGAGAGGGGCGACACACACCTGCTTGCCAGTTGCTGCGGTCCCTCCAAGGTGACCTAAGAGCCTTGGGGCATCTCCAGGGTCTCCTTCCTCAGGGCCCAGCAAGGGGGCGAGGAGCGGGGCTTCCACAGGAACCCACAGCTACAGGCGGGTGTGACTAGGGTCCCTACCTAGAAGCCGTCCTGGACCCCTAGAGCCTGCTGGGGTTGCCCCACCCCACTGGCCGCCTAGCCTGCGCCCCCTGAGCCTGGCCCTCTCCCCAGCTGGGCGTGGTGCACACGGAAGGGGGCTTCGTGGAGGGCGTCAACAAGAAGCTGGGCCTATTTGGCATCGGCGGCCGCTCTGTGGACATCTTCAAGGGCATCCCCTTCGCCGCCCCACCCAAGACCCTGGAGAATCCCCAGCCGCACCCTGGCTGGCAAGGTGGGAGTCAGTGGAGGGCGGGGGGTGCCGGGCTGGCCCTGTGCCTGCGGTGGGATATGGGGCCACCACCCTCACGCCAGCCCCTCTGGTCACCCACAGGGACCCTGAAGGCCAAGGACTTCAAGCAGCCATGCCTGCAAGTCACTCTCACCCAGTTAAATACCAGGGGCTCCGAGGACTGCCTCTTCCTCAACATCTGGGTCCCCCAGGGCAAGAAGGAAGGTGCGTCCCCCCACCCCATGCCTTCCTGGTCCCTGAACCTGCAGAAAGTGCCCAGGCAGCCAGAGGCCCTGCCCTGCCCAGCCCCTTGGCTGTGTGTGGGCTCCAGAGCTGAAATTCCCTGAAACAAGCACCCAGAGGGGATGGGGAGGGGCAGCTGGGGTCACCGGGTCTGCTCTCCTGCCTCAGTTTCCCAGAATCTGCCTGTCATGATTTGGATCTTCGGAGGGGCCTTCTTCTTTGGGACCGGCCAAGGGTTAAAGTTCTTCAGTGACTATCAGTTCAATGGGGAGGAGATCGCCACAGGGGGCAACGTCATTTTGGTCACCTTCAACCACCGTGTTGGGCCGCTGGGCTTCCTCAGCACTGGGGACGCCAACCTGCCAGGTGTGTCCGGCACGTGAGTCCAGGGGTGAGGGAGCTGGCAGGGGCCCTTCAGCACCACTTTCACCGAACAACTCCTGACAACCTCCCAGAAAGACCCAGAATTCTACTGGCAGAGCAGGAAGCTGGGGATAGACAGTGACACACAGGAGCCCATCGGCAGCTGTAGCGAGAGAAGAGGTTGCCAGCCAGCCCGGCAGGGACCCAGGGACACCAGGAAACAGATACCCGGACCCAGGAAGACCAGGGAGCAGAAACAGGTTCCCAGGCAGACCAGAGACCAGGGACAGGGACCCAGGGAGACCAGGGAGCAGAGACAGGGACCCAGGGAGAAACAGAAGATGAGACACTGATGTGGTGACTCAGGGGACACAGAGTCGTAGGACAGACAGACAACAAGAGGGACCATGTCAGGGAGAGAGATGAGCAGCCTGGCCCTCCTGCTCCTGGTCCCCTACCTGAGCCCCACACCCCCTCCAGCACCTCATTCAACAGCCTCCTGGGACCCGCCCTGCACCATCCTGGGGCTTGACAGGGGCCTCCACATGGAGGACGCTCTCCCCCCACCCCAGTCCTGATGGGCTCCCCCATCCGCCCCAGGTAACTATGGCCTTTGGGACCAGCACATGGCCATCGCGTGGGTGAAGAGGAACATTGCAGCCTTCGGGGGGGACCCCGACAACATCACCATCTTTGGGCAATCATCTGGAAGTGTCAGCGTCTCTCTGCAGGTCTAATGGACAGTGGGACGGCGGGCCTTCCTCCCAGGGTGTTAGTGGGGAGCTCAGGGGGAGCTGATGGGAGCGAGGAGAGCTAATGGGGGCTGAGGGAACTGACAGGTGTTGGGGGAGCTGATGGAGGCTGGGTAAGCTGATGGGAACTGGGGGAGCTGATGGGGCTGTGTGAGGTGATGGGAACTGGGTGGGCTGATGTGGCTGGGTGATGTGATGGGAACTGGGGGAGCAGATGGGGGCTGTGGGGAACAGCATGAAGCTGACAGTCTGGCTGTCCCTGGTGGTGCCCGGGTGGGCAGGAGAGGCGAGGCCATGGTGCTGGACCTCTGTGTGTCACAGATCCTCTCTCCCTACAACAAGGGCCTCATCCGGCGAGCCATCAGCCAGAGCGGAGTGGCGCTGACCCCCTGGTCCATCCAGAAGAACCCTCTCTCCTGGGCTAAGCAGGTAAAGGGGATCTGCGGTGGGCGGGGGAGGGTTACCTCCTGTCCATGCCCTGTCCCGGTCCCCATGGCCGTCTGCCCCACACTGGCCTCACTTACCTGTCTCCCTGCAACACCCAGATCGCCAAGAAGGTGGGCTGCCCCCTGAAAGATACTGCCAGGATGGCCAAGTGTCTGAAGGTCGCCGACCCCCGGACTCTGACGCTGGCCTATAAGATGCCCCTGTTGGGACGGAAGTGTGAGTGGGGACTCCATATGGGGGGATGGCCATGCTACCAAACAAGTGAGGATTGAGGGGCTGCGGACTGGCCTGTCACCCGCTCACTGGCGTCCCTGGAAGCCCGGAGCCACTGGGGCCCTTGTTGCCTCCGTGGCCTCGATCTGCTGTGCCTATGGCGCCATCCCTCCCGCTGAGCCTCCCTGGGTCCTGACCCCCTTGGGAAGCTGGTGCACCTTTTCCCCCAACAACGGACAGAAACAGTCATTTGCACCCAATTTTAGGAGCCTCAGACCCAGTGGCTGTCAGCGGGATGGTTTGGCCCCAGGGAGCCTGTGGCAGTCTGCACAGTCTGGGTCACCACACTGGGGGGTGCTGACCTCTAGCGGACGGTGCCAGGGAAGCTGCTCCACACCCGCAGGGCAGCCCAGCCCTTAGAACTATCCAGGTCCCATATCAGGGGACAGGCTGAGGACCCTGGTCTGGATCAGAGGAGGCAGGGGCTGCCCCTGGGCCTGGGGTCTGGCAGTGGGGCTCTGAAAGGTGTGAGGACCCCTGCTCTACCAGCAGACCCAGGCCTATACTATTTGGGCCTCCTGCCTGTCGTGGACGGAGACTTCATTCCCGACGACCCCATCAACCTTTTTGCCAACGCGGCCGACATCGACTACATAGCTGGCACCAACGACATGGACGGCCACCTCTTTGCCAGCGTTGACTTGCCAGCCATCAACGTGGCCTTGCTGACCATCACAGGGTGAGTAGGGTTCAGGGCTAGGGCAGTGCTGGGGGTCTCTTGGGGAGGCCTCAGCTGGAGAAGGAAGTTGGCCGGTGTAGCGGGCCATCGCGGGTCCCTTACAGTGGTTTGGGGGGGATGCTACTGCTGGCCCAGGTCCAGGATCCAGTGCTGGCTTGTCCCTTCAGGGAGGACTTCTTCAAGCTGGTCAGTGGCCTCACCATTGCCAAGGGGCCCAGGGGTGCCAATGCCACCTTTGACTTCTACACGGCGCCCTGGGCCCAGGACTCCTCCCAGGAGGCCAAGAAGAAGACGGTGGTGGACTTTGAGACCGATGTCCTCTTCCTGATGCCCACGAAGATGGCCGTGGCCCAGCACAGAGCCAACGCCAAGTGAGGGCCCTGGCAGGGGAGGCCTGATTCATGCACCTGCCCAGCAAGGCCTCCCAGTGGGTGGCTCAGGGGGTCAGGGAGGCCGGGGAAAGCCATGATGGTGTCCCAGCGGTGCCTGCTCCATCTGCCTTGCCCCGGCCTGAAGAGACTTGAGAAGGCCCCTCCTCACCTCCCAGCTCAGTGGCCTTTACAAAACCCTCCTCATGTTACTTGGAAACCCCCGGGTGGGCTGGGGTTGTCTGTCCCTGTGTCCAATAACGAAGGCTGGGTTGAACCATATGAGGTGTTTATCGAGAAGGCCAGCCAACCAAGAAGACAGCGTGCTTACAACCATTCAAATCCTGTTTTTCAGCAGGTGTAGGGGACAGGACTATAAAGGCAAAGGGGCTGGGGTGCTACATACAGCCCTGGGTGTCTGCACACATCAGCGACTGTAGTCCCTGAACCATGAGATGATGGGGATGAGATGATGGGGATGAGATGATGGGGATGAGTCGAGGGGGATGAGATGATGTTTTGACTCATGGTGGGTCTGTCTGACCAAGCTTATCGGTTCTGCTTGCTGGATTCAAAGCTGAGTCACCTCCTTCATTTTTTGCACAGGCCTTCAAAGGAAATTTAACGAAAACTTAACCCCCTCTTCACATAAGTATCTGTGTTCTAAGATTGAAAATAATAAGGTTACCTTTCAGATTAATTCAGGTGCTCTATCTATCAGGTTATCAGTCCCCCATTCCCTCAGTCCACAGGCCTCCCTGCAGTGTCTACAGCCTCCCCGCAGACCCCAGGCCGAGGGGGAAAGAACACGGGATGATGGTCTCTGTTGTGGGTTTGGATTTTGCCAACATTCAAAACAACTGTGGCCTGCGGTCTGCTGGTATACCTCCAGTGAAAATAAAAAGTATATTAGGGATGCCGACACGGAAGGGAGAGAAAATACCTAAGAAGTATAGGATGAAAGCTTGTAGCAACTACATGAACTTGTGTTCTTCATTGAGTGGGTCATGTATATACCCGACGAAGAACACAAATTGATCTGCAGAGAAAAGGAAGGAAGAGTCCTCCATAGGCTTTGGGGAGGGAAGTGTGGATACACATGAAATTCCAGAACCACAAAACCCACGGCCTTCCCTTCCCCCATGCAGGGACCCAGGTCCCTCCTGGGTCTGGGGATTTCCAGGTTCCTCCCTGCTCTCCCCAGGGCCTCCCTCCAGGCCCAGCTCTGAGCTGGGCAGCCCAGGTGAGCTCCCTGCCAACTTGGGCCGTGTTCCTCCTTCCTCAGGAGTGCCCGGACCTACACCTACCTGTTCTCCCATCCCTCTCGCATTCCGTTGTACCCCAGCTGGATGGGCGCCGACCACGGTGATGACCTCCAGTACGTGTTTGGGAAGCCCTTCGCCACCCCCCTGATCTACCGGGCCCAAGACAGGACTGTCTCCCGGACCATGATCGCCTACTGGACCAACTTTGCCAGAACTGGGTAAGGCGGGTGAGACTGGGCCAGGCCTCCTGCCACCTGGGCCCACATGCCTGTCCCCTCATGTACCCTTAACCTCGCTGAGCCCCAGTACCCCTGTGTGTGAGGATAGGAGGTACTGGTGGGGCACAGAACACATACATGCCAGACCGTGCCCAGGAGACAGTGAGGCCCTGGTGGTTCGGGTCAGCATGGAGGTCTCCAGCCTCCTATGAGCCCTGAGACCCCACATGGCCTTTTCCTCATCTGCAGGGACCCCAACCAGGGCCACATGGCTGTGCCCACCCAATGGCAGCCCTACACCCAGGAAAACGGCAACTACCTGGAGATTAACAAGAAGATGGACGGCCAGTCCATGAAGCAGCACCTGCGGAGCTGCTACCTGCAGTTCTGGACCCAGACCTACCAGGCACTGCCCACCGTGACCGGGGACGGGGCCACCCTCGTGTCCTATTCGGACGACTCTGAGGGCTCCCCCTGAGCCCCTCACTGGTGAACTGAGGGGGCTCAGATGTCCGCAGCCATTGGCTCTAATATCCCTGTGCCGGAGGCCACAGGTGGGGTCCAGGGAGCCCACCTCCCTCCCCAGCTCTTCCTGAATAAAGACCTTTTCTCTTTGCCCTCATGACCTCAGCTGTCCGCCCAGGCTCTGCCTGTGTCCAGCTCAGGAAGTGGGGTGCCCCCCTCATTTCAGAGGAGAAAAGAGGGTCAGAGAAGCATCAGCGCCAGGGCTGAGCTCCGGCTGCGGTCCCTGATGGGGGAGGGGGTAGGACATGTGGGCAGCTGCCTCTGGAACACTGGGCCCAGCCTTCGATCGCCATCAGGGTGCGAGGAGCGGGCTCTGTTTAACGGGAATGGCCTGGGAGAGAAACGGATTTGCCTCCAGCTGGGTGCCAGGCAGAGACAGTAACGCATCCCGTTGGGCTCAGAGCAGAGGGTACAGGGCTGGGCCTTGGGTGCCCATGGGCAGGGCCAGGGGTGCTGCCCGCTGGCTCTGGCAGAGTCCGGAGGGGAGCGGGAGGCAGAGGTGAGACGCAAGGCCATGGCCACCTCAGCAAGGTCTGGGACAGGGCACTGCCTGCACCGAGGGCTCCCCCATCCTGACCTCAGATCGCCCAGGCGGTGGGCAATGCGGACACCCCCCGTTTTGGACAGATACTAGGCCTTGAGAGGGGTCATGTGCTCCAGGCCCTGACATCAAGAACTCAAACCCAGGTCTGAGACTCAGGTGGAAACTGTAGACACCCCGTTGTAGACAGTTACTGTGAGACATGCTCACCTGTCCGAACTCATATAGGGACTCGGAGACAAAAGTGCGGTGAAAGCGAGACCTCGAATGCGCCTTGGAGAGTGGGTGTCCGCCCATTGCACAGGCTCACCTCGGGCGGAAACACAGCCCACTTAATCGGCCTCCTCCGGTTCCTCATTGGCTGCGTGCTATGGGCTCAGCTGTTTCCTGACACGTCCACTAGTCCTCCTATTGAGCCATTTAATAAAATGGGCTGAGGCCTTTTCTAGTTGCTCCCCCCGCCCCCTGTCTAGCTGAGGCCAGTACCTCAAAGGACTCCCACATGATGCCGGCCCATGCCCACAGGGCCTTGGTCTCCCATCCTCGTCCCTCCCTCTCCCTTCTCTGTGCCTGGGGAGTTTCAGCCACCGCTTCCGTCAGAAGCTGGCCATGCTGGCCCATGTCCTACAGCGCGAGGGCTCCAAGAGGGCTCACGTGCCCCAGGCCCTCACAGCGAGGACTCAAGCCCAGGTCTGAGACCCAAAGCTACCAGGTCAGCTCAGAGCAGGCATGAGGGCTCAGAGGAGAGAAGGTTCCTGCTGGGGGTGTGCATGGCAGGGGCAGCTCAGGGCACCAGCCAGCCACCCTGATGCACACGGTCCAGTGTTTCCCTGGCCAGGCGGTGGGAACAGCGGGCAGTGTGGGTGGTGTTCCTCCCGCCGGCCCTGCCCCGACGGTCCACCTCCCCCATGAGAGGATCCAAGCACCCACCTCCCCATGGCAGAACCACAGCACAGCCCTGGACAGTGAGGGCAGCCAGCCAGGGCAGCGGGCACTCAGGGCTCCAGCCCGTTTACCCTTCAGGACCAGTGACTCTAACCTGGTCATAGCCCAAGAGGAGGGCCTCAGACCTCAGAGCCCTGGGTTCCTCTGGGCCAGCGGGGAGGGGGCAGGAATCAGCACGTCTATCCTGCAAACCCGCACTCACCTGGGACTCCTCAGACCTCGTGCGGGCAGGCGAGGGGGGCGGCCCAGCGCCTGGTCCTGGGTGAAATGAAGCCTGTGAAGGGCGGCAGCTCCTGGTTCCCGGGGCCCAGCTGTCGTCTGAAATGAGCCGCATCACAAATGGTTCCTGTGCCTCGTCAGCACTGCCAGGGGTGAACCTGAGGGGGTGGGGTGGTGAAGGATTAAAGAAGGACAGACAAGCCCTAATCAGTTTGGCTCAGTGGATAGAGTAGCGGCCTACAGACTGACCGTTCCCAGGTTCGATTGGGGTCAAGGGCCTGTACCTTGGTTGTGGGCACATCCCCAGTAGGGGGTGTGCAGGAGGCAGCTGATCGATGTTTCTAACTCTCTATCCCTCTCCCAGCCACACTAATGTGCAATGATAACCATTATGTAGTTCCAAAACTTTGCATCACTAAAACAAAAACTTTGTTCCCATTTCACAGTAACTCCCCTCCTCTGAGTCCTATTAATATATTCTACCTCCTGTCTCAACCTATTTGCCTATTCTAAATATTTCTGTCTCTTTTTAAATTGATTTTCTTTTTAGAGAGAGAAGGAGAGAGAAACATAGATCTGATAGATACACTAGAGGCCCGGTGCACGAAATGCATGCACTTATGCATCCCTATTCCTGGCCAGCAACCAGGGCCGATTGGGGCCTTCCTTCCCTCGTGCCCCTGCCCACATGCCCTGCTGGCTGCCGACTCAGGCCTTCCTTCATTCCACGCTGCTCCCTGGTGGTCAGTGCACATCATAGCCAGCGGTCGAACTCCTGGTTGGTCAAACTCCCGTGGGAACAATTTCCATATTAGCCTTTATTATATAGGATGGATCGGCCCTTCCTACACGCCCCCTACTGGGGACTGGGGCCTGCATGTGCATTGACTGGGAATGGGAAGGGCGACCTGTTGGTGCATGGGAAGACGCTCAACCAACTGAACCACACCGGCCGGGCTATTTTGTTTATTTTACTTTTTAAAATATATGTATTTTTTATTTCAGAGAGGAAGGGAGTGGGAGAGAGAGCCAGAAACATCAATGATGAGAGAGAACCATTGATTGGCTGCCCTCTACACACACTCTACTGGGATTCAGGCCCACCACCCTGGCACCTGCCCCTGATTGAAATTGAACCTGGGACCCTTCAGTCCACAGATCAAACCACTGAGCCAAACTGGCTGCGGTGTATCTCATTTATTTTTAAATTTGATTTTATTGTTGATGTCTGCGATTTCCCCCCTTTTCCCCTCTGTACCCAGCTCCCACCCCACTCGCCCCAGACCCTCCCCTGTCTATTGTCTGTGTCCAGGAGCCCTGCGTCTATGCACAGGAGTTCTTGATGAATTTCTTCCTGCCCTCCCTCCACCTTCATCCGAGATCAGTCCTTCTGTTCCATGCTTCCATGTCGATGGTTCTGTTTTATTTGTCAGTTTATTTGGTTCATTAGATTTCACCTGAGTGAGATCATGTGACACTTGTCTTTCTCCTACTGGCTCAATTCCCTCAGCATAATAGTCTCCAGGTCGCTCCAGGCTGTCTCAGCGGGTAAGAGTTCCTTCCTTTTTACAGCCGCATAGAATTCCATGGTGTGAATGTACCACAGCTTTTTATCCACTCATCTACCCATGGGCACTTAACAAACACACCCTCAAACCCTTTGCCCCCAGGTCCTCACCCACAGGCCCAGCCTGCCGGGCTCCTGCTTCCCACTGTGGGGCCCTCCCCACCTGCATCGCAGGAGACCTGGGCTCGGGGTCCGCAGGCAGCCAGCATGGCCGGTGTCTGGGGATCCATGTGGTGCTGGGCACAGCCCCAGGTGTGACGTGAGCTGGGCTGTGGCCTGTGTACAAGCCCGAATCCTGGTAGAGAAGGGCTGAGGGGCCCGGGCGAGGGGCCGCTGGCCTGGGAGGGCTCTGCTGTCCCCGGGCCCTGAGCGCCCCCCAACCCTGGAGAAGGCAGTGCTGCCAGCTCCACAAAGACAGGAGCCTGGGGTTTGTCCATGGAGCTTCCTCTGTTCCCGAGTGAGACACCCTCCCCGAGCCACACGCTGCCTTTCTGCTCTCACACACTCTGCTCAGACCTCTCTCCCTCTCTCTTCATGTCTCCATTATCTCTGTCTCTCCCTCTGTCTGTCTGTCTCTCTCCCTTCCTCTGTCTGTCTGTCTCTCCCTCTGTCTGTCCCACCCTCTATGTCTCTCTAATGCCCCAGGTCGTGGTGCATTTCTGAAGCCAGACCTTCCTCTTCCTCAGGGAAGCCCCCAGGCTGGGCGGGAGCCCCCTTCCCTCCACACCTGTGCCCACCTGAGCCTCCAGTCCTCTCTCCAGGGCTGCTGGTGCTGAGTGTGAGGGGTGCCCTCCCTGAGGGTAGGACCGCCCTGTGCTGCTCTGGGTCCCCACACCCAGCTCGGACTGCACACCCGTGGCCTCTCGGACCCAGGCTCAGCCCTGTGGCTGCCCAGGAGCACACAGTCTTCTCTGTCCGGAGGCGACATGCCCAGTCCCCTGTGAACTCCCTTTGCTGGGCTCCGGAGCTTGAAGTGGGGGCCAGGCGGGGCCTGGAGGGAAGCAGGCCCCCTTCTCTGAGGGTGAGCCCAGGCCAGGGGTGGGCAAACTTTTTGACTCGAGGGCCACAACGGGTTCTTAAAATGGACCGGAGGGCCGGAACAAAAGCATGGATGGAGTGTTTGTGTGAACTAATATAAATTCAAAGTAAACATCATTACATAAAAGGGTATGGTCTTTTTTTTTCAATAGTTTTATTCATTTCAAGCAGGCCGGATCTGGCCCGCGGGCCGTAGTTTGCCCACGGCTGGCCCAGGCCCTTGTCAATGAGCCACAATTGCACCCCCCAAGGCCCCAACCCTCAGCCCCTGGCCTGGGCCACCTGACTATTTCCAGTTACCAGCCCAGGTGCACTGAGGGCACCAGGCACCCGGGAACAGCAGATCACGGGCAAGGAGGACCATCCCTGCACCTGTGCACGTGTGTGTGTGTGTGTGTGTGTGTGTGTGTGTGTGTGTGAGCACACGCCTCCATGACCTTGGCCCTGAGCCTGGCTGGAATGCAGCTATCCTGGCCCCAGGTATCCTGCCTGGAGCGAGGGGCAGAGGGAGGGGAGGGAAAGGGAACCATCCACAGGCAACTGCTAGTCCAGCTCCCGGATGCCTCCCGGATGTCCCGCCCCATAAATACCCCTGCTCAGAGGCAGGGCCCCCGAGACAGGCACACGCACCATGGGGCGCCTGGAGCTGGCTGTCTTAGGCCTCGCCTGCTGCTTGGCAGTAGTGAGCGCAGCAACGGTAAGCGAGAGCCCAACGGGCGAGGAGGGGCCCCTGTCTGCTCCCCTAACCTGGCCTGGGAACTGGGTCAGGCACCGCGGAGGGGAGGGGGGCAGGCAGGTGAGGCGCTGGCAGGAGGAGCCCCCGAGAGCCCACACCCAGCAGGCACTTTCCTGGCCCTTCCTCTGCTCCTGCATCCGCACTCACACACAATGGTCCAGACGCAGCTCAAATACAGGACGCCCAGGAACTTGAATGTCAGAAACCACGAATAAGTTCTGTTACAGGCGGTCTCAGGGCACACAGGATGCACTGACGCCAAACACAAAGAAAACCCCAGGGTCACTGGCGTCCTCAGTGCTGATGTGCGGAGTCCGCCTTGCCCACCAGGGCCCTCAGGGTGTTCCTCTGTCCGGGGATGGCCATGGCCCCGCACAGAAGGGAGCTGGGCCCTGAGCAGGCCAGCAGGTTGCCTATCACAGCCCCCAGCGTCAGAACAGGGGTGTGGACCTCAATCTATTTAACCTGCAGTCCGGTCCCCGGTCCCCAGTCCCCGAGAGGGGGCAACAACTACCAGCTTGCCCTTGGCCGGGGCCCCTCTATGATCACTCAGGAGCCTCGGAGCATCTACAGGGTCTCCTTCCTCAGGGCCCTGCCATGGGGTTAGGAGCGGGGCTTCCACAGGAACCCACAGCTACAGGCGGATGAGACTAGGGGACCCACCTGGAAGCTGTCCTGGACCCTAGAGCCTGCTGGGGTCGCCCCACCCCACTGGCCGCCCAGCCTTCGCCCCCTGAGCCTGGCCCTCTCCCCAGCTGGGCGTGGTGCACACGGAAGGGGGCTTCGTGGAGGGCGTCAACAAGAAGCTCGGCCTCTTCGGCATCGGCGGCCGCTCTGTGGACATCTTCAAGGGCATCCCCTTCGCCGCCCCGCCCAAGGCCCTGGAGAACCCCCAGCCCCATCCTGGCTGGCAAGGTGGGAGATGGTGTGGGGGTGCTTGGCTGGCCCTGTGCCTGCGGTGGGGTATGGGGCCATCATTCTCACGCCAGCAACTCTGGTCACCCACAGGGACCCTGAAGGCCAAGGACTTCAAGCAGCGATGCCTGCAAGTAACTCTCACCCAGTTAAATACCAGGGGCTCCGAGGACTGCCTCTACCTCAACATCTGGGTCCCCCAGGGCAAGAAGGAAGGTGCATCCCCCCACCCCATACCCTCTAGGTCCCCGAACCTGTAGAAAGAGACCCAGCCCTGCCCAGCCCCTTGGCTGTGTGTGGGCTCCAGAGCTGAAATT
Organism: Myotis pilosus; assembly: GCA_036010255.1. Classification (NCBI taxonomy): domain Eukaryota; kingdom Metazoa; phylum Chordata; class Mammalia; order Chiroptera; family Vespertilionidae; genus Myotis; species Myotis pilosus. The sequence continues at coordinate 71,683,455 of JASKON010000013.1, forward strand.
CCCTGAAACAAGCACCCAGAGGGGATGGGGAGGGACAGTTGGGGTTATCCGGCCTGCTTCCTGCCTCAGTTTCCCAGAACCTGCCTGTCATGATCTGGATCTATGGAGGAGCCTTTGTCATTGGTTCTGGCCAAGGGTTAAACTTCCTCAGTGACTACCTGTATGACGGGGAGGAGATCGCCACCCGGGGCAACGTCATTGTGGTCACCTTCAACTACCGCCTTGGGCCACTGGGCTTCCTCAGCACTGGGGACGCAAACCTGCCAGGTGTGCTGGGCGCCTTGGGCGGGGGGTGAGGGAGCTGGCAGGGGCCCGTCAGCACCACTTTCTCCCAACAACTCCTGACAACCTCCCAGAAAGAGCCAGAATTCTACTGGCAGAGCAGGAAGCTGGGGATGGACAGTGACACACAGGAGCCCATCCGCACTGTGGGAGAGAAGAGGCTGCCAGCCAGCCCGGCAGGGACCCAGAATGACCAGGGAGCAGGGACATGGACCCAGGACGACCTGGGATTGGGGACAGGGACCCAGGATGACCAGGGAGTGCGGACAGGGACCCAGGATGACCAGGGAGTGAGAACAGGGTTCCAGGGAGACCAGGAAGCAGGCACAGGTACCCAGGGAGACCTGGGAGCGGGGACAGGGACTCTGGGAGAAACAGAAGATGAGACACTGACATGGTGACTCAGGGGACACAGAGACATGGGACAGACAAGAGGGACGGTGTCAGGAAGAGAGATGAGAAGCCTGGCCCTCGTGGTCCTGGTCCCCTACCTGAGCCCCACACCCCCTCCAGCACCTCATTCAACAGCCTTCTGGGACCCGCCCTGTGCCATCCTGGGGATTGACAGGGAACTCCACATGGAGGACGCTCTCCCTCCACCCCCGTCCTGATGGGCTCCCCACCCGCCCCAGGTAACTATGGCCTTCGGGACCAGCACATGGCCATTGCGTGGGTGAAGAGGAACATTGCGGCCTTCGGGGGGGACCCTGACAACATCACCATCTTTGGGGAATCAGCCGGAGGTGCCAGCGTCTCTCTGCAGGTCGGGGGACCCTGGGGAAGCGGGCCTTCCTCCCAGGTGTTGAGGGGAGCTGGCGGAGATGATAGGGACCTGGGGGCTGATGTGGGCTGGGGCAGCTGATGTGGGCTGGGGGGAACGGCATGAAGCTGACTATCTGGCTATCTATGGTGGATCCGGGATGGGCAACAGAGACGAGGCCATGGTGACAGGACCTCTGTGTGTCGCAGACCCTCTCTCCCTACAGCAAGGGCCTCATCCGGCGAGCCATCAGCCAGAGCGGTGTGGCACTGGTCCCCTGGGCCATCCAGAAGAACCCTCTCTCCTGGGCCAAGGGGGTAAAGGGGAGCTGTGGTGGGGGCGGGGGAGGGTTACCTCCTCTCCGTGCCCTGTCCCGGTCCCCATGGCCGTCTGCCCAACACTGGCCTCACCTACCTGTCTCCTCCGTCCTCCCAGATCGCCAAGAAGGTGGGCTGCCCCCTGGACGATACTGCCAGGATGGCCAAGTGTCTGAAGGTCACCGACCCCCAGGCTCTGACGCTGGCCTATAAGATACCCCTTTTGGGACGGAAGTGTGAGTGGGGGCTCCACATGGGGGGATGGCCATGTTCCCCAAGGAGTGAGGATTGAGGGGCTGCTGTCTGGCCTGTCACCCGCTCACTGGCGTCCCTGGGAGCCCGTTGCCGCCGGGGCCCTTGTTGCCTCCGTGGCCTCGACTAGCTGAGCCGAGGGCGCCATCCCGCCCTCTGAGCCTCCCTGTGTCCTGACCCCCTTGGGAAGCTGGTGCACCTTTTCCCCCAACAACGGACAGAAACAGTCATTTGCACCCAATTTTAGGGGCCTCAGACCCAGTGGCTTCAGCGGAATGGTTTTGCCCCAGGGAGCCTGTGGCAGTCTGCACAGTCTGGGTTGCCACACTGGGGGGTGCTGACCTCTAATGGACGTGGCCAGGGAAGCTGCTCCACACCCGCAGGGTAGCCCAGGCCTTAGAACTATCCAGGCCCCATGTCAGGGGACAGGCTGAGGACCCTGGTCTGGATCAGAGGAGGCAGGGGCTGCCCCTGGGCCTGGGGTCTGGCAGTGGGGCTTTGAAAGGTGTGAAGACCCCTGCTCTACAAGCAGACCCAGTCCTGTACTATTTTGGCCTCCTGCCTGTCGTGGACGGAGACTTCATCCCCGACGACCCCATCAACCTTTTTGCCAACGCGGCCGACATCGACTACATAGCTGGCACCAACGACATGGACGGCCACCTCTTTGCCAGCGTTGACTTGCCAGCCATCAACGTGGCCTTGCTGACCGTCACAGGGTGAGTAGGGTTCAGGGCTAGGGCAGTGTTGGGGGCCTCTTGGGGAGGCCTCAGCTGGAGAAGGTTGTTGGCCGGTGCAGCGGGCCATCCACAGGCCCCTTACGGTGGTTTGGAGGATGCCTCCCACTGGCCCAGGTCCAGTATCCAGTGTTGGCTTGTCCCTGCAGGGAGGACTTCTTCAAGCTGGTCAGTGGCCTCACCATTGCCAAGGGGCCCAGAGGTGCCAATGCCACCTTTGACTTCTACACGGCGCCCTGGGCCCAGGACTCCTCCCAGGAGGCCAAGAAGAAGACGGTGGTGGACTTTGAGACCGATGTCCTCTTCCTGATGCCCACGAAGATGGCCATGGCTCAGCACAGAGCCAACGCCAAGTGAGGGCCAGGGAAGGGGAGGCCTGGGTCATGGACCTGCCCAGCAAGGCCTCCCCAGTGGGTGGCTCAGGGGGTCAGGGAGGCCCGGGAAAGCCGTGATGGGGTCCCAGCGGTGCCTGCTCCATCTGCCTTGCCCCGGCCTGATGAAACTTGAGAAATCCCCTCCTCACCTCCCAGCTCAAGGGCCTTTACAAAACCCTCCTCATGTTACTGGGAAGCCCCCGGGTGGGCTGGGGCTGCCTGTCCCTTGTGTCCAATAACGAAGGCCGGGTTGAACCATATGAGGTGTTTATTGAGAAGGCCAGCCCACCAAGATGACAGCGTGCTTACAACCAATCAAATCCTGTTTTCCAGCAGGTGTAGGGCACAGGACTATACAGGTGAAGGGGCTGGGGTGCTATGTATAGCCCTGGGTGTCTGCACACATCAGCTATTGTACTCACTGAACCATGAGATGATGTGGATGAAATGATGGGGATGAGATGATGGGGATGAGATGATAGGGATGAGATAATGGGGATGAGATGATGTTTTGACTGCTGGTGGTTCTGTCTGACCATGCTTATCGGTTCTGCTTGCTGGATTCAAAGCTGAGTCACCTCCTTCATTTTTGGCACAGGCCTTCACAGGAAATTTAAGGAAAACTTAACCCCCTCTTCACATAAATATGTGTGTTCTAAGATTGAAAATAATAGGGTTACCTTTCAGATTAATTCAGGTGCCCTATCTATCAGGTTATCAGTCCCCCATTCCCTCAGCCCACAGGCCTCCCCGCAGCCCCCAGGCCGAGGGGAACAGAACACGGGATGATGGTCTCTGTTGTGAGTTTGGAGTTTGCCAACATTCATAACAACTTTGGACTACGGCCACCTGGTAAACCTCCAGCGAAAATAAAAAGTACATTAGGGATGCCGCCACGAAAGGGAGAGAAAACACCTAGAAAGTGTAGGATGAAAGCTTGTAGCAACTACATGAACTTGTGTTCTTCATTGAGTGGGTCAGGTATGTACCTGACGAAGAACACAAATTCATCTGCAGAGAAAAGGAAGGAAGACGCTTCACTAAGTTTTGTGGAGGGAAGTGTGGATACACTTGAAATCCCAGAACCACAAAACCCACGGCCTTCCCTTCCCCAGTGTAGGGACCCAGGTCCCTCCAGAGTATGGGGATTTCCAGGTTCCTCCTGCTCCCCCAGGGCCTCCCTCCAGGGCCCAGCTCTTGGCTGGGGGGCCCAGGTGAGCTCCCTGCCAACTTGGGCCGTGTCCTTCCCTCCTCAGGAGTGCCCGGACCTACACCTACCTGTTCTCCCATCCCTCTCGCATTCCGTTGTACCCCAGCTGGATGGGCGCCGACCACGGTGATGACCTCCAGTACGTGTTTGGGAAGCCCTTCGACAACCCCCTGATCTACCGGGCCCAAGACAAGACTGTCTCCCGGACCATGATCGCCTACTGGACCAACTTTGCCAGAACTGGGTAAGGCGGGTGAGGCTGGGCCAGGCCTCCTGCCACCTGGGCCCACATGCCTGTCCCCTCACGTACCCTTAACCACCCTGAGACTCAGTACCCTCTGTGTGTGAGGATAGGAGGTACTGGTGGGGCACAGAACACGTACATGCCAGACCGTGCCCAGGAGACAGTGAGGCCCTGGTGGTTCGGGTAAGCATGGAGGTCTCCAGCCTCCTTTGAGCCCTCAGACCCCTCACGGCCTTTTCTCTCATCTGCAGGGACCCCAACCAGGGCCACTCGGCTGTGCCCACCCAATGGGAGCCCTACACCCAGGAAAACGGCAACTACCTGGAGATTAACAGCAAGATGGACGGCCAGTCCATGAAGCAGCACCTGAGGAGCAGCTACCTGCAGTTCTGGACCCAGACCTACCAGGCACTGCCCACTGTGAATGGAGATGGGGCCACCCTCGTGCCCTCCTCTGTTGACTCTGAGGGGTCCCCCTGAGCCCCCCACTGGTGACTCTGAGGGGGCTCAGATGTCCACAGCCATTGGCTTCTAATGTCCCTGCCCCAGAGGTCACAGGTGGGACGCAGGGAGCCCACCTCCCTCCCCAGCTCTTCCTGAATAAAGCTGCTTCTCTCTCTGGCAATCCTCTTTGCCCTTATGACCTCAGCTCTGCCTGTGTCCAGCTCAGGAAGTGGGGTGCCCCCCTTATTTCAGAGGAGAAAAGAGGGTCAGAGAAGCATCAGCGCCAGGGCTGAGCTCAGGCTGCGGGCCCTGATGGGGGAGTGGGTGGGACATGTGGGCAGCTGCCTCTGGAACACTGGGCCCAGCCTTGGATCGCCCTCAGGGTGCGAGGAACGGGCTCTGTTTAACGGGAATGTCCTGGGAGAGAAACGGATTTGCCTCCAGCTGGGTCCCAGGCAGAGACAGTAATGCATCCCGCTGGGCTCAGAGCGGAGGGTACAGGGCTGGCCCTTGGGTGCCCACGGGCAGGGCCAGGGGTGCTGCCCGCTGGCTCTGGCAGAGTCCGGAGGGGAGCGGGAGGCAGAGGTGAGACGCAGGGCCATGGCCACCTCAGCAAGGCCTGGGACAGGGTACCGCCTGCACCGAGGGCTCCCCCATCCTGACCTCACATGGCCCAGGCAGTGGGCACTGTGGACACCCCCTGTTTTGGAAAGATACTAGGCCTTGAGAGGGGTCATGTGCCCCAGGCCCTCACAGTAAGAACTCAAACCCAGGTCTGAGACTCAGGTGGAAACTGTGGACAGCCCCGTTGTAGACAGTTACTGTGAGACATGCTCACCTGTCCGAACTCATATAGGGACTTGGAGACAGAAGTGTGGTGAAAGCGAGACCTCGAATGCGCTCTGGAGAACGGGTGTCCGCCCATTGCACAGGCTCACCTCGGGCGGGAACACAGCCCACTTAATCGGCCTCCTCCGGTTCCTCATTGGCTGCGTGCTATGGGCTCAGCGTTTCCTGACACGTCCACTAGTCCTCCCATTGCGCCATTTAATAAAATTGTGCTGAGGCCTTTTCTAGTTGCCTCTCCCTCCCCGTGTCTAGCTGAGGCCGGTGCCTGGAGGGTCTCCACCATGATGCCGGCTCACGCCCACAGGGCCTTGGTCTCCCATCCTCGGCCCTCCCCCTCCCTTCTCTGTGCCTGGGGAGGTTCAGCCACGGCTTCCATCAGAAGCTGGCCATGCTGGCCCATGTCCTACAGCGCCAGGGCTCCAAGAGGGCTCACGTGCCCCAGGCCCTCACAGCGAGGACTCAGGCCCAGGTCTGAGACGCCAAAGCTACCAGGTCAGCTCAGAGCAGGCGTGAGGGCTCAGAGGAGAGAAGGTTCCTGCTGGGGGTGTGCATGGCAGGGGCAGCTCAGGGCACCAGCCGGCCACCCTGATGCACACGGTCCAGTGTTTCCCTTGCCAGGCGGTGGGACCAGCGGGCAGTGTGGGTGGTGTTCCTTCCTGCCCTCCCAGCCCCGTCCTTCCAACTCCCGCATGAAAGGATCCAAGCGCCCACCTGCCCGTGGCAGAAACACAGCACAGCCCTGGACAGCGAGGGCAGCCAGCCAGGGGCTGCAGGCTCTCAGGGCTCCAGCCCATCTACCCTTCAGGACCAGTGAGTCTAACCTGGTCACAGCCTGAGAGGAAGACCTCAGACCTCAGAGCCCTGGGTTCCTCTGGGCCAGCGGGGAGGGGGCAGGAATCAGCACGTCTATCCTGCAAACCTGCACTCACGTGGGACTCCTCAGACCTCGTGGGGTCAGGCGAGGGGGGCGGCCCAGCGCCTTGTCCTGGGTGAAATGAAGCCTGTGAAGGGCGGCAGCTCCTGGCTCCCAAGGCCCAGCTGTCGCCTTAAATGAGCCGCATCACAAATGGATCCTGTGCCTCGCTCAGCACGGCCAGGGGTGAACCTGAGAGGTGGGGTGGTGAAGGATTATCGAAGGACAGACAAGCCCTAATCAGTTTGGCTCAGTGGATAGAGCAGCGGCCTGCAGACTGACCGTTCCCAGGTTCGATTGGGGTCAAGGGCATGTACCTTGGTTGCGGGCACATCCCCAGTAGGGGGTGTGCAGGAGGCAGCTGATCGATGTTTCTAACTCTCTATCCCTCTCCCAGCCTCTCTATACAAAAATCAATAAAATATATTTTTTAAAAAATAGAAGAAGACGACAGACAAGAGGTAAAGCTGGGGCTGGGTGGGCCGCTACTCTCAGATGGAGAGACAGGGCCACAGCCTGCACGCTGAGTCTCTGTTTAATAGCCAGTTTCCGGGAGGCAAAGGAAGGGCTCAAGTTTACAGTGTCTCACAGGTTTGGAATCTACTCAGTTACACGCACCTGAACTCTATCAGTGCTGCACCTCCCGCAGCCTCTATCACTTTGCCACCTGGGACCACAGGTTCGGACCATAAGGTCAAGTTTATAACTATAGCCTTTGGTTCTAACTGTGCTGGGAGGGCTTTGCCCTCTAAGCCGGGACTTGCACGTGGCTTTGCCTCGAGAGGACCTGCCCTCTCATTAGTCTGAGGTTTGAACCTGTCCAAACGCTGTAACTGCTCTCCACACTTCCCCAGACACAATGCTGCCAGAGAGGCCTTCCCAGGACGGGTTCCAATCCGGTAAAGGAAAGCCCGGGCCCCTGAGAACAGAATGTGAAGTCCCCGACAGAGGCTACTGGCCAGTGCTCTCCGCCTCACCCCACCCCAGTGGCAGCTTTGATCTGTCCACAGTCCCCCACTTAGTGCAGGTGGGTTCCATTCTGAACTTGCAATCTACGAATCCGTCATCTTGAGCAGCAGAAACCACAAGCCCAGCCAAACTCCTCCCTCTCCCTCCAAAGGAAGGCCGCCCAGTCCTGGCTCATGGGTTGTTCCTGCAGCTGTTACTTTTTAAATATCAGGGAAAAGCCCTAGCCGGTTTGGCTCAGTGGACAGAGCATTGGCCTGCGGACTGCAGGGTCCCGGGTTTGATCTGGTCAAGGAAACATGCCTGGGTTGTGGGCTGGATCCCCAGTGTGGGCGTGCAGGAGGCAGCTGATCAATGATTCTCTCTCATCATTGATGTTTCTATTTCTCACCCCCCTCCCTTCATCTCTGAAATCAATAAAAATGTATTAAAAATAACAACCATCGGGGTAAAATATACATAACAGAAAATACTCTAGTTTAACAATTTTAAGACTTCAATTCAGCGATATTAATTGCAATCACACTAATGTGCAATGATAACCATTATGTAGTTTCAAAACTTTGCATCACTAAAACAAAAACTTTGTTCCCATTTCACAGTAACTCCCCTCCTCTGAGTCCTATTAATATATTCTACCTCCTGTCTCAACCTATTTGCCTATTCTAAATATTTCTGTCTCTTTTTAAATTGATTTTCTTTTTAGAGAGAGAAGGAGAGAGAAACATAGATCTGATAGATACACTAGAGGCCCGGTGCACGAAATGCATGCACTGATGGATCCCTATTCCTGGCCAGCAACCAGGGCCGATTGGGGCCTTCCTTCCCTCGTGCCCCTGCCCACATGCCCTGCTGGCTGCCGACTCAGGCATTCCTTCATTCCACGCTGCTCCCTGGTGGTCAGTGCACATCATAGCCAGCGGTTGAACTCCTGGTTGGTCAAACTCCCGTGGGAACAATTTCCATATTAGCCTTTATTATATAGGATGGATCGGTCCTCCCTGCACGCCCCCTACTGGGGTCTGGGGCCTGCATGTGCATTGACTGGGAATGGGAAGGGCGACCTGTTGGTGCATGGGAAGACGCTCAACCAACTGAACCACACCGGCTGGGCTATTTTGTTTATTTTACTTTTTAAAATATATGTATTTTTTATTTCAGAGAGGAAGGGAGTGGGAGAGAGAGCCAGAAACATCAATGATGAGAGAGAACTATTGATTGGCTGCCCTCTACACACACTCTACTGGGATTCAGGCCCACCACCCTGGCACCTGCCCCTGACTGGCATCAAACCTCAGATCCTTCAGTCCAAGATCGAACCACTGACCCAAACCACTGACCCAAACAAACGTTCTGGATGCATCTCTTCCCGCCCTCCCTCCACTTTCACTCTGAGATCTGTCCTTCTGTTCCATGCTTCCATGTCGATGGTTCTGTTTTATTTGTCAGTTTATTTGGTTCATTAGATTCCACATGAGTGAGATCATGTGACACTTGTCTTTCTCCCACTGGATCACTTCACTCAGCATAATAGTCTCCAGGTCGCTCCAGGCTGTCTCAGCGGGTAAGAGTTCCTTCCTTTTTACAGCCGCATAGTATTCCATGGTGTGAAAGTACCACAGCTTTTTATCCACTCATCTACCCATGGGCACTTAACAAACACACCCTCAAACCCTTTGCTCCCCGGTCCTCACCCACAGGCCCAGCCTGCCCGGCTCCTGCTTCCCACTGTGTGTCCCTCCCACCTGCATCGCAGGAGACCTGGGCTCGGGGTCCGCAGGCAGCGAATGTGGCCGGTGTCTGTGGATCCATGTGGTGCTGGGCACAGCCCCATGCGTGACGTGAGCCGGGCTGTGGCCTGTGTACAAGCACGACTCCTGGTAGCGTAGGGCTGAGGGCCCGGGCGAGGGGCCGCTGGCCTGGGAGGGCTCTGCTGTCCCCGGGCCCTGAGCGCCCCCCAACCCGGGAGAAGGCAGTGCTTCCAGCTCCACAAAGACAGGAGCCTGGGGTTTGTCCATGGAGCTTCCTCTGTTTTCGAGTGAGACACCCTCCCCGAGCCACACGCTGCCTTTCTGCTCTCACACACTCTGCTCAGACCTCTCTCCTTCTGTCTCTCTGTGTCTCCATTATCTCTGTCTCTCCCTCTGTCTATCTCTCTCTCTCTCCCTCCCTCTGTCTCTCTGTCTCTCCCTCTGTCTGTCCCACCCTCTCTCTCTCTCTCTGATGCCCAGGTCGTAGTCCATTTCTGAAGCTAGGCCCTTCTTCTTCCTCAGGGAAGCCCCCAGGCTAGGCGGGAGCTCCCTTCCCTCCACACCTGTGCCCACCTGAGCCTCCAGTCCTCCCTCTAGGGCTGCTGGTGCTGAGTGTGAGGGGTGCCCTCCCTGAGGGCAGGACCGCCCTGTGCTGCTCTGGGTCCCCACACCCAGCTCGGACTGCACACCCGTGGGCCCTCGGACACAGGCTCAGCCACGTGGCTGCCCAGGAGCACACAGCCTTCTCTGTCCGGAGGCGACATGCCCAGTCCCCTGTGAACTCCCTTTGCTGGGCTCCGGAGCTCCAGGAGGGGGCCAGACAGGCCTGGAGGGAAGCAGGCCCCCTTCTCTGAGGGTGAGCCCAGGCCCTTGTCAATGAGCCACAATTGCACCCCCCAAGGCCCCAACCCTCAGCCCCTGGCCTGGGCCACCTGACTATTACAAGTTACCAGCCCAGGTGCACTGAGGGCACCAGGCGCCTGGGAACAGCAGATCACGGGCAAGGAGGACCATCCCTGCACCCGTGCACGTGTGTGTGTGTGTGTGTGTGTGTGTGTGTGTGTGCCCAGACCTGCATGACCTTGGCCCTCAACCCGCCTGGAAAGGGCAGCTATGCATGTGACTGTGTATGTGGGTGTCTGTGTGCCCACACCTGCATGACCTTGGCCCTGAGCCTGGCTGGAATGCAGCTATCCTGGCCCGAGGTATCCTGCCTGGAGGGAGGGGCAGAAGGAGGGGAGGGAAAGGGAACCATCCACAGGTAACTGCCAGCCCCAGCTCCCGGATGTCTCCCGGATGGCTCACACCCCATAAATACTCCTCGCACAGGCAGGGCCCCCGAGACAGGCACACACATCATGGGGCACCTGGAGCTTGCTGTCTTAGGCCTCGCCTGGTGCTTGGCAGTAGTGAGCGCAGCAAAGGTAAGCGAGAGCCCAGCGGGCGAGGAGGGGCCCCTGTCTGCTCCCCTAACCCGGCCTGGGAACTGGGTCGGGCACCTCAGGTGGGAGGTAGGGAGGGTAGAGGGTGAAGGGGGGCAGGTAGGTGAGGCGCTGGCAGGAGGAGCTCCCGAGAGCCCACACCCAGCAGGCACTTTCCTGGCCCTTCCTCTGCTCCTGCATTCACACTCACACGATGGTCCAGACGCAGCTCAAATACAGGACGCCCTCGAACTTGAACGTCAGAAACCACGAATAAGTTCTGTCCGGGGATGGCCATGGCCCCGCACAGAATTGAGCTGGGCCCTGAGCAGGCCAGCAGGTTGCCCATTACAGCACCAGCGTCGGAACAGGAGTGTGGACCTTGATCTATTTAACCTGCAGCCCGGTCCCCGGTCCCCAGTCCCCGAGAGGGGGCAACACCCACCTGCTAGCCAGTGGCCAGGGCCCCTCCAGGGTCACTCAGGAGCCTGGGGGCAGCTACAGGGTCTCCGTCCTCAGGGCCCTGCCATGGGGTGAGGAGTGGGGCTTCCACAGGAACCCAAAGCTACAGGCGGGTGAGACTAGGGGCCCTAGCTGGAAGCCGTACTGGACCCTAGAGCCTGCTGGGGTGGCCCCACCCCACTGGCTGCCCAGCCTCCACCACCTGAGCCTGGCCCTCTCCCCAGCTGGGTATGGTGCACACGGAAGGGGGCTTCGTGGAGGGCGTCAACAAGAAGCTCGGCCTCTTCGGCATCAGCAGCCGCTCTGTGGACGTCTTCAAAGGCATCCCCTTCGCCACCCCGCCCAATGCCCTGGAGAACCCCCAGCCACACCCTGGCTGGCAAGGTGGGAGATGGTGTGGGGGTGCTTGGCTGGCCCTGTGCCTGCGGTGGTGGGTGGGGCCACCATCCTCACGCCAGCCCCTCTGGTCACCCACAGGGACCCTGAAGGCCAAGGACTTCAAGCAGCGATGCCTGCAAGTCACTCTCACCCAGTTAAATACCAAGGGCTCTGAGGACTGCCTCTACCTCAACATCTGGGTCCCCCAGGGCAAGAAGGAAGGTGCATCCCCCCACCCCATGCCCTCCAGGTCCCCGAACCTGCAGAAAGAGACCCAGCCCTGCCCAGCCCCTTGGCTGTGTGTGGGCTCCAGAGCTGAAATTCCCTGAAACAAGCACCCAGAGGGGATGGGGAGGGACAGTTGGGCTTATCCGGCCTGCTTCCTGCCTCAGTTTCCCAGAACCTGCCTGTCATGATCTGGATCTACGGAGGAGCCTTTGTCATTGGTTCTAGCCAAGGGTTAAACTTCTTCAGTGACTATCGGTACGAAGGAGAGGAGATCGCCAACCGGGGCAACGTCATTGTGGTCACCTTCAACTACCGCCTTGGGCCACTGGGCTTCCTCAGCACTGGGGACGCAAACCTGCCAGGTGTGCTCGGCGCCTTGGGCAAGGGGTGAGGGAGCTGGCAGGGGCCCTTCACCACCACTTTCTCCCAACAACTCCTGACAACCTCCCAGAAAGAGCCAGAATTCTACTGGCAGAGCAAGAAACTAGCGATGGACAGTGAGACACAGGAGCCCATCGGCAGCTATAGTGAGAGAAGAGGCTGCCAGCCCAGCAGGGACCCGGAGACACGAGGAAGCAGGCACAGAGACCCAGGGAGACCTGGGAGTGTGGACAGGGACGCAGGGAGAAACAAAAGATGAGACACTGAAGTGGTGACTCAGGGGACACAGAGTCATAGGACAGACAGACAACAAGAGGGACCCTGTCAGGGAGAGAGATGAGCAGCCTGGCCCTCCTGCTCCTGGTCCCCTACCTGAGCCCCACACGCCCTCCAGCACCTCATTCAACAGCCTCCTGGGACCCGCCCTGCGTCATCCTGGGGCTTGACAGGGGCCTCCACATGGAGGACGCTCTCCCCCCACCCCAGTCCCTGATGTGCTCCCACACCCGCCCCAGGTAACTACGGCCTTCGGGACCAGCACATGGCCATCGCGTGGGTGAAGTGGAACATTGCGGCCTTTGTGGGGGACCCCGACAACATCACCATCTTTGGGCAATCAGCTGGAGGTGCCAGCGTCTCTCTGCAGGTCAGGGGACCCTGGGAGGGCGGGCCTTCCTCCCAGGTGTTGAGGGGAGCTGGCGGGAGCTGATGGGGGCTCAGGGGGATGATAGGGACCTGGGAAGCTGACGTGGGCTGGGGAAGCTGATGGGGGCTGGGGGGATCGGCATGAAGCTGACTATCTGGCTATCTATGGTGGATCCGGGATGGGCAACAGAGACGAGCCCATGGTGACAGGACCTCTGTGTGTCGCAGATCCTGTCTCCCTACAACAAGGGCCTCATCCGGCGAGCCATCAGCCAGAGCGGCATGGCACTGGTCCCCTGGGCCATCCAGAAGAACCCTCTCTCCTGGTCCAAGGGGGCAAAGGGGAGCTGCGGTGGGGGAGGGGGAAGGGTTACCTCCTGTCCGTGCCCCGTCCCGGTCCCCATGGCCGTCTGCCCCACACGGGCCTCACCTACCTGTCTCCCCCGTCCTCCCAGATCGCCAAGAAGGTGGGCTGCCCCCTGGACGATACTGCCAGGATGGCCAAGTGTCTGAAGGTCACCACCCCCGGGCTCTGATGCTGGCCTATAAGATACCCCTGTTGGGCCGGAAGTGTGAGTGGGGGCTCCACATGGGGGGATGGCCATGCTCCCCAAGGAGTGACGATTGAGTGGCTCCTGTCTGGCCTGTCACCCGCTCACTGGCGTCCCTGGGAGCCTGGTGCCACCGGGGCCCTTGTTGCCTCCGTGGTCTCGAATGGCTGTGCCAAGGGTGCCATCCCTCCCTCTGAGCCTCCCTGGGTCCTGACCCCCTTGGGAAGCAGGTGCACCTTTTCCCCCAACAACGGACAGAAACAGTCATTTGCACCCAATTTTAGGGGCCTCAGACCCAGTGGCTGTCAGTGGGATGGTTTGGGCCCAGAGAGCATGTGGCAGTCTGCACAGTCTCGGTTGCCACACTGGGGGGTGCTGACCTCTAGCGAACGGGGCCAGGGAAGCTGCTACACACCCGCAGGGCAGCCCAGGATATAGAATTATTCAGGCCCCATGTCAGGGGACAGGCTGAGGACCCTGGTCTGGATCAGAGGTGACAGGGCTGCCCCCGGCCTAGGGCCTGGCCGGGGGGTACTGGAAGGTGTGAGGACCCCTGCTCTCCACACAGACCCCTTCGTACACTATGTGGGTCTCCTCCCCGTCGTGGATGGAGACTTCATCCCGGACGACCCCATCAACCTTTTCGCCAATGCGGCCGACATCGACTACATCGCTGGCACCAATGACATGGACGCCCACATCTTTGCCAGTGTTGACGTGCCAGCCATCAACGTGGACTTGCTGAATGTCACGGGGTAAGTAGGACGCAGAGCCCAGGGAAGTGCCTGGGGACCTCTTTGGGAGGCATCAGCTAAGGGAGGAGGCCAGCAGGTGGAGGGGGCCATCGCAGGCCCCTGGCAGGGGACGGGGGGTTGCCTCCCACAGGCCGGGGAAAAGGGTCCAGTGCCGGCTTGGTCCCTGCAGGGAGGACTTCTTCAAGCTGGTCAGCCAGGTCACCATCGCCAAGGGGCCCCGAGGTGCCAATGCCACCTTTGACTTCTACACGGCGCCCTGGGCCCAGGACTCCTCCCAGGAGGCCAAGAAGAAGACGGTGGTGGACTTTGAGACCGACGTCCTCTTCCTGATGCCCACGAAGATGGCCGTGGCCCAGCACAGAGTCAACGCCAAGTGAGGGCCTGGGTAGCGGAGGCCCACCTAGGCCATGCAACTTCCCAGTGAGGCCTCTCAGTGGGTAGCTAGGGGGTCAGGGAGGCCCGGGAAAGCCATGATGGTGTCCCCGCAGTGCCTGCACCATTTGCCTTGCCCAGGCCTGATGAGACTGAGAAGTCCACTCCTCACCTCCCAGCTCAGGGGCCTTTACAAAACCCTCCTCATGTTACTTGGAAACCTCCACTTGGGCTCGGGCTGCCTGTCCCTGTGTCCAATAACGAAGGCTGGTTGAATCATATGAGGCGTTTATTGAGAAGGCCAGCCCACCAAGAAGACAGGGTGCTTACAAACATTCAAATCCTGTCTTCTGGTAAGGTGCAGGGGACAGGACTAAAAAGGGGATGGGCTGGGGTGCTATGTGCAGCCCTGGGGGTCCCCAGACCTCAGCTATTGTAGTCATCACATGATGAGATGATGGGGATGAGATGATGGGGATGAGATGATATTTTGACTCCTGGTGGGTCAGTGTGTCCCTGCTTATCGGTTCTGCTTGCTGGATTCACAGCTGAGTCACCTTCATTGCTTTGCACAGGCCTTCAAAGGAAACTTAAGAAAACCTTAACCCCCTCTTCACATAAGTATGTGTGTTCTAAGATTGAAAATAATAGGGTTACCTTTCAGATTAATTCAGGTGCCCTATCTATCAGGTTATCAGTCCCCCATTCCCTCAGCCCACAGGCGTCCCCGCAGCCCCCAGGCCGAGGGGGACAGAACACGGGATGATGGTCTCTGTTGTGGGTTTGGAGTTTGCCAACATTCAAAACAACTGTGGCCTGCTGGTAAACCTCCAGTGAAAATAAAAAGTACATTAGGGATGCCGACACAGAAGGGAGAGAAAACACCTAGAAAGTGTAGGATGAAAGCTTGTAGCAACTACATGAACTTGTGTTCTTCATTGGGTGGGTCAGGTATGTGCCCGACGAAGAACATAAACTCATCTGCAGAGAAAAGGAAGGAAGGTGCCTCCATAGGCTTTGTGGAGGGAAGTGTGGATACACTTGACATCCCAGAACCACAACCCCATGGCCTTCCCTTCCCCGGTGCAGGGACCCAGGTTCCTATTGAGTCTGGGGATTTCCCGGTTCCTCCCTGCTCTCCCCAGGGCCTCCCTCCAGGGCCCAGCTCTGGGCTGGGCAGCCCAGGTGAGCTCCCTGCCAACCTGGGCCGTGTCCCTCCCTCCTCAGGAGTGCCCGGACTTACACCTACCTGTACTCCCACCCGGCTCACAATCCATTGTACCCGAGCTGGGTGGGCGCCGACCACGGTGATAACCTTCAGTAACTTGTGTTTGGGAGACCTTTCGCCACCCCCCTGATCTACCGGGCCCAAGACAGGACTGTCTCCCGGACCATGATCGCCTACTGGACCAACTTTGCCAGAACTGGGTAAGGCGGGTGAGGCTGGGCCAGGCCTCCTGCCACCTGGGCCCACATGCCTGTCCCCTCACGTACACTTAACCTACATGAGCCTCAGTAACCCCTGTGTGTGAGGATAGAGCTAATGGTGGGGCATAGAACACGTACATGCCAGACCGTGCCCAGGAGACAGTGAGGCCCTGGTGGTTCGGGTCAGCATGGAGGTCTCCAGCCTCCTGTGAGCCCTCAGACCCCACAGGGCCTTTTCTCTCATCTGCAGGGACCCCAACCAGGGCCACATGGCTGTGCCCACCCAATGGCAGCCCTACACCCAGGAAAACGGCAACTACCTGGAGATTAACAAGAAGATGGACGGCCAGTCCATGAAGCAGCATCTGAGGAGCAGCTACCTGCAGTTCTGGACCCAGACCTACCAGGCACTGCCCACCAGGAACGAAGATGGGGTTGCCCCAGTGCCCCCCTCGGACGACTCTTTGGCTGTCCCCGTGCCTCCCTTGAATGACTCTGAGGCCATCCCCAGAACCCCCACTGTTAACTCTAAGGGGTCTCAGATGCCCACAACCATTGGCTTCTAATGTCCTTGTCCTGGAGGCCACCGGTGGCCCTTAGGGAGCCACGTCCCTCCCCAGCTCTTCCTGAATAAAGCTGCGTCTCTCTCTGGCAACCCTCTTTGCCCTCATGACCTTAGCTGCCCCCACACTCTCTGCAGGTGTCCAGCTCAGGAAAGGGTTGCCCCCCCATTTCAGAGGAGGAAAGAGGGTCAGAGAAGCATCAGCGCCAGGGCTGAGCTCAGGCTGCGGGCCCTGATGGGGGAGGGGATGGGACATGTGGGCAGCTGCCTCTGGAACACTGGGCCCAGCCTTGGCCATGCCCTCAGGGTGGTGGGAGCGGGCTCTGTTTAACGGGAATGGCCTGGGAGAGAAACAGATTCGCTTCCAGCTGGATCCCAGGCAGAGACAGTAACGCTTCCCGCTGGGCTCAGAGCAGAGGGTTACAGGGCTGGGCCTTGGGTGCCCACGGGCAGGGCCAGTGGTGCTGCCCGCTGGCTCTGGCAGAGTCCGGAGGGGAGCAGGAGGCAGAGGTCAGACGCAGGGCCATGGCCACCTCTGCAAGCTCGGGGACACGGCACTGCCTGCACCGAGGGCTCCCCCATCCTGACCTCACATGGCCCAGGCGGTGGGCACTGGGGACACCCCCCTGTTTGGACAGATACTAGGCCTTGAGAGGGGTCATGTGCCCCAGGCCCTCACATCAAGAACTCAAACCCAGGTCTGAGACTCAGGTGGAAACTGTGGACACCCCGTTGTAGACAGTTACTGTGAGACATGCTCACCTGTCCGAACTCATATAGGGACTGGGAGACAGAAGTGCGGTGAAAGCGAGACCTCGAATGCGCCTTGGAGAGTGGGTGTCCGCCCATTGCACAGGCTCACCTCGGGCGGGAACACAGCCCACTTAATTGGCCTCCTCCGGTTCCTCATTGGCTGCGTGCTATGGGCTCAGCTGTTTCCTGACAGGTCCACTAGTCCTCCCATTGGGCCATTTAATAAAATTGGGCTGAGGCCTTTTCTAGGTGCTCCCCCTCCCCTGTCTAGCTAAGGCCGGTGCCTGGAGGGTCTCCCCATGATGCCGGCCCACGCCCACAGGGCCTTGGTCTCCCATCCTCGTCCCTCCCCCTCCCTTCTCTGTGCCTGGGGAGGTTCAGCCACCGCTTCTGTCAGAAGCTGGCCATGCTGGCCCATGTCCTACAGCGCCAGGGCTCCAAGAGGGCTCACGTGCCCCAGGCCCTCACAGCGAGGACTCAGGCCCAGGTCTGAGACGCCAAAGCTACCAGGTCAGCTCAGAGCAGGCGTGAGGGCTCAGAGGAGAGAAGGTTCCTGCTGGGGGTGTGCATGGCAGGGGCAGCTCAGGGCACCAGCCGGCAACCCTTATGCACACGGTCCAGTGTTTCCCTTGCCAGGCGGTGGGACCAGCGGGCAGTGTGGGTGGTGTTCCTTCCTGCCCTCCCAGCCCCGTCCTTCCAACTCCCGCATGAAAGGATCCAAGCGCCCACCTCCCCATGGCAGAAACACAGCACAGCCCTGGACAGCGAGGGCAGCCAGCCAGGGGCTGCAGGCTCTCAGGGCTCCAGCCCGTCTACCCTTCAGGAACAGTGAGTCTAACCTGGTCACAGCCCGAGACGAGGGCCTCAGACCTCTCAGCCCTGGGTTCCTCTGGGCCAGCGGGGAGGGGGCAGGAATCAGCACGTTTATCCTGCAAACCCGCACTCACCTGGGACTCCTCAGACCTCGTGGGGGCAGGCGAGGGGGGCGGCCCAGCGCCTGGTCCTGGGTGAAATGAAGCCTGTGAAGGGCGGCAGCTCCTGGTTCCCGGGCCCAGCTGTCGCCTTAAATGAGCCGCATCACAAATGGCTCCTGTGCCTCGCTCAGCACGTCCAGGGGTGAACCTGAGGGGGTGGGGTGGTGAAGGATTAAAGAAGGACAGACAAGCCCTAATCAGTTTGGCTCAGTGGATAGAGCAGCGGCCTGCAGACTGACCGTTCCCAGGTTCGATTGGAGTCAAGGGCATGTACCTTGGTTGCGGGCACATCCCCATTAGGGGGTGTGCAGGAGGCAGCTGATCGATGTTTCTAACTCTCTATCCCTCTCCCAGCCTCTCTGTACAAAAATCAATAAAATATATTTTTTAAAAAATAGAAGAAGACGACAGACAAGAGGTAAAGCTGGGGCTGGGTGGGCCGCTACTCTCAGATGGAGAGACAGGACCACAGCCTGCACGCTGAGTCTCTGTTTAATAGCCAGTTTCCACGAGGCAAAGGAAGGGCTCAAGTTTACAGTGTCTCACAGGTTTGTAATCTACTCAGTTACATGCACCTGAACTCTATCAAGTGCTGCACCTCCCGCAGCCTCTATCACTTTGCCACCTGGAACCACAGGTTCGGACCATAGGGTCAAGTTTATAACTATAGCCTTTGGTTCTAACTGTGCTGGGAGGGCTTTGCCCTCTAAGCCGGGACTTACACGTGGCTTTGCCTTGAGAGGACCTGCCCTCTCATTAGTCTGAGGTTTGAACCTGTCCAAACGCTGTAACCGCTCTCCACACTTCCCCCGACACAATACTGCCAGAGAGGCCTTCCCAGGACGGGTTCCAATCCGGTAAAGGAAAGCCCGGGCCCCTGAGAACAGAATGCCAAGTCCCCGACAGAGGCTACTGGCCAGTGCTCTCCGCCTCACCCCACCCCAGTGGCAGCTTTGATCTGTCCACAGTCCCCCACTTAGTGCAGGTGGGTTCCGTTCTGAACTTGAAATCTACGAATCCGTCATCTTGGGCAGCAGAAACCACAAGCCCAGCCAAACTCCTCCCTCTCCCTCCAAAGGAAGGCCGCCCAGTCCTGGCTCATGGGTTGTTCCTGCAGCTGTTACTTTTTAAATATCAGGGAAAAGCCCTAGCCGGTTTGGCTCAGTGGACAGAGCATTGGCCTGCGGACTGCAGGGTCCCGGGTTTGATCTGGTCAAGGAAACATGCCTGGGTTGTGGGCTGGATCCCCAGTGTGGGCGTGCAGGAGGCAGCTGATCAATGATTCTCTCTCATCATTGATGTTTCTATTTCTCACCCCCCTCCCTTCATCTCTGAAATCAATAAAAATGTATTAAAAATAACAACCATCGGGGTAAAATATACATAACAGAAAATACTCTAGTTTAACAATTTTAAGACTTCAATTCAGCGATATTAATTGCAATCACACTAATGTGCAATGATAACCATTATGTAGTTTCAAAACTTTGCATCACTAAAACAAAAACTTTGTTCCCATTTCACAGTAACTCCCCTCCTCTGAGTCCTATTAATATATTCTACCTCCTGTCTCAACCTATTTGCCTATTCTAAATATTTCTGTCTCTTTTTAAATTGATTTTCTTTTTAGAGAGAGAAGGAGAGAGAAACATAGATCTGATAGATACACTAGAGGCCCGGTGCACGAAATGCATGCACTGATGCATCCCTATTCCTGGCCAGCATCCAGGGCCGATTGGGGCCTTCCTTCCCTCGTGCCCCTGCCCACATGCCCTGCTGGCTGCCGACTCAGGCCTTCCTTCATTCCACGCTGCTCCCTGGTGGTCAGTGCACATCATAGCCAGCGGTTGAACTCCTGGTTGGTCAAACTCCCGTGGGAACAATTTCCATATTAGCCTTTATTATATAGGATGGATCGGCCCTTCCTGCACGCCCCCTACTGGGGACTGGGGCCTGCATGTGCATTGACTGGGAATGGGAAGGGCGACCTGTTGGTGCATGGGAAGACGCTCAACCAACTGAACCACACCGGCCGGGCTATTTTGTTTATTTTACTTTTTAAAATATATGTATTTTTTATTTCAGAGAGGAAGGGAGTGGGAGAGAGAGCCAGAAACATCAATGATGAGAGAGAACTATTGATTGGCTGCCCTCTACACACACTCTACTGGGATTCAGGCCCACCACCCTGGCACCTGACCCTGACTGGCATCAAACCTCAGATCCTTCAGTCCAAGATCGAACCACTGACCCAAACCACTGACCCAAACAAACGTTCTGGATGCATCTCTTCCCGCCCTCCCTCCACTTTCACTCCGAGATCTGTCCTTCTGTTCCATGCTTCCATGTCGATGGTTCTGTTTTATTTGTCAGTTTATTTGGTTCATTAGATTCCACATGAGTGAGATCATGTGACACTTGTCTTTCTCCCACTGGATCACTTCACTCAGCATAATAGTCTCCAGGTCGCTCCAGGCTGTCTCAGCGGGTAAGAGTTCCTTCCTTTTTACAGCCGCATAGTATTCCATGGTGTGAAAGTACCACAGCTTTTTATCCAATCATCTACCCATGGGCACTTAACAAACACACCCTCAAACCCTTTGCTCCCAGGCCCTCACCCACAGGCCCAGCCTGCCCGGCTCCTGCTTCCCACTGTGTGTCCCTCCCACCTGCATCGCAGGAGACCTGGGCTCGGGGTCCGCAGGCAGCCAGCGTGGCCGGTGTCTGTGGATCCAGGTGGTGCTGGGCACAGCCCCATGCGTGACGTGAGCCGGGCTGTGGCCTGTGTACAAGCACGACTCCTGGTAGCGAAGGGCTGAGGGCCCAGGCGAGGGGCCGCTGCCCTGGGAGGGATCTGCTGTCCCCGGGCCCTGAGAGCCCCCCAACCCGGGAGAGGGCAGTGCTGCCAGCTCCACAAAGACAGGAGCCTGGGGTTTGTCCATGGAGCTTCCTCTGTTTTCGAGTGAGACACCCTCCCCGAGCCACACGCTGCCTTTCTGCTCTCACACACTCTGCTCAGACCTCTCTCCTTCTGTCTCTCTGTGTCTCCATTATCTCTGTCTCTCCCTCTGTCTATCTCTCTCTCTCTCCCTCCCTCTGTCTCTCCCTCTGTCTGTCCCACCCTCTCTCTCTCTCTCTGATGCCCAGGTCGTAGTCCATTTCTGAAGCTAGGCCCTTCTTCTTCCTCAGGGAAGCCCCCAGGCTAGGCGGGAGCTCCCTTCCCTCCACACCTGTGCCCACCTGAGCCTCCAGTCCTCCCTCTAGGGCTGCTGGTGCTGAGTGTGAGGGGTGCCCTCCCTGAGGGCAGGACCGCCCTGTGCTGCTCTGGGTCCACACACCCAGCTCGGACTGCACACCCGTGGGCCCTCGGACACAGGCTCAGCCACGTGGCTGCCCAGGAGCACACAGCCTTCTCTGTCCGGAGGCGACATGCCCAGTCCCCTGTGAACTCCCTTTGCTGGGCTCCGGAGCTCCAGGAGGGGGCCAGACAGGCCTGGAGGGAAGCAGGCCCCCTTCTCTGAGGGTGAGCCCAGGCCCTTGTCAATGAGCCACAATTGCACCCCCCAAGGCCCCAACCCTCAGCCCCTAGCCTGGGCCACCTGACTATTACAAGTTACCAGCCCAGGTGCACTAAGGGCACCAGGCACCTGGGAACAGCAGATCACGGGCAAGGAGGACCATCCCTGCACCCGTGCACGTGTGTGTGTGTGTGTGTGTGTGTGTGTGTGTGTGCCCACACCTGCATGACCTTGGCCCTGAGCCTGGCTGGAATGCAGCTATCCTGGCCCCAGGTGTCCTGCCTGGAGCGAGGGGCAGAGGGAGGGGAGGGAAAGGGAACCATCCACAGGTAACTGCCAGCCCCAGCTCCCGGATGTCTCCCGGATGTCTCACACCCCACAAATACCCCTCGCACAGGCAGGGCCCCTGAGACAGGCACACGCACCATGGGGCGCCTGGAGCTGGCTGTCTTAGGCCTCGCCTGCTGCTTGGCAGTAGTGAGCGCAGCAAAGGTAAGCGAGCGCCCAGCGGGCGAGGAGGGGCCCCTGTCTGCTCCCCTAACCTGGCCTGGGAACTGGGTCGGCACCTCAGATGGGAGGTAGGGAGGGTAGAGGGTGAAGGGGGGCAGGCAGGTGAGGCGCTGGCAGGAGGAGCTCCCGAGAGCCCACACCCAGCAGGCACTTTCCTGGCCCTTCCTCTGCTCCTGCATCCGCGCTCACACGACGGTTCAGACGCAGCTCAAATACAGGACGCCCTCGAACTTGAACGTAAGAAACCACGAATAAGTTCTGTCCGGGGATGGCCATGGCCCCGCACAGAATTGAGCTGGGCCCTGAGCAGGCCAGCAGGTTGCCCATTACAGCACCAGCGTCGGAACAAGAGTGTGGACCTTGATCTATTTAACCTGCAGCCCGGTCCCCGGTCCCTAGTCCCCGAGAGGGGGCAACACCCACCTGCTTGCCAGTGGCCAGGGCCCCCCAGGGTCACTCAGGAGCCTGGGGGCAGCTACAGGGTCTCCGTCCTCAGGGCCCTGCCATGGGGTGAGGAGCGGGGCTTCCACAGGAACCCACAGCTACAGGCGGGTGAGACTAGGGGCCCTAGCTGGAAGCCGTCCTGGACCCTAGAGCCTGCTGGGGTGGCCCCACCCCACTGGCTGCCCAGCCTCCGCCCCCTGAGCCTGGCCCTCTCCCCAGCTGGGCGTGGTGCACACGGAAGGGGGCTTTGTGGAGGGCGTCAACAAGAAGCTCGGCCTCTTCGGCATCAGCAGCCGCTCTGTGGACGTCTTCAAAGGCATCGCTTCGCCACCCCGCCCAATGCCCTGGAGAACCCCCAGCCACACCCTGGCTGGCAAGGTAGGAGTGGGTGGGTGGTGGGTGCTGGGCTGGCCCTGTGCCTGCGGTGGTGGGTGGGGCCACCATCCTCACGCCAGCCCCTCTGGTCACCCACAGGGACCCTGAAGGCCAAGGACTTCAAGCAGCGATGCCTGCAAGTCACTCTCACCCAGTTAAATACCAAGGGCTCCGAGGACTGCCTCTGCCTCAACATCTGGGTCCCCCAGGGCCAGAAGGAAGGTGCATCCCCCCACCCCATGCCCTCCAGGTCCCCGAACCTGTAGAAAGAGGCCCAGCCCTGCCCAGCCCCTTGGCTGTGTGGGGGCTCCAGAGCTGAAACTCCCTGAAACAAGCACCCAGAGGGGATGGGGAGGGACAGTTTGGGTTATCCGGCCTGCTTCCTGCCTCAGTTTCCCAGAACCTGCCTGTCATGATCTGGATCTACGGAGGAGCCTTTGTCATTGGTTCTAGCCAAGGGTTAAACTTCCTCAGTGACTATCGGTACTTGGGGAGGAGATCGCCACGCGGGGCAACGTCATTGTGGTCACCTTCAGCTACCGCCTTGGGCCACTGGGCTTCCTCAGCACTGGGGACACAAACCTGCCAGGTGTGCTCGGCGCCTTGGGCAAGGGGTGAGGGAGCTGGCAGGGGCCCTTCACCACCACTTTCTCCCAACAACTCCTGACAACCTCCCAGAAAGAGCCAGAATTCTACTGGCAGAGCAAGAAACTAGCGATGGACAGTGAGACACAGGAGCCCATCGGCAGCTATAGTGAGAGAAGAGGCTGCCAGCCCAGCAGGGACCCGGAGACACGAGGAAGCAGGCATAGAGACCCAGGGAGACCTGGGAGTGTGGACAGGGACGCAGGGAGAAACAAAAGATGAGACACTGAAGTGGTGACTCAGGGGACACAGAGTCATAGGACAGACAGACAACAAGAGGGACCCTGTCAGGGAGAGAGATGAGCAGCCTGGCCCTCCTGCTCCTGGTCCCCTACCTGAGCCCCACACGCCCTCCAGCACCACATTCAACAGCCTCCTGGGACCCGCCCTGCGTCATCCTGGGGCTTGACAGGGGCCTCCACATGGAGGACGCTCTCCCCCCACCCCAGTCCCTGATGTGCTCCCACACCCGCCCCAGGTAACTACGGCCTTCGGGACCAGCACATGGCCATCGCGTGGGTGAAGAGGAACATTGCGGCCTTTGGGGGGAAACCCCGACAACACCACCATCTTTGGGCAATCAGCCGGAGGTGCCAGCGTCTCTCTGCAGGTCAGGGGACCCTGGGAGGGCGGGCCTTCCTCCCAGGTGTTGAGGGGAGCTGGCGGGAGCTGATGGGGGCTCAGGGGGATGATAGGGACCTGGGAAGCTGACGTGGGCTGGGGAAGCTGATGGGGGCTGGGGGGATCGGCATGAAGCTGACTATCTGGCTATCTATGGTGGATCCGGGATGGGCAACAGAGACGAGCCCATGGTGAGAGGACCTCTGTGTGTCGCAGATCCTGTCTCCCTACAACAAGGGCCTCATCCGGCGAGCCATCAGCCAGAGCGGCGTGGCACTGGTCCCCTGGGCCATCCAGAAGAACCCTCTCTCCTGGGCCAAGGGGGTAAAGGGGAGCTGCGGTGGGGGAGGGAGAAGGGTTACCTCCTGTCCTTGCCCCGTCCCGGTCCCCATGGCCGTCTGCCCCACACTGGCCTCACCTACCTGTCTCCCCCGTCCTCCCACATCGCCAAGAAGGTGGGCTGCCCCCTGGACGATACTGCCAGGATGGCCAAGTGTCTGAAGGTCACCACCCCCGGGCTCTGATGCTGGCCTATAAGATACCCCTGTTGGGCCGGAAGTGTGAGTGGGGGCTCCACATGGGGGGATGGCCATGTTCCCCAAGGAGTGACGATTGAGTGGCTCCTGTCTGGCCTGTCACCCGCTCACTGGCGTCCCTGGGAGCCTGGTGCCACCGGGGCCCTTGTTGCCTCCGTGGCCTCGAATGGCTGTGCCAAGGGTGCCATCCCTCCCTCTGAGCCTCCCTGGGTCCTGACCCCCTTGGGAAGCTGGTGCAACTTTTCCCCCAACAACGGACAGAAACAGTCATTTGCACCCAATTTTAGGGGCCTCTGACCCAGTGGCTGTCAGTGGGATGGTTTGGTTCCAGGGAGCCTGTGGCAGTCTGCACAGTCTCCGTTGCCACACTGGGGGGTGCTGACCTCTAGCGAACGGGGCCAGGAAGCTGCTACACACCCGCAGGGCAGCCCAGGATATAGAATTATTCAGGCCCCATGTTAGGGGACAGGCTGAGGACCCTGGTCTGGATCAGAGGTGACAGGGCTGCCCCCGGCCTAGGGCCTGGCCGGGGGGTACTGGAAGGTGTGAGGACCCCTGCTCTCCACACAGACCCCTTCGTACACTATGTGGGTCTCCTCCCCGTCGTGGACGGAGACTTCATCCCGGACAACCCCATCAACCTTTTCGCCAATGCGGCCGACATCGACTACATCGCTGGCACCAATGACATGGACGCCCACATCTTTGCCAGCGTTGACGTGCCAGCCATCAACGTGGACTTGCTGAATGTCACCGGGTAAGTAGGACACAGAGCCCAGGGAAGTGCCTGGGGACCTCTTTGGGAGGCATCAGCTAAGGGAGGAGGCCAGCAGGTAGAGGGGGCCATCGCAGGCCCCTGGCAGGGGACGGGGGGTTGCCTCCCACAGGCCGGGGAAAAGGGTCCAGTGCCGGCTTGGTCCCTGCAGGGAGGACTTCTTCAAGCTGGTCAGCCAGGTCACCATCGCCAAGGCGCCCCGAGGAGCCAATGCCACCTTTGACTTCTACACGGCGTCCTGGGCCCAGGACTCCTCCCAGGAGGCCAAGAAGAAGACGGTGGTGGACTTTGAGACCGACGTCCTCTTCCTGATGCCCACGAAGATGGCCGTGGCCCAGCACAGAGTCAACGCCAAGTGAGGGCCTGGGTAGCGGAGGCCCCCCTGGGTCATGCAACTTCCCAGTGAGGCCTCTCAGTGGGTAGCTAGGGGGTCAGGGAGGCCCGGGAAAGCCATGATGGTGTCCCCGCAGTGCCTGCACCATTTGCCTTGCCCAGGCCTGATGAGACTGAGAAGTCCACTCCTTACCTCCCAGCTCAGGGGCCTTTACAAAACCCTCCTCATGTTACTGGGAAACTTCCACTTGGGCTCGGGCTACCTGTCCCTGTGTCCAATAACGAAGGCTGGTTGAATCATATGAGGCGTTTATTGAGAAGGCCAGCCCACCAAGAAGACAGGGTGCTTACAAACATTCAAATCCTGTCTTCTGGTAAGGTGCAGGGGACAGGACTAAAAAGGGGATGGGCTGGGGTGCTATGTGCAGCCCTGGGGGTCCCCAGACCTCAGCTATTGTAGTCATCACATGATGAGATGATGGGGATGAGATGATGGGGATGAGATGATATTTTGACTCCTGGTGGGTCAGTGTGTCCCTGCTTATCGGTTCTGCTTGCTGGATTCACAGCTGAGTCACCTTCATTGCTTTGCACAGGCCTTCAAAGGAAACTTAAGAAAACCTTAACCCCCTCTTCACATAAGTATGTGTGTTCTAAGATTGAAAATAATAGGGTTACCTTTCAGATTAATTCAGGTGCCCTATCTATCAGGTTATCAGTCCCCCATTCCCTCAGCCCACAGGCGTCCCCGCAGCCCCCAGGCCGAGGGGGACAGAACACGGGATGATGGTCTCTGTTGTGGGTTTGGAGTTTGCCAACATTCAAAACAACTGTGGCCTGCTGGTATACCTCCAGTGAAAATAAAAAGTACATTAGGGATGCCGACACAGAAAGGAGAGAAAACACCTAGAAAGTGTAGGATGAAAGCTTGTAGCAACTACATGAACTTGTGTTCTTCATTGGGTGGGTCAGGTATGTGCCCGACGAAGAACATAAACTCATCTGCAGAGAAAAGGAAGGAAGGTGCCTCCATAGGCTTTGTGGAGGGAAGTGTGGATACACTTGAAATTACAGAACCACAACCCCACGGCCTTCCCTTCCCCGATGCAGGGATCGAGGTTCCTCCTGAGTCTGGGGATTTCCCGGCTTCTCCTGCTCTCCCCAGGGCCTCCCTCCAGGGCCCAGCTCTGGGCTGGGCAGCCCAGGTGAGCTCCCTGCCAACCTGGGCCGTGTCCCTCCCTCCTCAGGAGTGCCCGGACCTACACCTACCTGTTCTCTGAGCCCTCTCGCAATCCGTTCTACCCCAGCTGGGTGGGCGCCGACCATGGTGATGAACTCCAGTACGTGTTTGGGAGGCCCTTCGACAACCCCCTGATCTACGGGGCCCAAGACAGGACTGTCTCCCAGACCATGATCGCCTACTGGACCAACTTTGCCAGAACTGGGTAAGGCGGGTGAGGATGGGCCAGGCCTCCTGCCACCTGGGCCCACATGCCTGTCCCCTCATGTACCCTTAACCTCGCTGACACTCAGTACCCCTGTGTGTGAGGATAGGACGTACTGGAAGGGCCTTGGCCGGTTTTGCTCAGTGGATAGAGCCTGGGCCAGTGTCCTGAATGGTCCCAGTTTGATTTCCGTCAAGGACATGTACCTCATTTGTAGGCCCCAACCCCAGCTCTGGCTGGGCGTGTTGGGAATGTGTCTCTCTCACATCAATGTTGCCCTCTCTCTGTCTCTCCCTCCTTTTCACTCTCCATTGAAATAAATGGAATAATATCTTTAGTTGCGGGTTAAACTAAGGGGGGAGGAGGGGTTCTAGCTGGGCCTCAGTTCACGCACATGCCCAGTCCGTGCCCAGGAGACAGTGAGGCCCTGGTGGTTCGGGTCAGCATGAAGATGTCAGCCTCCTGTGAGCCCTCAGACCCCATCCGGCCTTTTCCTCATCTGCAGGGAACCCAACCAGGGCCACTCGGCTGTGCCCACCCAATGGGAGCCCTACACCCAGGAAAACGACAACTACCTGGAGATTAACAAGAAGATGGACGGCCAGTCCATGAAGCAGCACCTGAGGAGCAGCTACCTGCAGTACTGGACCCAGACCTACCAGGCACTGCCCACCGTGACCGGAGACGGGGCAAACCTCGTGCCCTACTCTGATGACTCTGAGACTGTCCCCTGAGCCCCCCACTGGTGACTCTGAGGGGCCTTATATGCGCGCAGACATTGGCTTCTAATGTCCCGGCCCTAGAGGCCACAGGTGGAACCCAGGGAGCCCACGTTCCTCCCCAGCTCTTCCTGAATAAAGCCGCTTCTCTCTCTGGCAACCTCTTTGCCCTCATGACCTCAGCTGCCCGTACAGTCTCTGCATGTGTTTGGCTCAGGAAGTGGGGTGCCCCCCTCATTTCAGAGGCGGAAAGAGGGTCAGAGAGGCGTCAGTTCCTGGGGTGAGCTCCGGCTGTGGGCCCTGAGTGGGGCCACGGCCCCATGGGCAGTTGCCTCTAGACCAGTGGACTCAACCTCAGCCACAATCTCAGGGTGCGGGGAGCGGGCTCTATCTAACAGGGAAGGCCTGGGAGAGAAATGGATTCACCTCCAGCTGGATCCCAGGCAGAGACAGTAATGCATCCCGCTGGGCTCAGAGCAGAGGGTACAGGGTTTGGCCTTGGGTGCCCACCGGCAGGGCCAGGGGTGCTGCCCGCTGGCTCTGGCAGAGTCCGGAGGTGAGCAGGAGGAAGAGGTCAGGCGCAGGGCCATGACCACCTCAGCAAGGTCTGGGACAGGGCACCGCCTGCACCGAGGGCTCCACCATCCTGACCTCACATGGCCCGGGCGGTGGGCACTGTGGACAGCCCCGTCGTAGACAGTTACTGTGAGACAGGATCACCTGTCCGAACTCAAATAGGGACTCGGAGACAGAAGTGCAGTCAAAGTGAGACCTCGAATGCGCTCTGGAGAGCGGGTGTCCGCCCATTGCACAGGCTCACCTCGGGCGGGAACACAGCCCATTTATTTGGCCCCTCCTCCGGTTCCTCATTGGCTGCGTGCTATGGGCTCAGCTGTTTCCTGACATGTCCACTAGTCCTCCCATTGGGCCATTTAATGAAATTGGGCTGAGGCCTTTTCTAGTTGCCTCCCCCTCCCCCTGTCTAGCTGAGGCCGGTGCCTGGAGGGTCTCCACCATGATGCCGGCCTAAGCCCACAGGGCCTTGGTCTCCCATCCTTGTCGCTCCCTCTCCCTTCTCTGTGCCTAGGGAGGTTCAGGCACCGCTTCCATCAGAAGCTGGCCATGCTGGCCCATGTCCTACAGCGCCAGGGCTCCAAGAGGACTCACATGCCCCAGGCCTTCACAGCGAGGACTCAAGACCAGGTCTGAGACCCAAAGCTCACCAGGTCAGCTCAGAGCAGGCGTGGGAGCTCAGAGGGAAGATTCCTGCTGGGGGTGTGCATGGCAGGGGCAGCTCAGGGCACCAGCCGGCCACCCTAATGCACAAGACCCAATGTTTCCCTGGCCAGGCTATAGTTGGTGGTGTTTTTGTATCGTAAATCAGCAAGGTAGATATGAGATGCCTTAATGAGCCAATTATTAGGAGTCTTTATTCGCTCCGGCCCAGAAGGAGGTGTTTCTCAAATCCCTGATCCAAACCGTAGAGGAAGTACTTTCTATTTATACCTTTTTGAGCCCTTTTTCTGCAGATTTTACAAAGAGCTCTGTGTGAATTATTTTTGTAGACAGTTTGTAACTTTAGATACATAATGAAACAACACTTGGCATAAGAATACGGGAATTATTACCAGTACTAGTAGCCCGGTGCACAAAATTCATGCACATCAAAAGGAATTAATTGCCCTAACCGGTTTGGCTCAGTGGATATAGCATCAGCCTGTGGACTCAAGGGTCCCAGGTTTGATTCCAGTCAATAGCATGTACCTTGGTTGCAGGCACATCACGAGTGGGGAGTGTGCAGGAGGCAGCTGCTCGAGGTTTCTCTCTCATCGATGTTTCTAACTCTCTATCCCTCTCCCTTCCTCTCTGTAAAAAATCAGTAAAATATATTTTTTTAAAAAGGGAATTAATTAGCAGAGATATTTCAATATTGCTATTTGCCCTTTCTCTGTAATAGAAGTGTGAGAGATGAAAAGAAATTAGTAAAATGTTTATGAAATAATATATAAATTTATTAATAAACAGTAACAAAAGGATATAACAAAAGAGGCATGATATAAAAACGACAAAAACATGATATGAAAACAAAAAAATGATATAAAAACAACAGTGATGCAAACAATGACTGATAAAGTGATTAAACTTATTCTAATATCTCCCCGTACACCACACTAAGAGTGAAAACACTTTCAGAGTGCTTGACTAATTTCCCTTGTGATGAAGTACTTAGAACTTTAACTGTAACATCACATGCTCTTCAAACTCAAGAGAAAGCAACATATAACTGACCATGTGCAAAAATGGGTTCAGGTATGAATATGCCTACTTTGTCTAGAGTTTGTCCTTGTGATTTATCAATACAGTGGGGCCTTGACTTACGAGTTTAATTTGTTCCATGACGGAACTCATAACTCAAATTACCCGTATGTCAAATCACTGTGACGTTCTCTGCGCCAACTAGGGGCGGGGTATCTGTAGCTGGCTCGTAACCTGAATTTTAGCTCGCAACTCAACTCAAAGCAAAAAATCGGCCGAGAGACGGCTCGTATCTCAAAAAACTCGTTAGTCGGGACACTCGTAAGTCAAGGCCCCACTGTACTCATCACAAATGCTGGCATTGAGGGAAACCGTCATCAAATCAATTTAAATGGGAGGCCAGTGTCAGATGAGGACAAATTAATTCTTTAAATCAGAACAACCTCTCTCTCTGAAGATCCTGTTAATACTTCATCTTCAAAAATGTTAGGTCATAATCTTTTGATAATAAATCTGGTACCAATACAAAGACCCCATTTACTGTTGAGATTTCTCAATAGCATGATGACTGCGCCCACTTTCAATTTTAATTTATGACACGAAATTCCCAAAGGAATAATATTACTATTAAGAAATTCGATGGGAAAATTTTCCTTTTCAGCATCATCTGTGGAATCAATGGAATCATCACTCAAATATGTGTGAAAATCTCCATCGAGTATATCCAAATTTTCTTCATTCAATTTTTGAACATTCTCATTTTTTGGACAAAGAATCGCATGTTTAGATATATTTTTAATATTATCTATAGCAGTGGTTCTCAACCTTGGCTGTACATTAGAATCACCTGGGAATCTTTTTAAAATCCTGATATCTGGGCCTCATCCTCTGGAAATTGTTTCTTTGTTTTGGGGTGGGGCCACAACATTAGTAACAAAGAAACAGAATTTCCAGAGCATGAGGCCCAGAAATCAGGATTTTAAAAAGATTCCCAGGTGATTCTAATGTGCAGCCATGGAGCTTCCTTGTCCATGGAGCTTCGTCTGGTTCCTGAGTGAGTGAGACACGATCCCTGAGGCACACGCTGCCTTTCTGCTCTCACACACTCTGCTCAGATCTCTCTCCCTCTGCCTCTGTGATTCCACTGTCTCTGTCTCTCCCTGTCTGTCTCTCTGTCTCCCACCACCCCTCCCTCACCCCCCGTGTCTCTCTCTCTGTGCCCCAGGTCGTGGTACATTTCTGAAGCCAGGCCCTTCCTCTTCCTCAGGGAAGCCACCAGGCTGGGCGGGAGCCCCCTTCCCTCCATACCTGTGCCCACCTGAGCCTCCAGTCCTCCCTCCAGGGCTGCTGGTGCTGAGTGTGAGGGGTGCCCTCCCTGAGGGCAGGACCGCCCTGTGCTGCTCTGGGTCCCCATACCCAGCTCAGACTGCACACCCGTGGTCTCTCAGACCCAGGCTCAGCCACGTGGCTGCCCAGGAGCACATAACCCTCTCTGTCCCAGAAGTCACACGCACAGTCCCCCGTGAACTCCCTTTGCTGGGCTCCGGAGCTCGGGGTAGGGGCCCGGCAGGGCCTGGAAGGAAGCAGGCCCCCTTCTGTGAGGGTGAGCCCAGGCCCTTGTCAATGAGCCACAATGCAGGTCACTGTGCACCCAGCCGAGTCCCTGTAGCCCCTGCCCAGGGCCACCTGACCATTCCCAGTAACCGGACCAGGTGGGCTGAGGGCACCAGCCACCCAGATCCACGGGTCCTGGCAAAGGTGGACCATCCCTGCAGTTGTGCACACATGTGTATGTGTGTGTGTGTGCGTGTGTGTGTGGGTGTGTGGGTGTGCGCGCACACTTCTGTGTCCTGGGCCCACCTGGAAAGAGCAGCTATACGTGTGTGTGTCTGAGCGTCTGTGTGCCCACACCTGCATGACCTTGGCCCTGGGCCTGGCTGAAACTGCCGCTATCCTGGCCTCAGGTGTCCTGCCTGGAGGAATGGGCAGAGAGAGGGGGAGGGGAAGGGAACCATCCATAGGCAGCTGCCAGCCCCGCCTCCCGGATGTCTCCCGGATGTCCCGCCCCATAAATACCCCTGCTCAGAGGCAGGACCCCCGAGACAGGCACACGCACCATGGGGCGCCTGGAGCTGGCTGTCTTAGGCCTCACCTGCTGCTTGGCAGTAGTGAGCAGAGCAAAGGTAAGCGAAAGCCCAGCGGGCGAGGAGGGGCCCCTGTCTGCTCCCCTAACCCGGCCTGGGAACTGGGTCGGGCAGCTCGGATGGGAGGTAGGGAGGGTAGAGGGTGAAGGGGGGCAGGCAGGTGAGGCGCTGGCAGGAGGAATCCCCCCGAGAGCCCACACCCAGCAGGCAATTTCCAGGCCCTTCCTCTGCTCCTGCATCTGCGCTCACACGATGGTCCAGACACAGCTCAAATACAGGACGCCCGCGAACTTGAACGTCAGAAACCCCGAATAAGTTCTGGTACAGGTGCTCTCCAGGGCACACAGGGTGACTGACGCCAAACACAAACAAAACCCAGGGTCACTGGCGTCCTTAGTGCTGATGTGCGGAGTCCGCCTTGGCCACCAGGGTCCTCAGGGTGTTCCTCTGTCCGGGGATGGCCATGGCCCCGCACAGAAGGGAGCTGGGGCCTGAGCAGGCCAGCAGGTTGCCCATCACAGCCCCCAGCGTCGGAACAGGAGAGTGTACCTCGGCCTTGTTCAACCAGGTTCCCTGCCCCCGGCCCCTGAGAGGGAGACACACCCACTTGCTTGCCAGTAGCTGGGGCCCCTCCAGGGTGACCTAAGAGCCTCAGGGCGGCTACAGGCCCCTGCCATGGGGTGAGCGGCGGGGCTTCCACAGGAACCCACAGCTACAGGCGGGTGAGACTAGGGGACCCAGCTGGAAGCTGTCCTGGACTCATAGAGCCTGCTGGGGTAAACTCACCCCACTGGCCGCCCAGCCTGTGCCCCTGAGCCTGGCCCTCTCCCAGCTGGGCGTGGTGCACTCGGAAGGGGGCTTCGTGGAGGGCGTCAACAAGAAGCTCGGCCTCTTAGGCATTGGCGGCCGCTCTGTGGATGTCTTCAAGGGCATCCCCTTCGCCGCCCCACCCAAGGCCCTGGAGAACCCCCAGCTGCACCCTGGCTGGCAAGGTGGGAGTGGGTGGGTGCCTAGGGTGGCGGGTGGGGCCACTATCCTCACGCCAGCCCCTCTGCCCTCCCGCAGGGACCCTGAAGGCCAAGGACTTCAAGCAGCCATGCCTGCAAGTCACTCTTGCCCAGGACGACACCAAGGGCTCCGAGGACTGCCTCTACCTCAACATCTGGGTCCCCCAGGGCAAGAAGGAAGGTGCATGCCCCCACCCCATGCCCTCCAGGTCCCCGAACCTGCAGAAAGAGGCCCAGCCCTGCCCAGCCCCTTGGCTGTGTATGGGCTCCAGAGCTGAAATTCCCTGAAACAAGCACCCAGAGGGGATAGGGAGGGGCAGCTGAGGTCATGGGGCCTGCTCTCCTGCCTCAGTTTCCCAGAACCTGCCTGTCATGATCTGGATCTATGGAGGATCCTTCCTCTCCGGGTCTGCCCAAGGAGAAAGCTTCTTTAATAACTATGAGTACGACGGGGAGGAGATCGCCACGCGGGGCAAGGTCATCGTGGTCACCTTCAACTACCGCCTCGGGGCGCTGGGCTTCCTCAGCACTGGGGACGCCAACCTGCCAGGTGTGCTGAACTCCTTGGGCCGGTGTGAGGGAACAGTTGGGGGTCCCTTCAGCACTGCTTTCTCCCAACAACTCCCAGAGAGACCCAGAATTCTACTGGCACAGCAGGAAGCTGGGGAGGGACTGTGAGACACAGGAGCCCATCGGCAGCTATAGTGAGAGAAGAGGCTTCCAGCCTGGCAGCCAGGGACACTAGGGAGCAGGGACAGGGACCCAGTGAGAGACAGAAGATGAGACACTACGTGGTGACTCGGGGGACACAGGGCCATGGGACAGACAAGAGGGACGGTGTTAGGGAGAGAGATGAGCAGCCTGGCCTTCCTGCTCCTGGTCCCCTACCTGAGCCCCACACCCCCGCCAGCACCACATTCAACAGCCTCCTGGGACCCGCCCTGCGTCATCCTGGGGCTTGACAGGGGCCTCCACATGGAGGACGCTCTCCCCCAACCCCAGTCCCTGATGGGCTCCCCATCCGCCCCAGGTAACTACGGCCTTCGGGACCAGCACATGGCCATCGCGTGGGTGAAGAGGAACATTGCGGCCTTCGGGGGGGACCCCGACAAGATCACCATCTTTGGAGAATCAGCCGGAGGTGCCAGTGTCTCTCTGCAGGTCGGGGGACCCTGGGAGAGCAGATCCTCCTCCCAGGATGTTGCGGGAGGGGACATGGAGGGTAGGTTATGGGAGCTGGGGGAGCTGACAGGGCTTCGGGGAGCAGATGGGATCTGGGGAAGCTGCTGGAGACCGGAGGAGATGATTGGGGCGGGGGGAGCTGATGGAAACTGGGGGAGCTGACAGGGCATGGAGAGCTGATGGGGGCTGAAGGAGCTGATGGGGGCTGTGGGGATCAGCATGAAGCTGACAGTCTGGTTGTCCCTGGTGGCGCCCAGGTTAGCTGGAGAGGCAAGGCCGTGGTGACAGGACCTCTGTGTGTCGTAGACCCTCACTCCCTACAACAAGGGCCTCATCCGAGGAGCCATCAGCCAGAGTGGTGTAGCGCTGGTCCCCTGGGCCATCCAGAAGAACCCTCTCTCCTGGGCCAAGGGGGTAAATGGGAGCTGCGGTTGGGGAGTGGGTAGTGTTACCTCCTGTCCATGACCTGTCCCGGTCCTCATGGCCCCCCGCACTGGCTTCACCTACCTGTCTCTCCCCAACCCCCAGATCGCCAAAGAGGTGGGCTGTCCCCTGGATGATACCGCCAGGATGGCCAAGTGTCTGAAGGTCACCGACCCCCAGGCCCTGACACTGGCCTATAAAAGACCCGTTTTGGGACTGAAGTGTGACTGGGGGCTCCATGTGGGGTGACGGCCATACTCCCAAAGATGTGAGGAAGTTCCGGGTCTGCAGCCTGACCTGTCACCCGCTCACTGGCGTCCCTGGGAGCCCGGTGCCACCGGGGCTCTTGTTGCCTCTGTGGCCTCGACTGGCTGTGCCGAGGGCGCCATCCCTCCATCTGAGCCTCCCTGGGACCTGAGCCCCTTGGGAAGCTGGTGCACCTTTTCCCCCAACGATGGACAGAAACAGTCATTTGCACCCAATTTTAGGGGCCTCAGACCCAGTGGCTGTCAGCGGGATGGTTTGGCCCCAGGGAGCCTGTGACAGTCTGCACACAGTCTGGGTCACCACACTGGGGGGTGCTGACCTCTAGCAGACGAGGCCAGGGAAGCTGCTCCACACCCGCAGGGCAGCCCAGACCTTATAATTATCCAGGCCCCATGTCAGGGGACAGGCTGAGGACCCTGGTCTGGATCAGAGGAAACAGGGCTGCCCCCGGCCTAGGGCCTGGCCGGGGGCCCCTGAAAGGTGTGAAGTCCCTCCTCTCCACACAGACCCCTTCGAACACTATTTGGGCCTCCTGCCTGTCATGGATGAAGACTTCATCCCGGAAGACCCCATCAACCTTTTCGCCAACTTGGCCGACATCGACTACATCGCTGGCACCAATGACATGGACGCCTACATGTTTGCCAGCATTGATGTGCCAGCCATCAACGTGGACTTGCTGACTGTCACGGATTAAGTAGGACACAGAGCCCTGGGCAGTGCCTGGGGACCTCTTTGGGAGGCATCAGCTAAGGGAGGAGGCCAGCAGGTGGAGGGGGCCATCTGCAGGCCCCTGGCAGGGGCACGGGGGGTGCCTCCCACTGGCCGGGTCCAGGCTCCAGTGCCGGCTTGATCCCTGCAGGGAGGACTTCTTCAAGCTGGTCAGCCAGGTCACCATCGCCAAGGGGCCCAGAGGTGCCAATGCCACCTTTGACTTCTACATGGCGTCCTGGGCCCAGGACTCCTCCCAGGAGGCCAAGAAGAAGACGGTGGTGGACTTTGAGACTGACGTCTACTTCCTGATGCCCACAAAGATGGCCGTGGCCCAGCACAGAGCCAACGCCAAGTGAGGGCCCAGGCATGGGAACCCATCTGTGTCACACACCTGCCCAGTGAGGCCTCCCCGGGGAGTGGCTCAGGGGGTCAGGGAGGCCCAGGAAAGCCGTGATCGGGTCCCAGCTGTGCCTGCACCATCGGCCTTGCCCAGGCCTGACGAGACTGAGAAGGCCCCTCCTCACCTCCCAGCTTAGGGGCCTTTACAAAACCCTCCTCATGTTACTGGGAAACCTCCAGTTGGGCTTGGGCTGCCTGTCCCTGTGTCCAATCACGAAGGCCGGTTGAATCATATGAGGTGTTTATTGAGAAGGCCAGCCCACCAAGAAGACGGGGTGCTTACAAGCATTCACATCCTGTCGTCCAACAGGTGCAGGGGGCAGGACTCTAAGGGGAAGGGGCTGGAGGGCAACTTGCAGCCCTGGGGGTCCACAGACCTCAGCTATTGTAGTCATCACATGAGATGATGTTTTGACTCCTGGTGGGTCAGTGTGCCCCTGCTTATCGGTTCTGCTTGCTGGATTCACAGCTGAGTCACCTTCATTGCTTTGCACAGGCCTTCAAAGGAAACTTAAGAAAACCTTAACCCCCTCTTCACATAAGTGTGTGTGTTCTAAGATTGAAAATAATAAGGTTACCTTTCAGATTAATTCAGGTGCCCTATCTATCAGGTTATCAGTCCCCCATTCCCTCAGCCCACAGGCCTCCCTGCAGTGTCTGCAGCCTCCCCGCAGCCCACAGGCCAAGGGGGCCAGAACACGGGATGATGGTCTCTGTTGTGGGTTTGGAGTTTGCCAACATTCAAAACCACTGTGGCCAGCTGGTAAACCTCCAGTGAAAATAAAAAGTACATTAGGGATACCGACACAGAAGGGAGAGAAAACACCTAGAAAGTGTAGGATGAAAGCTTGTAGCAACTACATGAACTTGTGTTCTTCATTGGGTGGGTCAGGTATGTGCCCGACGAAGAACATAAACTCATCTGCAGAGAAAAGGAAGGAAGGTGCCTCCATAGGCTTTGTGGAGGGAAGTGTGGATACACTTGACATCCCAGAACCACAAACCCCATGGCCTTCCCTTCCCCGGTGCAGGGACCCAGGTTCCTATTGAGTCTGGGGATTTCCCGGTTCCTCCCTGCTCTCCCCAGGGCCTCCCTCCAGGGCCCAGCTCTGGGCTGGGCAGCCCAGGTGAGCTCCCTGCCAACCTGGGCCGTGTCCCTCCCTCCTCAGGAGTGCCCGGACTTACACCTACCTGTACTCCCACCCGGCTCACAATCCATTGTACCCGAGCTGGGTGGGCGCCGACCACGGTGATAACCTTCAGTATGTGTTTGGGAGACCTTTCGCCACCCCCCTGATCTACCGGGCCCAAGACAGGACTGTCTCCTGGACCATGATCGCCTACTGGACCAACTTTGCCAGAACTGGGTAAGGCGGGTGAGGCTGGGCCAGGCCTCCTGCCACCTGGGCCCACATGCCTGTCCCCTCACGTACACGGAACCACGCTGAGCCCCAGTACTGCTGTGTGTGAGGATAGAGCTAATGGTTGAGCACAGAACACATACATGCCAGCCCGTGCCCAGGACACAGTGAGGTGCCCTGGAGGTTCGGGTCAGCATGGAGGTCTCCAGCCTCCTGTGAGTGCTCAGACCCCACACGGCCTTTTCCTCATCTGCAGGGACCCCAACCAGGGCCACATGGCTGTGCCCACCCAATGGCAGCCCTACACCCAGGAAAACGGCAACTACCTGGAGATTAACAAGAAGATGGACAGCCAGTCCCTGAAGCAGCACCTGAGGAGCAGCTACCTGCAGTTCTGGACCCAGACCTACCAGGCACTGCCTAGCGTGACCGGGGACGGGGCCGTGCCCGTGCCTCCCTCGGACGACTCTTTGGCCATCCCCCTGCCCCCCTCACACAACTCTGAGGCCGCCCCCTGAGCCCCCCACTGGTGACTCTGAGGGGCTCAGATGCCTGCAGCCATCGGCTTCTAATGTCCTGACCCCAGAGGCCACACGTGGGACCCAGGGAGGCCTCCTCCCTCTCCAGCTCTTCCTGAATAAAGCCTCTTCTCTCTCTGGCAACCCTCTTTGCCCTCATGATCTCAGCTGCCCCCACAGTCTCGGCCTGTGTTTGGCTCAGGAAGTGGGGCGCCCCCCTCAATTCAGAGGAGACAAGAGGGTCAGAGAAGAGTCAGCCCTGAGAGGGGCCCCGGGCCCCATGGGCAGTTGCCTCCGGACCAGTGGACCCAGCCTCGGCCAAGACTTCAGGGTGCGGGGAGCGGGCTCTGTTTAACGGGAATGGCCTGGGAGGGAAACGGAACTGCTTCCAGCTGGATCCCAGGAGAGACAGTACCCGAGCTCAGAGCAGAGGGTACAAGGGCTGGGCCTTGGGTGCCCACCCTCAAGGCCGGGGGTGCTGCCCGCTAGAGTCTGAAGCGGAGCAGAAGGCAGAGGTCAGACGCAGGGCCATGGCCACCTCAGCAGGGTCTGGGACAGGGCACCGCCTGCACCGAGGGCTCCCCCATTGTGACCTCACATGGCCCGGGCGGTGGGAACTGTGGACACCCCATTGTAGACAGTTACATGCTCTTTCAAGCGAGAATTGACTGCGCTCTGGAGAGTGGGTGTCCGCCCATTGCACAGGCTCACCTCGGGCGGGAACACAGCCCACTTAATCGGCCTCCTCCGGTTCATCATTGGCTGCGTGCTATGGGCTCAGCTGTTTCCTGACACGTCCACTAGTCCTCCAATTGGGCCATTTAATAAAATGGGCTGAGGCCTTTTCTAGTCCCCCCCCCTGCCCCCCTGTCTAGCTGAGGCCAGTACCTCGAAGGTCTCCCACATGATGCCGGCCCACGCCCACAGGGCCTTGGTCTCCCATCCTCGTCGCTCCCCCTCCCTTCTCTGTGCCTGGGGAGGTTCAGCCACGGCTTCCATCAGAAGCTGGCCATGCTGGCCCATGTCCTACAGCGCCAGGGCTCCAAGAGGGCTCACGTGCCCCAGGCCCTCACAGTGAGGACTCAGGCCCAGGTCTGAGACACCAAAGCTACCAGGTCAGCTCAGAGCAGGCGTGAGGGCTCAGAGGAGAGAAGGCTCCTGCTGGGGGTGTGCATGACAGGGGCAGCTCAGGGCACCAGCCAGCCACCCTGATACACACAGTCCAGTGTTTCCCTGGCCAGGCGGTGGGAACAACGGGCAGTGTTGGTGGTGTTCCTCCCGCCCTCCCAGCCCCGTCCTTCCACCTCCCCCATGAGAGGATCCAAGCGCCCACCTCCCCATGGCAGAACCACAGCACAGCCCTGGACAGCGAGGGCAGCCAGCCAGGGCAGCGGGCTCTCAGGGCTCCAGCCGTCTACCCTTCAGGACCAGTGACTCTAACCTGGTGACAGCCCGAGACGAGGACCTCAGACCTCACAGCCCTGGGTTCCTCTGGGCCAGCTGGGTGGGGGCAGGAATCAGCACGTCTATCCTGCAAACCCGCACTCACCTGGGACTCCTCAGACCACGTGCGGGCAGGCGAGGGGGGCGGCCCAGCGCCTGGTCCTGGGTGAAATGAAGCCTGTGAAGAGCGGCAGCTCCTGGTTCCCGGTGCCCAGCTGTCGCCTTAAATGAGCCGCATCACAAATCCTTCCCGGACACAGCGCCGCCAGAGAGGCCTTCCCAGGACGGGTTCCCGGAGGGTTCTGTTGTATCATAAATCAGAGAGTGAGATACAGGACCCCTTAATGAGCCAATTCATTAGGAGTCATTTATTGCGCTTGGCCAGAGGGAGGTGTCTCTTCCAAATCTCTGAGCCGCACATACAGGAAGTTTCCCGTATGTATACTTTTCGAGCCTCTTTGTTTGCAGATATTACAGAGAACTCTGTGTGAGTTATTGTTGCAGACCGTTGTAGCCTTGAATACAGAATGAGTTAGTACCTGGCATATGAATAGGGGAATTGTCGTCAGTATTAGTCTATGTTAGTCTATGACATTGGATGGCTAGCTTGCAAGGTCAGACAGTTGCATTTATCTTTTTCTATTGTTTGAACTGAAAACAAAGTCATAAGAGACTGTCTTAAAGTGACAGAATTTACAATGACAGTTTACAGGACTAGGGACTACCTAACAATAGCAGAGAGCTTCAAACCGCAGTTTTTTTATACAACATGGAGGTTATAATTCTTCAGATCCAATCCCATAAAGGAAGGCCCGGCCCTGGAGAACAGAATGCGAAGTCCCCGACAGAGGCCCCTGGCCAGTGCTCCCCGCCTTGCCTCCCCAGTGGCAGCTGTGATGTGTCTACACTCCCCCACTTAGTGCAGGTGGGTTCCGTTCTGAACTTGAAATCCAGGAATTCCTCCTGGTGGGCAGCAGAAGCCACAAGCCCAGCCAAACTCCTCCCTCTTTCGCCAAAGGAAGGCAGACCCGTCCTGGCTCAGGAGGTGGTCCTTGCAACTGTCTTTAAAAAATCGGGGTAAAATATAAATCACAGAAAATACTATAGTTTAAAGATTTATGAGTTCAATTCAGTGATATTCATTGCAGGCACACTATTGTGCAACCATCACCACCATCTAGTCCCAAATCATTGCATCACCCCAAACAGAAACTTGTATCCAGTCATCAGTATCTCCCCTCTCCCAACGGCTGCTATTCACTGCCTAGTCTAAACATTTTTCTTTATTATTGATTTTCTTTTCAGACAGGGAAGGAGAGAGAGAAACATGAATCTGATAGATACACAGCGGCAGCCTCCTGCACGCCCCCTCCTGGGGACTGAGGCCGGCATGTGCAGTATTGGGAATGTGAAGGGTGACCTGTTGGTGCATGGGGAGATGGGAAGACGCTCAACCAATTGAACCACACTGGCCGGACTATTTGAAATTGTGTTGTTGAGAGTATTGCAGATGTCTGCCATTTCCCCTCTGCCACTCTCCACACAGCTCCCACCCCAGCCCCGTCTCTCCCCTGTCTATTGTCTATGAATATATGCCTAATAGTTCTCAAGTAATCTCTGCTGCCCTCCCTCCACCTTCACTCCGAGATCTGTCCTTCTGTTCCATGCTTCCATGTCGATGGTTCTGTTTTATTCGTCACAGTTTATTTGGTTCATTCGATTCCACATGAGTGAGATCATGTGACACTTGTCTTTCTCCCACTGGCTTATTAAGCTCAGCATAATACTCTCCAGGTCTGTCCAAGCTGTCTCAAAGGGTAAAAGTCCCTTCGTTTTCACTGCTATTTAGTATTCCATGGTGTAAGTGTACCACCGCCTTTTTTCATGCACTCATCTATTGATGGGCACTTGGGCTGTTACCAGATCTTGACTATTGACAATAACGCTGCTAGGAACATGGGGGTGCACACATCCTTTCTGATTGGTGCTTTGGGATATGCTGGGGTCCAGCCCCAGCGGGTCCAGGGGTCCCCAAAGGTGTGGAGGGAGTCAGAACCTAGAGACAGAACCTGGATGGAGAACCTGGAGAACCTGGCTGGAGAACCTAGCTAGAGAACATGGACACAGAACTTGGCTGGAGATCCTGGCTAGGCTGTT
The DNA here is from genome assembly GCA_036010255.1 of Myotis pilosus. Lineage (NCBI taxonomy): Eukaryota > Metazoa > Chordata > Mammalia > Chiroptera > Vespertilionidae > Myotis > Myotis pilosus. The sequence goes on from JASKON010000013.1 coordinate 71,725,256, forward strand.
GATCAACTGAATGCTTTCTCCGTGTCATTCCTTCTTCGCCGACTCCGTCCACACCTTTGGGGAACCCCTGGACCTGCTGGGGCTGGACCCCGGCATCTGGCGCCCGAACAGGGACCCCTAGGTAAACGTCCCGCACTCGGGACAGATAGGACTCCACTGTAGGAAGAGGATGGATAGTCTTCTCCAACTCCGTCTACACCTTTGGGAACCCCTGGAACAGGATTCCCATAGGTAAGCCCCCTCCCATTGAGAACCCCCACATTCAGGACAGATAGGACGCCACCAGGGTGCTGTAAACCCCCCTATAGAGGATAAGTAGGGTAAGAAGGTGGACAGTACAGAACTTAGATTGAGAAGATGTGCCATACTGAGTCGAAAGAAAGAAGACTCTGTATAGATTTTTAGATTGAGAAGAAGTGCCATACTGAGTCTAAAGAAAAAAGACTCTGTATTGATCTTTTAACACATATGCTTGCTAGCAGAGGAGTTAAAGTTACTCCCAGTTAGTCAGAATGTTTTATACAAGAAGTACATCCATGCTTTCCTGAGGAAGGAAAGGTGCCGGAAAGGTAAATGTAGAGGCATGGGAGAAGGTAGGCCCAAGGAGCCTTATCCTTAACCCCACTGCAGCCTTTCCACCCCGGGAAAGTGCAGGATTGGCAAGCTCTCCCTGGGATGATAGATCAGGACTCAGGTGATAGCAGAAAGCGCCAATCCTACTTTTAAAATGGATACAAGAGAGCATTTGGGGTTTTTCATTTTAATGCCTGCTTTGGATTGAGTAAATGCATTATGTGTGTCACCACAATGGCCCCAGTGAAGCTCCTTGTCCCATCGTTCCAAAGACTTAGAGTTGCCCCGATGACAGAAAAGTGGAAAAAAGAAGAAAAGAAAGGCTATACAAGGGACTGAAGTACCAACATGGGGTCAGCTGAAGAAGTTAACAACTGAGGCCCAACAGATGGCAGAAAAGCAAGAAGTGGAAGCTACTCTCTCAGGAAAGTCCGAGGACTCTGAGTAAATCAGCAAAAGAAACTTTCATTTAGCAGAAACTCACTTATTTCATCAAGAGGAAAGACTTACTTACAGGAGCCTGGAAGGGACCTGATGTACTTTTAACCTGGGGGAGAGGAGATGCTTGTATATTTCCACAGGATGCAGACTCACCTGTGTGGATTCCAGACCCTCTAATCCAACCTTATGTCACACCACCCTCCATCTCTGCCTCCTCCTCCTCCTCCCCGGTATCATCCATATTGGCCGACCCAGAGGGCACAGCTGACTCCTCCCTGGACACCGACACCACCATCAAGCACGGCCCTGATGGACCCTTTGATGCAGCCCTTCAACTCGCTGACGCTTCGGGAAGCCCATCACCAATGATGCCGCCCGTAGCCAGATCAACAAGGACAACCAAACCCCCGACTTGAGGACAGCTGAAATCCCTTGACTGAAGAGGCCAGCAACCTTCTACAGGAACAAGGCTCCTTGTGCGCTCCATCCACTATGCTTATAGTTATGCTCACTGTCATTGCTTGCCAGTCTTCTTCCGAGTCTTAAACGGCCCAATCTGAGAGGTGGCCACTGATTTACATGCGCTATCATTTAAAAAAAGGGGGGGGGGATTTGCTGGGAGCCGGTCCATTCTTGCTGCTTGACACAGTCGCTGCAGGGAAGAAACATCTACACAGCATATGTTTCAAGGGACCTGGCATATATGGCATACTGTTCTTAATATGTTTGCTCACCTTCTTGGCGCTGTGTTTTAACCAAGGTCACCTCTCCGAGAAAGGTTGTTTCCCCAGGTAGGGATTTTCCCCTGAAGTTAGGGAGGGAATAAAACCCCTTAACTAAGTGCCAGGAGGGTAATTAATCACTTTAACTACGAACAATCATGCTTAAGCTACATAATCTTTACTCCCTGGAATGGAGATAAGAAACACCCTAACCTTTGGAATAGAGATTGATAGGATTGGAATCAACTAGTATAAATACAGATGTAACAAGACAACAACACACAGAACCTAGACACAGATCCTAGAGACAGAACCTAGCGAGAGAACATGGCAAAAGATCCTGGACAGAAACTGGCCACAGAACCTAGAGACAGAACCTGGCTATAGAACCTGGATAGAACATGGCAAGAGAACCTGACTAGAACCTGGCGACTGAACCTGGCTGGAGAACCTAGTGAGAGAACATGGACACAGAACCAGGCTGGAGATCCTAACCAGAACTTGGCTGGAGATTGTGGCTAGAGATCCTGGCAAGGCTGCTGATCAACTGAACGCTGTCTCTGTGTCATTCCTTCTTCGCCGACTCCATCCACACCTTTGGGGACCCCTGGACCCGCTGGGCCTGGACCCCAGCAGGGATACATAGGATATCCCCAGAGGTGGGATCACTGGGTCAAACGGCAGTTCCATTTTTAATTTTCTGAGGCAGCTCCGTACCGTTCTCCACAGTGGCCGCACCAGTGCGCATCCCACCAGCAGCGCACGAGGGCTCCCTCTTCTCCACACCCGGCTAGCCCTTGTCGTTTGTGGACTTTCTGACGGTGGCCATCCAGGCAGGTGTCAGCTGATTAACACTGAGGTTAATTTGCATCTCTCTGTGATGAGTGACCTCCATGGCCATCTGTACGTACTCAGAATTACTTCCTACAGAACAGGTTCTCAGAATTGGACTAGCTGGCCAAAGGCCTGTTAACAAACACACCATCAAACCCTTTGCTGCCCGATCCTCACCCACAGGCCCAGCCTTCCCGGCTCCTGCTTCCCACTGTGGGGCCCTCCCCACCTGCATCGCAGGAGACCTGAGCTCGGGGTCCGCAGGCAGCCAGCGTGGCCGGTGTCTGTGGATCCAGGTGGTGCTGGGCACAGCCCCAGGCGTGACGTGAGCCGGGCTGGGGCCTGTGTACAAGCCCGGCTCCTGGTAGCGAAGGGCTGAGGGCCCAGGCGAGGGGCCACTATCCTGGGAGGGCTCTGCTGTCCCCGGGCCCCGAGCGCCCCCCATCCCTGGAGAAGGCAGTGCTGCCAGATCCACAAAGACAGGAGCCCTGGGTTTGTCCATGGAGCTTCCTCTGTTCCCGAGTGAGACACCCTCCCCAAGCCACACCCTGCCTTTCTGCTCTCACACACTCTGCTCAGACCTCTCTCCCTCTGTCTCTCTGTGTCTCCATTATCTCTGTCTCTCCCTCTGTCTGTCCCACCCTCTCTCTCTCTCTAATGCCCCAGGTCGTAGTATTTCTGAAGCCAGGCCCTTCCTCTTCCTCAGGGAAGCCCCCAGGCTGGGCGGGAGCCCCCTTCCCTCCACAGCTATGCCCACCTAAGCCTCCAGTCCTCCCTCCAGGGCTGCTGGTGCTGAGTGTGAGGGGTGCCCTGTGCTGCTCTGGGTCCCCACACCCAGCTCGGACTGCACACCCGTGGGCCCTCGGACCAAGGCTCAGCCACGTGGCTGCCCAGGAGCACACAGCCCTCTCTGTCGGGAGGCGACATGCCCAGTCCCCTGTGAACTCCCTTCGCTCTGCTCCAGAGCTCGAAGTGGGGGCCAGGCCAGGCCTGGTGGGAAGCAGGCCCCCTTCCCTGAGGGTGAGCCCAGGCCCTTGTCAATGAGCCACAATGCAGGGCACTGTGCACCCAGCCGAGTCCCTGTAGCCCCTGCCCAGGGCCACCTGACCATTCCCAGTAATCGGCCCAGGTGGGCTGAGGGCACCAGCCACCCGGATCCGCAGGTCCTGGCAAAGGTGGACCGTCCCTGCCTGGAAACAGTAGCTATGCATGTGTGTGTGTGTGTCTGAGTGTGTGTATGTGCCCACACCTGCATGACCTTGACCCTGAGCCTGGCTGGAAAAGGCAGCTATTCTGGCCCCAGGTGTCCTGCCTGGAGGAATGGGCAGAGTGAGGGGAGGAGAAGGGAACCATCCACAGGCAGCTGCCAGCCCCAGCTCCCGGATGTCTCCCGGATGTCCCGCCCCATAAATACCCCTGCTCAGAAGCAGGGGCCCCGAGATGGGAACACGCACCATGGGGCGCCTGGAGCTGGCTGTCTTAGGACTCGCCTGCTGCTTGGCAGTAGTGAGCGCAGCAAAGGTAAGCGAGAGCCCATCGGGCGAGGAGGGGCCCCTGTCTGCTCCCCAAACCCAGCCTGGGAACTGGGTCTGGCAGCTCGGATGGGAGGTAGGGAGGGTAGAGGGTGAAGGGGGGCAGGCAGGTGAGGCGCTGGCAGGAGGAGCCCCCCGAGAGCCCACACCCAACAGGCACTTTCCTGGCCCTTCCTCTGCTCCTGCATCTGCACTCACACGACGGTCCAGACGCAGCTCAAATACAGGACGCCCGCGAACTTGAACGTCCGAAACCACGAATAAGTTCTTGTACAGGCGCTCTCAGGGCACACAGGGTGACTGACGCCAAACACAAACAAAACCCAGGGAAACTGGCGTCCTCAGTGCTGATTTGCGGAGTCCGCCTTGGCCACCAGGGCCCTCAGGGTATTCCTCTTTCCGGGGATGGCCATGGCCCTGCACAGAAGGGAGCTGGGCCCTGAGCAGGCCAGCAGGTTGCCCATCACAGCCCCCGGCGTCAGAACACAAGACTGGACCTCGATCTAGTTCAACCCCGATCCTGGCCCACGAGAGGGCGACACCCACCTGCTTGCCAGTGGCCAGGGCCCCTCCAGGTTCACTCAGGAGCCCCGGGGCAGCTACAGGGTCTCCTTCCTCAGGGCCCTGCTACGGAGTGTGGACCGGGGCTTCCACAGGAACCCACAGCTACAGGCGGGTGAGACTAGGGGCTCACCCACTGGAAGCTGTCCTGGACCCTAGAGCCTGCAGGCGTGGCCCCACACCACCCAGCCTGTGCCCCTGATTCTGACCCTCTCCCCAGCTTGGCGTGGTGCCCACGGAAGGGGGCTTCGTGGAGGGCGTCAACAAGAAGCTGGGCCTCTTCGGCATCGGCGGCCGCTCTGTGGACATCTTCAAGGGCATCCCCTTCACCGCTCCACCAAAGGTCCTGGAGAACCCCCAGCCGCACCCCGGCTGGCAAGGTAGGAGTGGGTGGGTGGGTGCCGGGCTGGCCCAGTGCCTGGGGTAGCGGGTGGGGCCACCATCCTCAAGCCAGCCCCTCTGCCCTCCCACAGGGACCCTGAAGGCCAAGGACTTCAAGCAGCAATGCCTGGAAACCCCTCTCATCCCATTAAATATCAAGGGCTCCGAGGACTGCCTCTACCTCAACATCTGGGTCCCCCAGGGCCAGAAGGAGGGTACATTCGCCCACCCCATGTCCTCCAGGTCCCTGAACCTCCATGAAGCGCCCAGGCAGCCAGAGGCCCAGCCCTGCCCAGCCCCTTTGCTTGTGGGGGCTCCTGCCGGGAGCCAGTCCATCCTTGCTGTTTCTAGGGACCTGGCATATATGGCATACTGTTCTTAATATATTTGATCACCTTCTTGGCACTATGTGTTTTAACCAAGGTCACCTCTCCAAGAAAGGTTGTTTCCCCAGGTAGGGATTTTCCCCTGAAGTTAGGGAGGGAATAAAACCTCTTAACTAAGTGCCAGGCGGGTAGTTAATCACTTTAACTACGAACAATCATGCTTAAGCTACATAATCTTTACTCCCTGGAATGGAGATAAGAAACGCCCTAACCTTTGGAATAGAGATTGATAGGATTAGAATCAACTGGTATAAATACAGATGCAACAAGACAACAGGAGTCAGAACCTAGAGAGGCAGACTGAGAGACAGACCCGAGACACAGAACTCAGAACCTACAGACAGAACTTAAGAGACAGAACTTAGGACACAGAACTTAGGAGACAGAACTTAGAAGACAGAACTCAGAACCTACAGACAGAACTTAGGAGACAGAACTTAGCGACAGACCTCAGAAGTCAGAACCTAGAGAGGCAGACCGAGAGACAGACCCGAAACACAGAACTCAGAACCTACAGACAGAACTTAAGAGACAGAACTTAGGAGACAGAACTTACACGGAACTTAGAAGGCAGAACTTCTCTGGAGATCCAGACCAGAACTTGGCTGGAGATCCTGGCTAGGCTGCTGATCAACTGAACACTGTCTCCGTGTCATTCCTTCTTCGCCGACTCCATCTACACCTTTGGGAACCCCTGGACCTGCTGGGGCTGGACCCCAGCAGGCTCCAGAGCTTAAATTCCCTGAAACAAGCACCCAGAGGGGATGGGGAGGGGCAGCTGGGGTCACGGGGCCTGCTCTCCTGCCTCAGTTTCCCAGAACCTGCCTGTCATGATCTGGATCTACGGTGGAGGCTTCTACGCCGGGTCCGCCCAAGGAGAAAGCTTCTTCAATAACTATGAGTATGACGGGGAAGAGATCGCCACGCGGGGCAATGTCATTGTGGTCACCTTCAACTACCGCCTCGGGGCACTGGGCTTCCTCAGCACTGGCGACGCCAACCTGCCAGGTGTGTCAGGGGCCTTGGGCCAGGGGTGAGGGAGCAGTTGGGGGGGCCCTTCAGCACCGTTTTCTCCCAACAACTCCTGACAGTCTCCCAGAAAGACCCAGAATTCTACTGGCAGAGCAGGAAGCTGGGGATGGACAGTGACACACAGGAGCCCATCCGCACTGTAGGGAGAGAAGAGGCTGCCAGCCAGCCCTGCAGGGACCCAGGATGACCAGGGAGTGGGGACAGGGACCCAGGACGACCAGGGAACAGGGACACGGACCCAGGATGACCAGGGAGTGAGGACAGGGTTCCAGGGAGACCAGGATGTGTGGACAGGGACCCAGGGAGAGACAGAAGATCAGACACTGAGGTGGTGACTCAAGGGACACAGAGTCACGGGACAGACAAGAGGGACAGTGTTAGGGAGAGAGGTGAGCAGCCTGGCCCTCCTGCTCCTGGTCCCCTACCTGAGCCCCACACCCCCTCCAGCACCTCATTCAACCAGGTTCCTGGGGACCCGCCCTGGGCCATCCTGGGGCTTGACAGGGGCCTCCACATGGAGGACACTCTCCCCCCACCCCAGTCCTGATGGGCTCCCACACCCGCCCCAGGTAACTACGGCCTTCGGGACCAGCACATGGCCATCGCGTGGGTGAAGAGGAACATTGCAGCCTTCGGGGGGGACCCCAACAACATCACCATCTTTGGGGAATCAGCCGGAGCTGCCAGCATCTCTCTGCAGGTCGGGAGACCCCTGGAGGGCAGGCTTTCCTCCCAGGGTGTTGGGGGAGCTAATGGGGGTGTGGGGAACAGCATGAAGCTGATAGTCTTGCAGTTTCTGGCTGAGCCTGGGTGTGGGCAGGAGAGGCAAGACCATGGTAACAGAACCTCTGTGTGTCGCAGATCCTCTCTCCCTACAACAAGGGCCTCATCAGGCGAGCCATCAGCCAGAGCGGCTCGGCAGTGGCCTCCTGGGCCATCCAGAGGAACCCTCTCCGCTGGGCCAAGCAGGTAAAGGGGATCTGTGGTGGGGGATGGGGGAGGGTTACCTCCTGTCCATGCCCCGTCCCGGTCCCCATGACCGTCTGCCCCGCAGTGGCCTCACCTACCTGTTCCCCTGCAACCCCCAGATCGCCAAGAAGGTGGGCTGCCCCCTGGACGATACCGCCAGAATGGCCAAGTGTCTGAAGGCCACCGACCCCCGGGTCCTGACACGGGCCCATAAGATTAACCCATTCGGCAAGGCATGTGAGTGGGGGCTCCACATGGGGGGCCGGCCATGCTCCCCAAGAAGTGAGGAAGTTCCAGGCCTGCGGCCTGGCCCATCACCCGCTCACTGGCACCTGTAGGCAGTGACCTGATGCCTGTGTGGCCACACTGGCTGTGCTGAGGGCGCCATCCCGCCGTCTTATCCTCCCTGGGTCCTGACCCCTTTGGGAAGCAGGTGCACATTTGGGCGCACCCCCAACCATGCCGCGTACAGTCATTTGCACCCAATTGTAGGGACCAGACCAAGCGCCTTTGAACTAATACCAGCAGTCGCCTCTGGTGGTCCATGAGTTCCGAAAGGTTGGCAACCGCTGACCTAGCCGACCGCTGACTCTCCTGAGGCAGCCATGCGGTCTCCTCAGGGGCCATTCAGGGTTCCGGGGGGACGGGGGGCAATGCGGACCTGGCACAGGGCCTGGCTCACAGGCCAGCACAAGCCAGCCCTCACTCCAGAGGCTCCTCACTTGCTCTTGGTCTTCTTCCTCCTGATTCTGGCCGAGCAAGAAGAGAGGGAGACAGGGACACGCACTCCAGGACGGGACAGGTGTGGCCTCGGGCCCAGTGGCTATCAGCGGGATGGTTTGGCCCCAGGGAGCCTGTGGCAGTCTGCACACAGCCTGGGTAGCCACACTGGGGGGTGCTGACATCAGCAGGTGGGGCCAGGGAAGCTGCTCCACACCCGCAGGGCAGCCCAGGACATAGAATTATCCAGCCCCATGTCAGGGGACAGGCTGAGGACCCTGGTCTGGATCAGAGGAGGCAGGGGCTGCACCCGGGCATGAGGCCTGGCAGGGGGCTCTGGAAGGTTCTAGAACCCGCTGCTCTCCATGCAGCCGACGTGTTGGTCCTCGTCCCTGTCATTGATGGAGACTTTATCCCTGACGAGCCCATCAACCTTTTCGCCAACACGGCCGACATTGACTACATCGCTGGCACCAACAACATGGATGCCCACTTCCTTGTCAGATTATTCGTACCGGCCGTCGACATTGACCTGTTGACCATTACGGGGTGAGTAGGGCGCAGGGCCCAGAGCGGTACCTGGGGGCCTCTTGGAGAAGCATCAGCTGAGGGAGGAGGCTGACAGGTAGCGGGCCATCTGCAGGCCCCTGGGGTGGAGTGGGGGTGGAGGTGGGGGTGTATATGGGTCCCCTCCCACTGGCTGGGTTGAGGGTCCAGTGCTGGCTTGGTCCCTACAGGAAGGACTTCTACAAGTTTGTCAGCTGGCTCACCATTGCCAAGGGGCCCAGAGGTGCCAATGCCACCTTTGACTTCTACACGGCGTCCTGGGCCCAGGACTCCTCCCAGCTGGCCAAGAGAAAGACGGTGGTGGACTTTGCGACCGACTACTTCTTCCTGATGCCCACAAAGATAGATGTGGCCCAGCACAGAGCCAACGCCAAGTGAGGGCCGGGGAGGGGATGCCTGGGTCATGCACCTGCCCAGCAAAGCCTCCCCAGTGGGTGGCTCAGGGGGTCAGGGAGGCCTGGGAAAGCCGTGATGGGGTCACAGCGGTGCCTGCACCATCTGCCTTTCCCAGACCTGATGAGACTTGAGAAGGCCCCTCCTCACCTCCCAGCTCAGGGGCCTTTACAGAGCCCTCCTCAGCCCACAGGCCTCCCCTGGCAGCACCTACAGCCTGCCGCCTCCCCCACACTGAGGGGAACAGAACAGGGGATGCTGCTCTCTGTTGTGGGTTTGGAGTTTGCCAATATTCAAAACAACTTTGGCCTGCGGCCACCTGGTAAACCTCCAGTGAAAACAAAAAGTAAGTTAGGAATGCTGACACGGAAGAGAGAAAAAACAATACCATCTGATGAAGATCACAAATTCATTACAGAGAAAAGGAAGGAAGGTGCCTCCATAGGCTTTGGGGAGGGAAGTGTAGACACACTTGAAATCTCAGAACCCACAACCCCTTGGCCTTCCCTTCCCCGGTGCTGGGATCCAGGTCCCTCCTGAGTCTGGGGATTTCCCAGCTCCTCCTGCTTTCCCCATGGCTTCCCTCCAAGGCCAGGCTCTGGGCTGGGCAGCCCAGGTGAGCTCCCTGCCAACCTGGGCCGTGTCCCTCCCTCCTCAGGAGTGCCCGGACCTACACCTACCTGTTCTCCCACCCCTCTCGCAAACCATTCTACCCCAGTTGGGTGGGCGCCGACCACGCCGATGACGTCCCCTACGTGTTTGGGAGGCCCTTTGCCAACCCCCTGGGCTACCGGGCCCAAGACAGGACTGTCTCCCAGGCCATGGTCGCCTACTGGACCAACTTTGCCAGAACTGGGTAAGGCGGGTGAGGCTGGGCCTGGCCTCCTGCCACCTGGGCCCACATGCCTGTCCCCTCACGTACACGGAACCTCCCTGAGCCTCAGTACCCCCTGTATGGGACGTTAGGAGGTACTGGAAGGTCCCTGGCTGGTTTGGCTCAGTGGATAGAGCCTGGGCGAGTGTACTGAAGAGTCCCGGGTTTGATTCCCATCAAGGGCATGTACCTCAGTTGTGGGCTCAAACCTCGGCCCTGGCTAGGCGTGTTGGGGATGTCTCTCTCATATCAATGTTGCTTTCTCTCTGTCTCTCCCCCTCCTTTTCACTCTCCATTGAAATAAACAGAATAATATCTTTAGTTGCGGGTAAAACTAAGGGGGGGAGTACTGGCTGGGCCTCAGTTCACGCACATGCCCAGCCCGTGTCCAGGAGACAGTGAGGTGCCCTGGTGGTTCGGGTCAGCATGGAGGTCTCCAGGCTCCTGTGAGCCCTCAGACCCCACCCGGCCTTTTCCTCATCTGCAGGGACCCCAACCAGGGCCACATGGCTGTGCCCACCCAATGGCAGCCCTACACCCAGGAAAACGGCAACTACCTGGAGATTAACAAGAAGATGGACGGCCAGTCCATGAAGCAGCACCTGAGGAGCAGCTACCTGCAGTTCTGGACCCTGACCTACCAGGCACTGCCCACCGTGAACGGAGACGTGGCTGGCCCTGTGCCCGCCTTGGACGACTCTGAGGCCGTCCCCTGAGCCCCCCCTGGTGACTCTGAGGGGGCTCAGATGTCCAGGGCCATCGGCTCTAATGTCCTGTTCCAAGAGCCCACCTCCCTCCCCAGCTCTTCCTGAATAAAGCCGCTTCTCCCTCTGGCAACCCTCTTCGCCCTCATGACCTCAGCTGCCCGTACAGTCTCTGCACGTGTCCTGCTCAGGAAGTGGGGTGCCCCCCTCATTTATGCGGAGGAAAGAGGGTAGAGAGGCATCAGAGCCAGGGCTGAGCTCAGGCTGCTGGCCCTGAGTGGGGTCCTCGGCCCCATGGGCAGTTGCATCTGGACCAGTGCAATGGACTCATCCTCTGCCACGCCCTCAGGGTGTGGGGGAGCAAGCTCTGTTTAATGGGAATGGCCTGGGAGGGAAACGGTATCGCCTCCAGCTGGATCCCAGACAGAGACAGTAATGCATCCCGTTGGGCTCAGAGCAGAGGGTACAGGGCTGGGCCTTGGATGCCCACAGGCAGGGCCAGGGGTGCTGCCCGCTGGCTCTGGCAGAGTCCGGAGGGGAGCAGCAGGCAGAGGTCAGATGCAGGGCCATGGCCACTGCACCAAGGTCTGGGACGGGGCACCACCTGCAGCGAGGGCTCCCCCATCCTGACCTCACATGGCCCGGGCGGTGGGCACTGTGGACAGTCCCGTCGTAGACAGTTACTGTGAGACATGCTCACCTGTCCGAACTCAAATAGGGACTCGGAGACAGAAGTGCGGTGAAAGCGAGACCTCGAATGCGCTCTGGAGAGCGGGTGTCCGCCCATTGCACAGGCTCACCTCGGGCGGGAACACAGCCCACTTAATCGGCCTCCTCCGGTTCCTCACTGGCTGCGTGCTATGGGCTCAGCTGTTTCCTGACACGTCCACTAGTCCTCCCATTGGGCCATTTAATAAAATTGGGCTGAGGCCTTTTCTAGTTGCCTCCCCCTCCCCCTGTCTAGCTGAGGCCGGTGCCTGGAGGGTCTCCACCATGATGCCGGCCCACGCCCACAGGGCCTTGGTCTCCCATCCTCGTCCCTCCCCCTCCCTTCTCTGTGCCTGGGGAGGTTCAGCCACCGCTTCCGTCAGAAGCTGGCCATGCTGGCCCATGTCCTACAGCGCCAGGGCTCCAAGAGGGCTCACGTGCCCCAGGCCCTCACAGCGAGGACTCAGGCCCAGGTCTGAGACACCAAAGCTACCAGGTCAGCTCAGAGCAGGCGTGAGGGCTCAGAGGAGAGAAGGCTTCTGCTGGGGGTGTGCATGGCAGGGGCAGCTCAGGGCACCAGCCGGCCACCCTGATGCACACGGTCCAGTGTTTCCCTGGCCAGGCGGTGGGAACAGCGGGAAGTGTGGGTGGTGTTCCTCCCGCCCTCCCTGCCCCGTCCTTTCACCTCCCCCACGAGAGGGTCCAAGCGCCCACCTCTCCATGGCAGAACCACAGCACAGCCCTGGACAGCGAGGGCAGCCAGCCAGGGCAGCGGGCTCTCAGGGCTCCAGCCCGTCTACCCTTCAGGACCAGTGACTCTAAACTGGTCACAGCCCGAGACGAGGACCTCAGACCTCACAGCCCTGGGTTCCTCTGGGCCAGCGGGGAGGGGGCAGGAATCAGTACGTCTATCCTGCAAACCCGCACTCACCTGGGACTCCTCAGACCACGTGCGGGCAGGCGAGGGGGGCGGCCCAGCGCCTGGTCCTGGGTGAAATGAAGCCTGTGAAGGGTGGCAGCTCCTGGTTCCCGGGGCCCAGCTGTCACCTTAAATGAGCTGCATCACAAATGCTTCCCCGGACACAGCGTCGCCAGAGATGCCTTCCCAGGACAGGTTCCCCGAGGGTTCCAATCCCGTAAAGGAAGGCCCAGGCCCTGGAGAACAGAATGGGAAGTCCCCGACAGAGGCCACTGGCCAGTCCTCCCTGCCTCGCCTTCCCAGTGGCAGCTGTGATGTGTCTACACTCCCCCACTTAGTGCAGGTGGGTTCTGTTCTGAACTTGAAATCTATGAATTCCTCCTGGTGGGCAGCAGAAACCACAGGCCCAGCCAAACTCCTCCCTCTTCCACCAAAGGAAAGCAGCCCCGTCCTGGCTCAGGAGGTGGTCCTTGGAACTATTTTTAAAAATCGGGGTAAAATATAAATCGCATAAAATACTGTAGTTTAAGGATTTATGAGTTCAATTCAGTGATATTCATTGCAGTCACACTATTGTGCAACCATCACCACCATCTAGTCCCAAATCATTGCATCACTCCAAACAGAAACTTTGTGTCCACTGATCAGTATCTCCCCTCTCCCAACTGCTGCTATTCTTCTCCCTGCCTCATTCAATTTGCCTAGTCTAAACATTTTTTCTTTATTATTTATTTTCTTTTTTAGAGATGGATGGAGAGAATGAAACATGGATCACTCCCCTGGGAATCCTCAGACTACATCCTGGCAGATCGAGGGGTGTGGTCCAGCGCCTGGTGCTGGGTGAAATTGTTACAGAATTTACCAGGCAACCCTCAGGGGTACCAGGAAAAAAAAACATTTATTTTCAGATGTTTCACATGTCCCAGTATAGGCTGCAGGGGACGCTGTTTCTCTCAAAATCCTGAGTAAGTCAATATCGAGGAAGCTTTCCCTTTATACCCTTAGGTTTCTTTGTCTCCCAAATATGGGCTGGGACTTCCGGACCTTCGGCGGGCTCTGCAAAAAGCCTCATGTGCTGGGCTGAGGGCAGTGAGACCACATCTCAAGGCCTGGCCTGGCGCCAGCACTGATACCTCCGTCTGGGGGTTGTGTATTGTTCATGGTTCATGGCCTCTCTAAAATGGGGGTAGTCCTTAGGTAAACAGGTCTTGCAGGACCAGATAATTAAAGGAGGGCCAGTGACCACTAGAGTATAGGCCAGTGGTCGGCAAACTCATTAGTCAACAGAGCCAAATATCAACAGTACAACGATTGAAATTTCTTTTGAGAGCCAAATTTTTTAAACTTAAGCTGTATAGGTAGGTACATTGTTATTAACCTACCTATATAGTTTAAGTACTGTTGATAGTTGGTGCCTCCCCCGCGCTGTGTATCCCGTGGCCCGCTTGTGCCACGTCTCCCGTCGCCTGACCGACCGACCGACCGACACTCCCCACTTCTTCTAACGCCACTTCTTCAAAATAGACTCACCCAGGCAAAATCCGACTGCGGCGCATGGGCCACGAAGTTTCAATGGCACTGTAGTTCACGCCCGCACATGATATTTTGTGGAAGAGCCACACTACAGTGGCCAAAGAGCCCCATGTGGCTCACGAGCCGTGGTTTGCCGACCACTGGTATAGACTAACAAGCATGTGCATTAGGTTAATGGAACAGATTCAGATTGCTAGCCCCTCCCCCCAAAGTTTCTCATTTTCCCCATCATCATCCTCCCTTCCCCACCCCCGCTTGATCCTCAAGCTGATTCTCAGCCTTAGGGATTTAACAGAAGACTCAGAGCGAGGGAGCAGGTGTTCAGCAGCTCAGGATTTTTCCATCTTTATTACCTAAGGCTGTGGTTGGCAAACTGAGGCTCGTGAGCCACATGAAGCTCTTTGGCTCCTTGAGTGTGGCTCTTCCTAAGCCTTAGGAGTACCCTAATTAAGTTCATAACAATGTACCTACCTATATAGTTTAAGTTTAAAAAATTTGGCTCTCAAAAGAAATTTCAATCATTGTTCTGTTGATATTTGGCTCTGTTGACTAATGAGTTTGTTAACCACTGACCTAAGGAATTGTGCTGGCAGTCCAGAGACCTGGTCTGGAGTAACATCTGGGGCTTCAGGGCTTACTGATTCTATCTCTATTAGCTGTTCTAAGCCTGTTGGCTTTCTTAGAGGAAGGGACAGGAAATGTGCACAGGTTTCTTCATTTCCGGCTTCAGAGCAGTTGGAGTGGTGAGAAGCACATCTCAGGGTCCCATCTATTTCTTCTCCAGTTGGACCATCGTCCTTGCTCTGCTCATGTCTGTCTAACTACCTAACACATCCCCTCAAGGACCCTGGCTCTGAATCCTTTCAGGGAAAACGGACATCAGTGGGCTCCTCTGGCTACTCCATGCTGAAGAGGGATGGAGTTTTCTTTCAGAGCCAAGAGATCCTCCTGTCTGTCAGAGGGACGATAAGGCCTGGGCATAGAAGGAGGTGGGCTTGTGACCTGGCGGAGACAAACTGTATTATAAAATTTAGTATTATTGAGCAATTAGAACTGCAAGAGTTACAACCAATGGTCTGGTGGAAGGGAAAGAAAACATTTCAGTTCTAATAACTTGTATTGAAATAGAATTTATCTTTTTTATTTTTCTATTTTTAATGAAATCTTTATTGTTCAGATTATTACATTTGTTCCTCTTTTTTCCCCCCCATAGCTCCCCTCCACCCAGTTCCCACCCTACCCTCTGCCTTTACCTCCCCCATTGTCCTCATCCATAGGTGCACAATTTTTGTCCAGTCTCTTCCCGCACCCCCCACACCCCTTTTCCCCCCAAGAATAGTGAGTCCATTCCCTTTCTATGTCCCTGATTCTATTATAATCACCAGTTCATTCTGTTCATCAGATTATTTATTCACTTGATTCTTAGATTCACTTGTTGATAGATGCATACTTGTTGTTCATAATTGGTATCTTTACCTTTTTCTTCTTCTTCCTCTTCTTAAAGGATACCTTTCAGCATTTCATATAATACTGGTTTGGTGGCGATGAACTCCTTTAGCTTTTCCTTATCTGTGAAGCTCTTTATCTGACCTTCAATTCTGAATGATAGCTTTGCTGGATAAAGTAATCTTGGTTGTAGGTTCTTGGCATTCATCACTTTTAATATTTCTTGCCACTCCCTTCTGGCCTGCAAAGTTTCTGTTGAGAAATCAGCTGACAGTCGTATGGGTGTTCCCTTGTAGGTAACTGAGTTTCTTTCTCTTGTTGCTTTTAAGATTCTCTCTTTGTCTTTTGCTCTTGGCATTTTAATTATGATGTGTCTTGGTGTGGTCCTCTTTGGATTCCTTTTGTTTGGGGTTCTCTGCGCTTCCTGGACTTGTAAGTCTATTTCTTTCACCAGGTAGGGGAAGTTTTCTGTCATTATTTCTTCAAATAGGTTTTCAATATCTTGCCCTCTCTCTTCTTCTGGCACCCCTATAATTCTGATGTTGGTACGCTTGAAGCTGTCCCAGAGGCTCCTTACACTATCTTCATATTTTAGGATTCTTTTTTCATTTTGCTTTTCTGGTTGGGTGTTTTTTGCTTCTTTGCATTTCAAATCTTTGCCTTGATTCTTGCGCTCTTCTGGTCTGCTGTTGGGAGTCTGTATAATATTCGTTATTTCAGTCAGTGTATGCTTAATTTCTAGTTGGTTCTTTATCATAACATCGAGGGTTTCATTAGATTTCTCAAGGATCTCAATAACTTTATCGGCAGCTTCTAGACAGTTCTTGAGAGACCTTAAAAGTGTGGTTCTGAACTCAATATCCTCCATTGACAGTTTTGTCCTGTTTCTTTGTCTCCGCATTTTTTATGCTTTCTTGGTGGACCCCTAGTGGTCTTTGTGTGCAGTCTTCCTGTAGTTAAGCCTTGGTTGTTGTAGTTAATACTAGGGGGATTTGACCTCCAGGCCAACTGGCTGTGAGAATCAGCTGTGTCTGCAGTGGGAAAACTTCTGTCCTCTAGGGAGGTGCTAATCTAGCCTTTGCCTGAGGCTATCTGGCAAATGGCTCTGCGCAGGGCTTGGGCGGGGCAGGTGAGTCACACGGGATCAACAGAGCGGGTGGAGGGAGCAGTTATGGCTGCTCTTAGTCCTGTCCCCAGAGGCTCTGCCTCTCAGAGTCCCAGCAACCGCTGCAAACCTCAGAGAGAAAGTTGCCCTCGCGTTCCGACCGATGCCAGACAGTCCTGTTTCTCCCGTTTGAGTCTGGGTCCCCAGAGACTCGCCCGGAACTGGAGCTCAGAATCTGAGACTCCCTCCCTATTGAAAACGCCAACCACTTCCTCAGCTACCAGCCCGCTCCGCGCGTAACTCCGCACCTTTATATTTTCCGCACTGCGCCTCCTCTAAGTCTCGTATGCTGTTCTCTTTCCTTCTAGTTGAAGAATTTCCCTTCAGCCAGTCTTCCTGTGCTTCTGTGCGATGTCCGTTCCATCTTTTAGTTGTATTTTGAAGGGGTTGTTCAAGGCAGCTAACTCCGGTGTTTACCTATGCCGCCCTCTTGGTTTCTCTCTAGAATTTATCTCTTAAATTCACCTTTATGTTTATTAAAAGAGCCAAAGTAAGACTAATTTATTTATTGCATTTAATTTGGCCTGATTGTTTGCATAAATACAACAGGAATGGTAATTGACCACCTTTGCTAGAATTTCATGATTGAGTCTTAATTGCCCCATATGGCAGGGAAGCCAGGCCATCCAGCTGCCATCAGACCTGCCTGCAGTATCTGCTGAGTTAGGTGAATCCCTCACCTGCAGAGACTCCACCCAGGCCCATGCCCTAGGCCAGTGGTAGGCAAACTGTGGTTTGTGAGCCATATGTGGCTCTTTGGCCCCTTGAGTGTGACTCTTCCACAAAATACCACATGTGGGCTTGCATGTACAGTGCGATTGAAACTTCATGGCCCATGTGCAGAAGTCGGTATTTTGTGGAAGAGCCACACTCAAGGGGCCAAAGAGCCGTATGTGGCTCGCGAGCCGCAGTTTGCCGACCACTGCCCTAGGCTTCAAGTCTCATTTCAGCAGCCCTCCTCCTCATCGCGGCCTAGAGAGTGTGGGGGTCCACAGGGACGCAGATGTGCCCTCGTTCCTCCCCTTCCACTCTGACCAACCGCCAGCGATGGCAGCGTATGGGCCTGACGCTCCAGTGCCAGCCATTTTCAGGGCTGCTGAGCAAGATGTCAGGCTTTCTCTATGGCACTGTTATTGGTTCAAGTATATAGAGTCCAGACAGGGCTTTTTAAAACATGATGCTCCAGTCAAAGTTTTTGGTCAATAAAACTACTATTGGAAACCGGTCTTATTGAATTTATGCAAAGAAATGCATTGCCATGATTCATTTTTTAAGAATTGCCGAATTTCAGAGGGATCCACTAGGGAGAAAAATACACTGACCTGCTTTAAGATCTTCTGATATTCCTTGCCAGACCTTTTCATGGACTTCCCAGAGTAATATGTTTCCAAATATATTTTAACAAAATAGTAACTGTCTTTAAATGACAAGAAAAAATTTAAAATGTGTAACCCCCTTCTAGGATAGCTAATATATGGCCATAACAATGGCGCTCAGTGTGGGAAACTGGACACTCGCCAGTTACTCCCAAAGACGACTAAAGCCTGTAGACCAACATAGGTCTATAGTAATTGCTGGCATCTGCAATCAACTCTGTAAGAGAATCAAAGGTCAATATAACATATTAACATAATGAAGTACAATGCTGGTACTGTGGCCACCTGAGGCAGCCAAATTTTCTGCTACCAAACATGACACACGGTAGGCCATACAAACATCTCAGGGAGGTGGCTAAAGCCCAGTTTTGACCTTCCCACACCAAGCAAAACTGTCCTTGTCTCTCTGGAGTCATGTCTATGAAGACACAGGCATCATCTAAGTCCATTACACAGTTTTCTGCAGGCCACTGTCAGGGCTGTGTGCGGCGGCCAGTTTTTCTTTCTAGCCACAAACACAGTCTGTCCAATTTCCCTAAAATGCATTCTGGCAGGGAAAAGTTGTTTTCTGTACACAGGCAGCTTAACCCCTATATAACTGGGCTTGGACATCTCCCCAGAAAGCTGTAGTCCACATTAGCAAGTTTATCCTGCAGTCTCCGGTCTGCCCAACCAGGGTTTCGGCCAGTGCCTCAGTCAGACTTGTCTCCCGGAGAATCTCAAAGTCCTGAAGGCTCTCCAGTCCAGGGAGAGTGCCTTCCCTTTACCCTCTCCTGCCTTGCCATCCCTTTGGCTCTAAGCAGTAAGCTAAACACAGCCTGGGCTGCAGGGAGAGACAAGTTTGCACACTGCAAAGCGCTCCTGTACCGTGGCTTGGGCGTCAGGCCTCTGCCTTCCTGCCTGTCCTCTTTCTGGGCAGCGACCTTGATCTTTCCCACAGGCTTCTTTGTAAGTAAGAACAGGGCATCTGGCCACCTGCTCCCCACACCCTCTCTGCCCCTCTCTACCCGCCCAGCCCCCACTGCTCCCCCGTCCCCCCGCTAACCGTGTGTCTTGGCCCACCCCTTAGTCTAAGGCAGCCGTGGGCAAACTATGGCCCGCGGGCCAGATCTGGCCCGTTTGAAATGAATAAAACGATTGCAAAAAAAGACCGTACCCTTTTATGTAATGATGTTTACTTTGAATTTATATTAGTTCACACAAACACCCCATCCATGCTTTTGTTCCGGCCCTCCGGTCCAGTTTAAGAACCCATTGTGGCCCTCGAGTCAAAAAGTTTGCCCACCCCTGGTCTAAGGGTTTAAATCTTTCAGCTTCTCTGGGAGAGTTCAGAGTACTGGAAGCCCTCTCACCCAAAGGGAATGTCTTTTCTCTCTCTACTCCTATTAACTCCTCCCTGGACTAGTAGCTGCAGTTGAAGTGCTGAAGTTTTAACCCTTTCAGCACATTTGCAAACAGGGAGCTTTCACTACCTCTATGGCTGCCTGCTTTCCCAGATCCCAGGGCTCACTGCTTGTCACCCTTTAACCAGCAAACCAAATGCTTAAGACTTTCATTGCATGTTGTACAACACTTATACCTCACTGCCAGCAACTTGGGTGTCGGGTCACTGGCATCCCAGGCCTCTTGCTGCAGCTTCCGCTTCTCCAGGTGGCTGCAGATGGCTTGGGCATCCAGCCCCTCCGCCTTCTTTCACCTGGCTCTTGGGAGCTGAGTCTTTGTTCTGCCTTGCAACCAGCTCTAAATCACCAGGGCGGCTGCACACTTCAGCCCCGTCTCTCCTCCGCCTGGCTCCTGTTCTGACTGCTTCTTTTCTGCCTGCTACTAAAATATTACTCTGTCCCTTCTCATCACATACATAACCTTTATAAATTTTACACTTCTGAATTAGTCTTTAAACCTTCTTCTTATGTCCTTCAAAAATGCATAACCATGCCTCAATCCTTCTACTGAGTATCTCTACTCTAATAGTCTTTCCTCTCTGCCATATCCTTAGTCACTTGTACTGGCCTTTTCTTTCTGGACTATAGGATTAACCCTTTTTAATCTGGCCAATATAATACTATATCCCAAAGTTTCTCTGCTTGAACATTTCTACACAGTCTAAAAAGCACCACTAGCCTCGCCCTGCCAAGCTCAGAGACAGAAACCTTCGTCTCTCTGTTTAAATGTGAAAGACTTTTTTTTTTCTTTCAGTTTTTATCCTGCCTCCTGTCCCTTGTTGCATTAACCATTCTCTCCATCCTTGGCAAGAAGGGAGAAATGGAGCTGTAAATAACTCTTTGTTTAAATCTCAATGAGATTTAAATGACTTTACAACTCTTTTGCAAATAGTTAACCTTAGAACTCATTTTTTTCCTCTCGCTTCACCTCATGAGTAGTAAACTTGCCTGGGTGCCACCTTTATAAATTTTACACCTTTAAATTAACCTTAGAATCTTAAAATTTTAACCCAGTATAGCATAATCATAAATCCGGGAACAGCAAAATAGAGTCCCTACTTTACAGACATAGACAGAAATTTCATTAGCTAAAAGTTTCTGGCGGGCTAATACCCTGAAAGAGCAGATGATCCCCAAGAATAAGGATTCTTGGCAGCTGCTGGGACACCCTGCAATGTCTATCACAGCTTAGCCTCACCACACACAACAAGGCTTCCCCTAAAGTGGGACTTGCCCCATCTTTAAACAAATTAAACAACAAAGAGACATAAAACATTCACAAACACTCTCATGTTTCCCATCCTCGTCCATAAGCTGGGGGCCCTTGATTTCGTGGAGGGATATCTGCATTGCAGGCAGCGTTCTGAACCCTTCTCAATTTTCTTTAGCACACATTCTAAGAAAGCAGGTTTACAGGAACTGCTTCCCATGTTTTCAACCAGACGGCACAATCCCCTCCCAGTTAACAGAGACACAGGACAACAAAAGGTAGCTTTGCTTCTCGCAGGCTTTCAGATGCACATTCACACCAGTCAGTTCCAGTTGTGACTTTCACCCACACAAAGTCCCTGAGGCAAATATTTTGCCCAAGTAGTGATCAGCTACTTCTTCAGCACCTAAAGGCAGGCCTGACCTCGGACTGGTCCCTTGAGGGAAAACTCACCCATCAGACGTCTGGTCCTGAAAAGGGCTTTCCTGTCCTCCTTGGAGTCCACTGGAGTCTTAGCGGTGGCCCCGGTCGCTGGGGCCCAGTGATGACTGAGACCCAGTAAATCACTGGAGCAGGCTTTCCCATCATCATGGGCTTGGTTGAGTGGGCCCACCCACCTGCTCTCATGAGGTGATGCCTCAAGAGGGCAAATTCGGCTGTGTCTTCCCGGTCAGGGGACCATATTTATGTTACAGAATTTACCAGGTGACAGAAAAATATGCAGGAGTGCCAGGAAAAACCATTTCTTTTCAGCTGTTTCACATGTACCGATACAGGACTCAGGGGAGGCTGTTTCTCTCCACATCCCGAACAAGTAAATATGGAGGAAGCTTTCCCTTTATACCCTTTTGGTTTCTTTGTCTCCCATATATGGGATGGGACTTCCGGACCATTTGTGCACTTTGCAAAAAGTCCCGTGTGCTGGGTTAGGGGTTGTGATACCACATCTCAAGTCCTAATCTGGCACCAGCACTGATAACTCCATCTGGGGGTTGTGTATTGTTCATGGTTTATGGCCTCTCTAAAATGGGGGTAGTACTTAGGTAAACAGGACTGGCAGGACCAGATAATTAAAGAAGGGCCAGTGACTAGACTATAGGCTAACAAGTACGTTCATTAGGTTACTGGCAAAGATTCAGATTGCTAGACTCCCAAAAGTGTGTCATTTTCCTCATGAAAATGAAGCCAGTGAAGAGCTGCAGATCCTGGTTCCCAGGGCCCAGCTATCGCCTTAAATAAGCTGCATCACAAATCCATCCCAGGACACAACACCGCCTCAGAGGCCTACCCTACACAGGGTTCCCGGAGGGTTCCAATCCGGTAAAGAAAGGCCGGGCCCTTGGAGAACAGAACATGAAGTCCGCCAAATAGAGTGCTCCCCGCCTCGCCTCCCCAGTGGCAGCTGTGATGTGTCTACACTCCCCCACTTAGTGCTGGTGGATTCTGTTCTGAACTTGAAATCTCTGAATTCCTCCTGGTGGGCAGCAGAAACCACAGGCCCAGCCAAACTCCTCCCTCTTCCGCCAAAGGAAGGCCGCCCCATCCTGGCTCAGGAGCTGGTCCTGGCTACTGTTTTTAAAATCAGGATAAAATAGAAATTACACAAAATACTATAGTTTAGTGATTTATGAGTTCAATTCAGTGATATTAACTGCAGGCACACTATTGTGCAACCATCACCACCATCTAGTCCCAAATCATTGCATCACCCCAAACAGAAACTTTGTGTCCACTGATCAGCATCTCCCCTCTCCCAACGGCTGCTATTCAACTTCCTGTCTCAGTCACTGCCTAGTCTAAACATTTTTCTTTATTATTGATTTTTTTTTCAGACAGGAAGGGAGAGAGAGAAACGGGGATCTGATAGATACACAGATCAGCAGCCTCCTGCACGCCCCCTCCTGGGGACTGAGGCCGGCATGTGCAGTGTTGGCAATGCGAAGGGTGACTGGTTAGCTACTTTCTTTACTTTGAAATTGTGTTGTTGAGAGTATTGCAGATGTCTGCCATTTCCCCTCTGCCCCTCTCCACCCAGCTCCCACCCCAGCCCCGCCTCTCCCGAGTCTATTGTCTATGAATACATGCCTAATAGTTCTTGATTAACACTTTTCATACCGCTCACGAGTTTTCTCATGTTTCCCGCCCCATCTTTTAATTTCTTCCTGCCCTGCCTCCCACCTCCACTCCGGGATCTGTCCTTCTGTTCCATGCTTCCATGTCGATGGATCTGTTTTATTCGTCAGTTTATTTGGTTCATTCGATTCCACATGAGTGAGATCATGTGACACTTGTCTTTCTCCCACTGGCTCACTTCACTCAGCATATTACTCTCCAGGTCTGTCCAAGCTGTCTCAAAGGGTAAGAGCCCCTTTGTTTTCACTGCTATTTAGTATTCCATGGTGTAAGTGTACCACAGCCTTTTTTCATCCACTCATCTACTGATGGGCACTTGGGCTGTCTCCAGATCTTGGCTATTGTCAATTACACTGCTAGGAACATGGGGGTGCACACATCCTTTCTGACTGGTGCTTTGGGATTCGTAGGATATCCCCAGAAGTGGGATCACTAGGTCAAACGGCAATTCCATTTTTAATTTTCTGAGGCAGCTCCGTACAGTTCTCCACAGTGGCCGCACCAGTGCGAGTCCCACCAGCAGCGCACCAGGGCTCCCTCTTCTCCACACCCAGCCAGCCCTTGTCCTTTGTGGACTTGCTGACGGTGGCCATCCAGGCAGGTGTCAGCTGATTGACACTGCGGTTAATTTGCATCTCTCTGTGCTGAGTGGCCTCCATGGCCATCTGTACATACTCAGAATTACTTCCTACAGAACAGGTTCTCAGAATTGGACTAGCTGGCCAAAGGCCTGTTAACAAATGCAGCCTCAAACCCTTTGCCCCCAGGTCCTCACCCACAGGACCAGCCTGCCCGCTCCTGCTTCCCACTGTGGGGCCTCCCCACCTGCATCGCAGGAGACCTGGGCTCGGGGTCCGCAGGCAGCCAGCGTGGCCGGTGTCTGGGGATCCATGTGGTGCTGGGCACAGCCCCATGCGTGACATGAGCCGGGCTGTGGCCTGTGAACAAGCCCGGCTCCTGGTAGCGAAGGGCTGAGGGCCCGAGCGAGGGGCCGCTAGCCTGGGAGGGCTCTGCTGTCCCCGGGCCCTGAGCGCCCCCCAACCCTGGAGAAGGCAGTGCTGCCAGCTCCACAAAGACAGGAGCCCTGGGTTTGTTCATGAAGCTTCCTCTGGTTCCTGAGTGAGACACCCTCCCCGAGCCACACGCTGCCTTTCTGCTCTCACATGCTCTGCTCAGACCTCTCCCCGTCTGCCTCTGTGTCTCCATTATCTCTGTCTCTCCCTCTGTATGTTTTTCTGTCTGTCCCACCCTCTATCTTTCTCTGATGCCCAGGTCATGGTATTTCTGAAGCCAGGCCCTTCCTCTTCCTCAGGGAAGCCCCCAGGCTGGGCAGGAGCCCCCTTCCCTTCACAGCTGTGCCCACCTGAGCCTCCAGTCCTCCCTCCAGGGCTGCTGGTGCTGAGTGTGAGGGGCGCCTCCGTGAGGGCAGGACCGCCCTGTGCTGCTCTGGGTCCCCACACCCAGCTCGGACTGCACACCTGTGGGCCCTCAGACCCAGGTTCAGCCACATGGCTGTCCAGGAGCACACAGCCCTCTCTGTCTGGAGGCGACATGCCCAGTCCCCTGTGAACTCCCTTTGCGGGGCTCCAGAGCTCGAGGCAGGGGCCAGGCCGGGCCTGGAGGGAAGCAGGCCCCCTTCCCTGAGGGTGAGCCCAGGCCCTTGTCAATGAGGCACAATGCAGGGCATTGTGCACCCAGCCGAGTCCCTGTAGCCCCTGCCCAGGGCCACCTGACCATTCCCAGTAACCGGCCCAGGTGGGCTGAGGGCACCAGCCACCGGGATCCATGGGTCCTGGCAAAGGTGGACCATCCCCGCCTGGGAACAGTAGCTATGCGTGTGTGTGTGTGTGTGTGTGTGTGTGTGTGTGGGTGTGTGTGTGTCTGAGAGTGTGTGTGCCCGCACCTGCATGACCTTGGCCCTGAGCCTATCTGGAAAAGGCAGCTATCCTGGCCCCAGGTGTCCTGCCTGGAGGAATGGGCAGAGTGAGGGCAGGGGAAGGGAACCATCCACAGGCAGCTGCCAGCCCGGCTCCCGGATGTCTCCCGGATGTCCCGCCCCATAAATACCCTTGCTCAGAGGCAGGGCCCCCGAGACAGGCACACGCACCATGGGGCACCTGGAGCTGGCTGTCTTAGGCCTCGCCTGCTGCTTGGCAGTGGTGAGCGCAGCAACGGTAAGCGAGAGCCCAGCGGGCGAGGAGGGGCCCCTGTCTGCTCCCCTAACCTGGACTGGGAACTGGGTCTGGCAGCTCAGATGGGAGGTAGGGAGGGTAGAGGGTGAAGGCGGGCAGGCAGGTGAGGCGCTGGCAGGAAGAGCCCCTCAGAGCCCACACCCAGCAGGCACTTTCCTGACCCTTCCTCTGCTCCTGCATCTGCACTCACATGACGGTCCAGACGCAGCTCAAATACAGGACGCCCACGAACTTGAACGTCAGAAACCACGAATAAGTTCTGGTACAGGCGCTCTCAGGGCACACAGGGTGACTGACGGCCAAACACAAACAAAACCCCAGGGTCACTGGCGTCCTCAGTGCTGATGTGCGGAGTCCGCCTTGGCCACCAGGGCCCTCAGGGTCTTCCTCTGTCCGGGGATGGCCATGGCGCCGCACAGAAGGGAGCTGGGCCCTGAGCAGGCCAGCAGGTTGCCCATCACACCCCCCAGCTTCAGAACACGAGTCTGGACCTCGGTCTAGTTCAACCCGGAGCCCGGCCTCCGAGAGGGCGACACCCACCTCTTGCCCGTGGCCTGGGCCCTTCCAGGGTCACTCAGGAGCCTGGGGGCAGCAACAGGGTCTCCTTCCTCAGGGCCCTGCCACGGGGTGATGAGCGGGGCTTCCACAGGAACCCACAGCTACAGGCAGGCGTGACTAGGGAACCCCCACCTGGAAGCTGTCCTGGACCCCTAGAGCCAGCAGGGGTGCCCCCACCCCACCCAGCCTGTGCCCCCTGAGCCTGGCCCTCTCCCCAGCTGGGCGTGGTGCACACGGAAGGGGGCTTTGTGGAGGGCGTCAACAAGAAGCTGGGCCTCTTCGGCATCGGCGGCCGCTCTGTGGACGTCTTCAAGGGCATCCCCTTCGCCGCTCTGCCCAAAACCCTGGAGAACCCCCAGCTGCACCCCGGCTGGCAAGGTAGGAGTGGTTGGGTGGGTGGGTGCTGGGCTGGCCCAGTGCCTGCGGTGGGGGGTGGGGCCACCATCCTCAGACTGTTGCAGAATTTACCAGGCGACTGAAAAAATACGCAGGAGCATCATTGGCATAGGAAAAACCCATTTATTTCCAGACATTTCACATGTGCCGGTCCAGTGACCCAGGGGAGTCTGTTTCCTTCCAAATCCTGAGCCCCCCAATATGGAGGAAGCTTTCTTTTCTACCCTTTTGGTATCCTTGTCCCCCAAATATGAATCATACTTCCGGACCTTTCCCAGGCTTTGCAAAAAGCGCTGGAATGGGTGCAGTGGGACCACCTCTCAAGGCCGGGCTTGGTGTCAACACTGATAACTCCGTCTGGGGATGGTGATGGCCTCTCTAAAATGGGAGTAGTATTTTGGGTAAACAGGTCTTGCAGGACCAGATAATTAAAGAGGCAGTAACTAGATTCAGATTGCTAGCATCCCAAAAATATCTCATTTTCCCCATCAACGCCAGCCCCTCTGGTCACCCACAGGGACCCTGAAGGCCAAGGACTTCAAGCACCGATGCCTGCAACTCACTGGCACCATGTCAAATACCAGGGGCTCTGAGGACTGCCTCTATCTCAACATCTGGGTCCCCCAGGGCCAGAAGGAAGGTACATCCCCCACCCCATGCCCTCCAAGTCCTTGAACCTGCATGAAGCGCCCAGGCAGGCAGCCCCTGTCCAGCCCCTTCGCTTGTGGATGCTCCAGAGCTGAAATTCCCTGAAACAAGCACCCAGAGGACATGGGGACAGGACAGTTGGGGTCACCGGGCTTGTTCTCCTGCCTCAGTTTCCCAGGACCTGCCTGTCATGATCTGGATCTACGGAGGAGCCTTCCTCTCCGGGTCCGCCCAAGAAAAAAGCTTCTTCAATAACTATGAGTACGACGGGGAGGAGATCGCCACGCGGGGCAATGTCATTGTGGTCACCTTCAACTACCGCCTCGGGGCACTGGGCTTCCTCAGCACTGGGGACGCCAACCTGCCAGGTGTGCTGGGCGCCTTGGGCCGGGGTGAAGGAGCTGGTAGGGGCCCTTCAGCACTGCTTTCTCCCAACAACTCCTGACAGCCTCCCAGAGAGACACAGAATTCTACTGGCAGAGTAGGAAGCTGGGGATGGACACTGAGACACAGGAGCCCATCAGCAGCTATAGTGAGAGAAGAGGCTGCCAGCCAGCCCAGCAGGGACCCAGAGACACTAGGGAGCAGGGACAGGGACCCAGTGAGACCTGGGAGTGGGAAAAGGGACCCAGGGCGAGACAGAAGATGAGACACTGAGGTGGTGACTCAGGGGACCCAGAGCCATGGGACAGACAAGAGGGACGGTGTCAGGGAGAGAGATGAGCAGCCTGGCCTTCCTGCTCCTGGTCCCCTACCTGAGCCCCACACCCCCTCCAGCACCTCATTCAACAGCCTCCTGTGACCTGCCCTGCGCCATCCTGGGGCTTGACAGGGGCCTCCACATGGAGGACGCTCTCCCCCGACACCAGTCCCTGATGGGCTCCCCCACCCACCCCAGGTAACTACGGCCTTCGGGACCAGCACATGGCCATCGCGTGGGTGAAGCGGAACATTGCGGCCTTCGGGGGGGACCCCGACAACATCACCATCTTTGGGCAATCATCTGGAGGTGCCAGTGTCTCTCTGCAGGTCTGGGGACCTGGGAAGGCGGACCTTCCTCCCAAGATGTTGGGGGAACTATTGGGGGCTGTGAGGAACAGTATGAAGCTGACAGTCTTGCAGTTTCTGGCTGAGCCTGGGTGTGGGAAGGAGAGGCAAGACCGTGATGACAGGACCTCTGTGTTTCGCAGACCCTCTCTCCCTACAACAAGGGCCTCATCCGGCGAGCCATCAGCCAGAGCGGTTCGGCAGTGGCCTCCTGGGCCATCCAGAGGAACCCTCTCCGCTGGGCCAAGCAGGTAAAGGGGAACTGCGGTGGGGAATAGGGGAGGGTTACCTCCTGTCCATTCCCTGTCCCAGTCCCCATGGCCGTCTGTCCCTCACTGGCCTCACCTACCTGTCTCCCCCCAACCTCCAGATCGCCAAGAATGTGAGCTGCCCCGTGGACGATACCGCCAGGATGGCCGAGTGTCTAAAGGCCACCGACCCCCGGGCCCTGACACGGGCCCATAAGACGAACCCATTCGGCAAGGCGTGTGAGTGGGGGCTCCACATGGGGGGCCGGCCATGCTCCCCAAGAAGTGAGGAAGTGCTGGGTCTGTGGCCTGGCCCGTCACCGGCTCACTGGCGCCTGTAGGCAGCGACATGCCGCCATGGCCCTGATGCCTGTGTGGCCCCACTGGCTGTGCTGAGGGCGCCATCCCGCCGTCTTATCCTCCCTGGGTCCTGACCCCTTTGGGAAGTGGGTGCACATTTTGGCGCACCCCCAACCATGCCGCGTACAGTTACTTGCACCCAATTGTAGGGTCCAGACCAAGCGCCTTTGAACTAATACCAGCAGTCGCCTCTGGTGGTCCGTGAGTTCCGAAAGGTTGGCAACCGCTGACCTAGCCGACCGCTGACTCTCCTGAGCCAGCCCTGCGGTCTCTTCAGGAGCCATTCAGGGTTCCAGGGGGAGGGGGGGAATGTGGACCTGGCACAGGGCCTGGCTGATAGGCCAGCACAAGCCAGCCCTCACTCCAGAGGCTCCTCAATTGCTCTTGGTCTTCCTCCTCCCGATTCTGGCCGAGCAAGAAGAGATGGAGAAAGGGACGCCCACTCCAGGACGGGACAGGCGCGGCCTCAGGCCCAGTGGCTGTCAGCGGGATGGTTTGGCCCCAGGGAGCCTGTGGCAGTCTGCACAAAGTCTGGGTTGCCACACTGGGGGGTGCTGACATCAGCAGGTGGGGCCAGGGAAGCTGCTCCACACCCGCAGGGCAGACCAGGACATAGAATTATCCGGCCCCACGTCAGGGGACAGGCTGAGGACCCTGGTCTGGATCAGAGGAGGCAGGGGCTGCCCCCGGGCAGGAGGCCTGGTAGGGGGGCTCTGGAAGGTGCTAGAACCCGCCGCTCTCAATGCAGCCGATGTGTTGGTCCTCATCCCTGTCATTGATGGAGACTTTATCCCTGATGAGCCCATCAACCTTTTCGCCAACACGGCCGACATTGACTACATCGCTGGCACCAACAACATGGATGCCCACTTCCTTGTCAGATTATTCGTACCGGCCGTCGACATTGACCTGCTGACCATTACAGGGTGAGTAGGGTGCAGGGCCCAGGGTGGTACCTGGGGGCCTCTTGGAGAGGCATCAGCTGAAGGAGGAGGCCGACAGATGTAGCGGGCCATCTGCAGCCCCTGGGGTGGGGTTGGTTGGAGGTGGGGGTGTATATGGGTCCCCTCCCACTGGCCGGGTTGAGGGTCCAGTGCCGACTTGGTCCCTGCAGGGAGGACTTCTACAAGTTGGTCACCTGGATCACCATTGCCAAGGGGCCCAGAGGTGCCAATGCCACCTTCGACTTCTACACGGCGTCCTGGGCCGAGGACTCCTCCCAGGAGGCCAAGAAGAAGATGGTGGTGGACTTTGCGACTGACTACTTCTTCCTGATGCCCACAAAGATAGATGTGGCCCAGCACAGAGCCAACGCCAAGTGAGGGCCGGGGAAGGGGAGGCCTGGGTCATGCACCTGCCCAGCAAAGCCTCCCCAGTGGGTGGCTCAGGGGATCAGGGAGGCCCGGGAAAGCGTGATGGGGTCACAGAGGTGCCTGCACCATCTGCCTTTCCCAGGCCTGATGAGACTTGAGAAGGCCCCTCCTTACCTCTCAGCTCAGGGGCCTTTATAGAGCCCTCCTCAGCCCTGGCAGTGCCTACAGCCTGCCGCCTCCCCCACACTGAGGGGGACAGAACAGGGATGATGGTCTCTGTTGTGTGTTTGGAGTTTGCCAACATTCAAAACAACTTTGGCCTGCGGCCACCTGGTAAACCTCCAGTGAAAACAAAAAGTATAGGAATGTTGACACAGAAGAGAGAAAAAACAATACCATATGATGAAGATCACAAATTCATTGGCAGAGAAAAGGAAGGAAGACGCCGCCATAGGCTTTGTGGAGGGAAGTGTTGATACACTTGAAATCTCAGAACCCACAACCCCTGGGCCGTCCCTTCCCCGATGCTGGGATCCAGGTCCCTCCTGAGTCTGGGGATTTCCCGGCTCCTCCCTGCTCTCCCCAGGGCTTCCCTCCAGGGCCCAGCTCTGGGCTGGGCAGCCCAGGTGAGCTCCCTGCCAACCTGGACCATGTCCCTCCCTCTCAGGAGTGCCCGGACCTACACCTACCTGTTCTCCCACCCCTCTCGCAATCCACTCTACCCCAGCTGGGTGGGCGCCGACCACGCCGATGACGTCCCCTACGTGTTTGGGAGGCCCTTCGCCACCCCCCTGGGCTGGCGGGCGCAAGACAGGACTGTCTCCCAGACCATGATCGCCTACTGGACCAACTTTGCCAGAACTGGGTAAGGCGGGCGAGGCTGGGACAGGCCTCCTGCCACCTGGGCCCACATGCCTGTCCCCTCACGTACACCTAACCTCACTGACCCTTAGTACCCCCTGTGTGTGAGGATAGGAGGTACTGGAAGGGCCCTGGCTGGTTTGGCTCAGTGGATAGAGCCTGGGCCAGTATCCTGAAGGGTCCCAGGTTTGATTCCCATCAAGGGCACGTACCTCAGTTGTGGGCTCAAACCCCGGCCCTGGTGGGCGTGTTGGGGATGTCGCTCTCACATCAATGTTGCTCTCTCTCTCTGACTCTCCCTCATTTTCACTCTCCATTGAAATGAATGGAATAGTATCTTTAATTGCGAGTTAAACTAAGGGGGGGAGTACTGGCTGGGCCTCAGTTCACGCACATGCCCAGCCCAAGTCCAGGAGACAGTGAGGGGCCCTTGTGGTTCGGGTCAGCATGGAGGTCTCCAGCCTCCTGTGAGCCCTGAGACCCCACCCGGCCTTTTCCTCATCTGCAGGGACCCCAACCAGGGCCACTCGGCTGTGCCCACCCAATGGCAGCCCTACACCCAGGAAAATGGCAACTACCTGGAGATTAACAAGAAGATGGACGGCCAGTCCATGAAGCAGCACCTGAGGAGCAGCTACCTGCAGTTCTGGACCCTGACCTACCAGGCACTGCCCACCGTGAACGGAGACGTGGCTGGCCCTGTGCCTGCCTTGGATGACTCTGAGGCCGTCCCCTGAGCCCCCAACTGGTGACTCTGAGGCCGTCCCCTGAGCCCCAACTGGTGACTCTGAGGCCGTCCCCTGAGCCCCCCACTGCTGACTCTGAGGCCGTCCCCTGAGCCCCCCACTGCTGACTCTGAGGCCGTGCCCTGAGCCCCCCACAGCTGACTCTGAGGCCTTCCCCTGAGCCCCCCACTGGTGACTCTGAGGGGGCTCAGATGCCCGCGGCCATCGGCTCTAATGTCCTGTCCCAAGAGCCCACCTCCCTCCCCACTCCTCCTGAATAAAGCCGCTTCTTCCTCTGGCAACCCTCTTCGCCCTCATGACCTCAGCGGCCCGTACAGTCTCTGCACGTGTCCTGCTCAGGAAGTGGGGTGCCCCCCTCATTTAAGCGGATGAAAGAGGGTCAGAGAGGCGTCAGCGCCAGGGCTGAGCTCAGGCTGCTGGCCCTGAGTGGGGTCCCCGGCCCCATGGGCAGTTGCCTCTGGACCAGTACAATGGACTCATCCTCTGCCACGCCCTCAGGGTTTGGGGAACGTGCTCTGTTTAACGGGAATGGCCTGGGAGGGAAACGGTGTCGCCCCCAGCTGGATCCCAGGCAGAGACAGTAACGCATCCCGCTGGGCTCAGAGCAGAGGGTACAGGGCTGGGCCTTGGGTGCCCACGGGCAGGGCCAGGGCTGCTGCCCGCTGGCTCTGGCAGAGTCCAGAGGGGAGCTGGAGGCAGACGTGAGACGCAGGGCCATAGCCACCTCAGCAAAGTCTGTGACGGGGCACCACCTGCACCGAGGGCTCCCCATCCTGACCTCACATGGCCCGGGCAGTGGGCACTGTGGACACCCCCATTGTAGACAGTTACTGTGAGACAGGCTCACCTGTCTCAACTCAAATAGGGACTCGGAGACAGAAGTGGGGTGAAAGCGAGACCTTGACTATGCTCTGGAGAGCGGATGTCCGCCCATTGCACAGGCTCACCTCGGGCGGGAACACAGCCCACTTAATCGGCCTCCTCCGGTTCGTCATTGGCTGTGTGCTATGGGCTCAGCTGTTTCCTGACACGTCCACTAGTCCTCCCATTGGGCCATTTAATAAAATTGGGCTGAGGCCTTTTCTAGTTGCCTCCCCCTTCCCCTGTCTAGCTGAGGCCGGTGCCTGGAGGGTCTCCCACATGATGCCGGCCCACGCCCACAGGGCCTTGGTCTCCCATCCTCGTCCCTCCCCCTCCCTTCTCTGTGCATGGGGAGGTTCAGCCACCGCTTCCATCAGAAGCTGGCCATGCTGGCCCATGTCCTACAGCTCCAGGGCTCCAAGAGGGCTCACGTACCCCAGGCCCTCACAGCGAGGACTCAAGCCCAGGTCTGAGACACCAAAGCTACCAGGTCAGCTCAGAGCAGGCATGAGGGCTCAGAGGAGAGAAGGCTCCTGCTGGGGGTGTGCATGGCAGGGGCAGCTCAGGGCACCAGCCGGCCACCCTGATGCACACGGTCCAGTGTTTCCCTGGCCAGGCGGTGGGAACAGCAGGCAGTGTGGGTGGTGTTCCTCCCCGCCCTCCCTGCCCCGTCCTTCCACCTCCCCCACGAGAGGATCCAAGCACCCACCTCCCCATGGCAGAACCACAGCACAGCCCTGGACAGCGAGGGCAGCCAGCCAGGGCTGCGGGCTCTCAGGGCTCCAGCCCGTCTACCCTTCAGGACCAGTGACTCTAACCTGGTGACAGCCTAAGACGAGGACCTCAGACCTCACAGCCCTGGGTTCCTCTGGGCCATTGGGGAGGGGGCAGGAATCAGCCCGTCTATCCTGCAAACCCGCACTCACCTGGGACTCCTCAGACCTCGTGGGGGCAGGCGAGGGGGGCGGCCCAGCGCCTGGTCCTGGGTGAAATGAAGCCTGTGAAGGGCGGCAGCTCCTGGTTCCCGGGGCCCAGCTGTCGCCTTAAATGAGCCGCATCACAAATCCTTCCCGGACACAGCTCCGCCAGAGAGGCCTTCCCAGGACGGGTTCCCGGAGGGTTCCAATCCCGTAAAGGAAGGCCCGGGCCCTGGAGAACAGAATGCGAAGTCCCCGACAGAGGCCACTGGCCAGTGCTCCCCGCCGCGCCTCCCCAGTGGCAGCTGTGATCTGTCTACACTCCATCACTTAGTGCAGGTGGGTTCTGTACTGAACTTGAAATCACCAGTTCCTCCTGGTGGGCAGCAGAAACCACAAGCCCAGCCAAACGCCTCCCTCTTCCGCCAAAGGAAGGCAGTCCCGTCCTGGGTCAGGAGCTGGTGCAGGCTACTGTTACTTTTTAAGAATTGGGGTTAGGGGCTGGTGGTTGTGAGGTGGATAAGAGATCAAGCAAAGGGCTTGTATGCAGGCATATTCGCATAACCAAAGGACACAGGCAGTAGGGGAGCGGGGACGTGCTGGGGGACAGGGGTGGCTGGGGAGACGTCAGTGGCTGAAATGGGAGACATATGTAATACTTTCAACAATGAAGTATTTAAATTTTAAAAAATTGGAGTAAAATATACCTAACGTGAAGTGTGCCAAGCCGGCACGGCCAGGGGTGAACTGGGAGCGGTGAAGGATGAAGAAGACAGACAAGAGAAGAAAGCTGGGGCTGGGTGGGACGCCATCCTCTCGGATGGAGAGACAGCGCCCCGGCCTGCAAGCCGAGTCCTCATTTTATCGGATTCCACAGGCAAAGTAAGGGCGTGGTTACAATTCGTGGGTTTCGAATCCACTCAGTTACATGCACCTGGTCAAGCTTTGTTGACTTGCTGCACCTCCGCAGCCCACATCACTCAGCCACGTGGGACCACAGGTTCGGACCATAAGGGCAAGCTCACAACTACAGCCTTTGGCCATCATTGTGCTGGGACTTGCCCGTGGCTTTGCCTCGAGAGGATCGTGCCCTCTCACTGGTCCCAGGCTTGAACCTGTCCGAACGCTATAGCCCAGTGATGGCGGACCTTTTGAGCTCGGCGTGTCAGCATTTTGAAAAACCCTAACTGAACTCTGGTGCTGTGCCACATAGAGAAATTTTTGATATTTGCAACCATAGTAAAGCAAAGACTTATTTTTTGATATTTATTTTATATATTTACATGCCACTTAACAAAGAAAAATCAACCAAAAAAATGAGTTCGCGTGTCACCTCTGGCATGCGTGTCATAGGTTCGCCATCACTGCTCTAGCCGCTCTCCACAATAAAGCACCCTGGTTTAACTTCTAAGGGGACATTCATTACAGTCGCACTATTGTGCAACCATCCCCACTATTTCCAAGTCTTTCCATCACCCCAAACAGAAACTCTGTACCCATTCAGCAGCATCTCCCCTCCCCCAACTCCTGCTAGCCTATTCTATTTCCTCTAATTTGCCTATTCTAGATATTTCTCTTTTTTTAATATATTTTATTGATTTTTTACAGAGAGGAAGGGAGAGAGATAGAGAGTTAGAAACATCGATGAGAGAGAAACATTGATCAGCTGCCTCCTGCACATCTCCCACTGGGGATGTGCCCGCAACCAAGGTACATGCCCTTGACCGGAATCGAACCTGGGACCCTTCAGTCCGCAGGCCAACGCTCTATCCGCTGAGCCACACCGGTTTCGGCGGATATTTCTTTTTTTATTGATTTGTTTTTATTTTTCTTATATTTTTATTGATGTCAGAGAGGAAGGGAGAGGGAGAGAGAGAAACATCAGTGATGAGAGAGAATCATGGACCAGCTGCCTCCTACACGCCCCCTACTGGGGATGGAGCCCGCAACCCGAGCCTGTGCCCTGACAAAACCGTGACTGCCTGGTTCATAGGTCGATGCCGCTGAGCCACGCCGGCCGGGCTATTGATTTGTTTTTTTTTGGGGGGGGGGGCAGGGAGTGAGAGAGAGATAGGGGATTGAACCCACAATCCAGGTGTATGTCCTGACTGGGAATTGAACCCACGACCTTTTGGTGAGTGGGATGATGCTCCCTCCAACGGAGCCACCCGGCCAGGCGTAGACACCGCTGAACGTGGGATCCTGTTTTCCGGGGACGGCCCTGTTGTCGTGGGGATCAGAGGCCACTCCTTTTTGTGGCTCAGTGACATCCCCGTGTACGGTGTTGGATGCAGAATCGCGCCTGTGCTCTCAGAAGCCTTTTTATTTCTGAAAAGTCCTCGGTAACGCCGCCCGCAGGGCCCTGAGGACGGAGCCTGGTCAGGCCTTTCCGCGTCCGTCTGTGCATCTCTCCCCGGCACGCGGCTGCTCTCCTGGGCCTGTCAGTTGCGGAGCAGCGGGGGCTGAGCACCACGGGCGGGAGTCGGAGGGCCCGGGGCGCTGCCCGTCCCCGTGGTAACTCCCCAGCGAAGCCTGCATCGCTTGTGGTGTGCGGTCCCTGGCTCCTGTCCTCTGGTCTGTGGTCAGCGTGTGACCCGCCCGAGACCTTGTCACCTGGTCAGGTGCAGCGGCACGGCCGCGTCCGGGCACCCCGGCTGCTGTGTCTGATGAGGTGCGAGAGCCCCGCATTTGGTGATTCTGGTAGGTTCCCCGCCCAGCTTAATGGCTGTCCCCTGGAGCAATGACCCCTGGAGCTTCTTTCTCGATTTCCTGTCTCACTTTGCCTATTCTAGATATTTCTTTTCTTTTTCAATTGATTTTTTTTAGAGAGGGAGGGAGGGAAAGAAGCATCAATGGGAGAGAGACAGGGGATCACCAGTGTAATTTGTAAAGACACCCATATTTCAGAGGTGGTCGCTATGCCCTGTGAAAGCCCCTCGCCCTCTCCCACCAGGGGTCCTGAGGGTTGGGTCTCAGCTCGCTGCCCAGTTCATGATGCCCCAGTCACCACACACCCTGTGGAAGGGGGAATGGGGGGAGGGGGGGAAGGCAGGGAGTGTCTGTGGGAGCCAGAGACGGCCGCCTGTCCGCTTCCTGCAGAGAAGCCGACAGCCCCCCATAGCTTCTTGTCTGAACACAGACCGGGCAACTGCGTGTCGTTTCAAGGAGCACAGACGTGTCTGGCCAGCCTGGCTCAGTGGTTGAGTATTGATCTGCGAACCGGGAGGTCACAGGTTCGATTCCTGGTCAGGGCATATGCCCGGGTTGTGAGCTTGATCCCCAGTGGGGGGTGTGCAGGAGGCAGCCGATCAATGATTCTCTCTCATCACTGATGTTTCTCTCTCTCTCTCCCTTCCTCTCGGAAATCAATAAAAATACATTTTTTAACAAATAAAGGAGCACAGATGAAAGAACAAAAGCGCCACCTCCAGGGCTATCGTAGAAACAGGGTTTTAATATAATATCCAAGTCTAGCATTTACTATTTACAACAAATAAATATTGCCCCTCCCCAACTGGTAAACATGATTTTTGCCTTTTATACAAATATCCACCCCCTCCCTTCCCCCCAATCCTCCTTTGCCCCGGCCCCGCCCGTGTGGTCCCGAGGAGCCCAGGAGGCAGTGGCAAATGGCACTCAGGCCGCGGCCCCGGGGGGCTCGCGGGCCTGGTCCTCACTCACAGGTGAGGAGGGTCCCTCCTCTCCGAGGGGGGCCGGGCTCGCGTGCGGGGCTCCCGCACTCCGTGGCCTGACGGTGGATCTTTGGTGCAGCCTGCGGAAGGCTCGAGTGGTGGAGGGGCCGGGCCCCGTGAGTGGCACGGCTGGTGTCCGTGGGCGCGAGGAGAGAACCGCAGTGGTCAGATCCAGTAGATGAGCGGGTGCCCTGGGCTGCCCGTGGGCACAGGTGGCAGTGACCCACACCTGGGAAGGTGTGAGGGAGGTGTAGCGAGGGCGTGCCCAGTGGCGGGCAGGGCTCCGTGCCCGTGGCAGAGCTCCTGGGCCAAGTCGGCTAGTCCTCTGGCTCCAGAGAGCAGAAGGCACCTACGGCGGCGAGTGGTCCCGGGAGGCCAGGTCAGCCTGACGGGCAGGCATCAATCCCGGCAGCAGGAGGTCCAGGGAGAAACTGGAGTCGGGGCGGGCGGCCCGGTGGCAAGCTGGGCAGAAGGTGCCTGCCTGGCCTGGGCCAGTGTCGTCGGTAAGTGCTTGGTTGCCCAGCCTGCCGGAGCCTGGCAGGGCAGCCCTGTGGCTGGGCAGCGCCAGGGACCAGCTAGAAGATACCCTTGGCAATCCTGAGTCCCTTCTGCTTCATGCGGGGGAGAGTGGAGCTGGCGCCATGCCGGACCTTGGTCCCCTTGGTGAAGGCCCGTTTCTTCAGGACAAAGTCATAGTTGGCGGCAGAGTTCATGGCGTAGAACACGTTGGCATTGTCTGGGATCTTCAGCTCTGGTCGGGGAGGGGAGAGGGGTGGTCAGTATGAGAGCCCCCAGGACAGGCCTGGGCTCAGCACCGAGACCTCCAACCCACCCCCAGGCCCACCAGGGACCCCTCAGCGACACGGGCCGAGGAGACTGCGCAGGCGGGACGCCGATGGAACCTCGCGACTCCTCTCCACAGGGTCCGGCTCTGGAGCAGGGGGAGGGCTGCC
Source organism: Myotis pilosus (assembly GCA_036010255.1). Lineage (NCBI taxonomy): Eukaryota > Metazoa > Chordata > Mammalia > Chiroptera > Vespertilionidae > Myotis > Myotis pilosus. The sequence continues at coordinate 71,762,669 of JASKON010000013.1, forward strand.
CCCCGGCCTGCTGCCCCCCGGCCCGCTGCCTTCGCTGACCAGGATCTCAAGCAGGAATAGGTTCTGTAGACCCCAGACCACCTCCGCGAACCCTGCCCTGCTTAGCACAAGAGCGCTGGGCCCAGCGAAGGGCAGACCGCTGTGCTGCCGGAGAGCCAGGCACCCGCAGGCCCTGACGCTTGGCTCCTGTTTCCCACTCACCCGGCTGCCCTGCCGGGCCCCCCTGCCCGCTGGAACCTGTGCCCGCTGCCCACGTGGCTCTCTAGGCCAGTGATGGCGAACCTTTTGAGCTCGGCGTGTCAGCATTTTGAAAAACCCTAACTTAACTCTGGTGCTGTGTCACATATAGAAATTTTTTGATATTTGCAACCAGAGTAAAACAAAGATTTATATTTTTGATATTTATTTTATATATTTAAATGCCATCAACCAAAAAAATGAGTTCGCGTGTCACCCCTGACACACGTGTCACAGGTTCGCCATCACTGCTCTAGGTCCTTCACCTGGGTCGGCCTCACGTCCCACCTCACAAAGACGGTGCAGGGAGGTGAGAGGGGATTTAGAAACCAACTCTGAGATCAAGGGGGCCTGGCTGATGGTCGGGGCTCATGTCGGGGAGCAGGGGAGCAGCTCGGGGGAGGACGTGGGGGGTGACGTTTACAGTTAACCTTTATGGCACACGTATGTCCCAGGAGCATATACCGAGGTGGGCAAAAGTAGGTTTACAGTGCCCACATGGAAAACAAAACAGTAATTGAACAATAAAAGAACAAACACTGTGCTTGGTGTACTCACAACTGTAAGCCTGCTCCCCGCCCTGGCTGTTACGTCCCTGTGGGAGGTAGACACGGGAGCTGGACCGGGTCCCGAGTCCCGGCCTCTGCCTCAGAGTCTGTGCTCTGCCGGTCCCTTCCCCGGGGTTCAGGGTCCCGAGCTGCCCCCCAGCAGCCTCTGCCTTGGACTGAATGTCTGTCTCCCCCCAACATTCCTGGTGAAAGCAAACCCCAAGGCAATGGGATCAGGAGGTGGGGCTCTGGGAAGGTGATGCGCTCGTGAGGGTGGAGCCCCTGTGAAGGGGGTTAGCGCCCTCGGAAAGAGAGCCGAGAGCCCCCTCCCCCACGTGCGGGCTGGCACCCTGACCTTGGACTTCAGCCTCCAGAACCGTGAAAAATAAGCTTCCGTGGTTTATAAGGCACCGGGTCTGCGGTGGTTGGTGACGCGTGCGAGTGGATGTTAACATACGTAACGCTCCAGTCCACGGCAGTCACAGCTCTGCTGGCACACACACTTCCCGTCCCAGCCAGAAGGTGCCCCGGGCGGCGTGGGCTCGGCCGCCTGGCTGCTTTTCCCAGGAGGAAAGCCTTTCTCCTTCACTGCAGCTCTGGACGGGGTTCGAGACCCAGGCCCAGACATCCGGGCGGCAGTGAGAAAACACTGGGGTGTCCAGGCCGGGCCAGGAGCAGGTCGGTGTGTGTGCGAAGCCCACCCCTCCCCTGCTGGTGCGAGTTCGGGGGTGGGCCTGGTGCTGCTGCTGCCGCCCTGCCGCCCCCCTGACCCCCCGCTCCGCTTACTTCTCTCGTCGGAAATGACCTGCACCAGCTCATACTGCTCCGGCTGCTCCTCCTCCAGGTGGTGCTTGTCCATGGCCTTGCGGATGACAGCCGGAGCCTTGTCCTGGCTGGTCACCTGGATCGGGCGGCAGGGCCGTCAGGGGGCTGCGGCCAGGGGCCCTCGGAGCCGCCCTGTACCGCGCACGGGGGCTCACAGCCTCTGGCCGGGTGCTCGGTCTGGGGGGGGCTCACCACCTCCCCGGGGAGGCCGTGCAGTGACGAGGGGTCTTTCCCGATTGTTCCTGCTCCCCATCCTCTCACAGGCCTGCACCCCCTCCCACACTTCCTGGGCAACCAACTGCCCCTCCACAACAGCACCCATGAGCCTGGGGCCAGACCACCCTGGAGGTGGGGGCCACGGGCCGGCCAGGGGCCGCCAATGTGCCAGGCCCGCCAGGGTGGAGGCTGCCGCCGTGGTCCGCACAGGCCAGGCGACCCCTGCTGTGTCTACCCCAAGGGCCAGAGTGCAGCGGCTTCAGACACGGTCATCCAGGCGACTGTGGCACGGGGCACCCTACCCAGTGGTGGGGTGTGGTGGGGACCCCCACGGGTCAATCCCGCTGGATGGATCTCGACCTTCAGATTCCATGCAGTGTCTGATCGCTGGCCGCCCCCCCCCCCCCACAACCTGGCCACCAGCCTGGCACCAGCCCGTCCCCCAGAGACAGTCATAGGTCTCTCTGCCCTCCTCTGCTCCGACCTCCAGTGACTCCTGTCCCCCCAGCCCCCGACCCTTCCCTGACCCTCTTACCCCTGAGCCCTGGGCCTGCTCGCTGCCCCTCCAGTCCCTGGGAACCCCCCTCCTTGGGACACTGCCCGGTGCTCCCCGAGACCTGTTCCCTGGCTGGGATCGGATGTCTACTGCCCTCATCCAATTGCCGAGCCTGGCTTCTTCGCTCCTGTCCTCCCTGACCCACTGGAAGGAGGGCGGACGGACGGGCATCCAGTCCGGTGCTGCCTGGCAGAGGGGGGCACGGGGCACCGCCACCGGCTCACCAGGATGCTCTTGTACATGTTGCCGTTGTCCACGTCCAGGCTGACCCGGATGATGCAGCAGTCGCCCACCTGCTGGTTGTAGAGCGGCAGCGAGGCGCTGTAGCTGCTGACCCCTGAGACGGAGCGCTTGTGGGTGCGGGCGCTGGCCACGGGCGTGGTGGAGGCCGAGGAGGAGGAGGCGCTGCTGGACGCCGAGCTGATGCCCGAGGTCTCCGGGGACGACTGGGAGGCCGACTCCCAGAACTGTGGGGATGGCACGGTCAGCAGAGGCCCCGAGCCCTGCAGGGCGCCCCAGGCGGGGGCCCAGCTCTGGGAGGCTTTGAGGGGCTTCCTGGCCCCTTTTGTGGGTGTGGAGGAGGGGGACACTGGAACCCGGAAGGGAGTGGCTGCAAAGGGCTGGGGGGCAGTCACCTTCTTTTCCTGGCCGTCGGGGGACTCAGGGACAAAGCTCATGGTGATCTCCTCCACATCGGAGCTGGAGGAGCCGGCCGAGTGGACGCTGAGCGCGTCGGCGATGTCCCCGCCGCTGAGGTAGGGGCTGCACCTGAGCTGGTCGCAGGACTTGGAGTGCGAGCTGCCGCTGGTGCTCAGCTCCGTGCTGGGGGCCTGGCGGCTGGAGGGAGGGCTGGGTTACTTGGGGGAGGCCTCCCCTGGGACACATCCCATCCCCGCCCCCCACACTCTGCTCCAGGCACCCCACTGGCTCAGGCCATGTGACATCCTTTAGCATTTCCCCCGTTTCAGAGGAGGAAACTGAGGCCCAGGGAGGTGAGGTGACTTCCTGGGTCACAGGGCTGGTCCGTGGAAGAGCTGGGATCTCAGTTCCCGCTGGCGGCCTCCCGCTACCTCCCAGGGGCCCCCCAGGCCGTGGCACCCACTCGCTCCAGCGCTTGACGATGGCCGTGCTCTTCTTGGCCTTCAGGGTGTTGCTGGCCGACTCGGAGGGGGGCTCCAGCTCACACGACAGGCTGTAGCTACAGGACAGGGCGGCAGCTGTGAGCTACTGGAGCCACGCTCAGACTCCCTCCCGACATGTGCCAGTGGCTGGAGTGTGGGCACCCAGCCACCTCGCCAGGCAACAGGGTCAATGCTGACAAGAGTCCATGCCGCAGGCCCTCGAGCCTGTGACGCGCCCGATCCCCGCCCGCCTCACCTCTCGGCCTCGCTGAGCCGCGCCATGGCCCGGAACCAGGCCCCGAACTGCTCCTCGGGCTCGATGCTGTAGTTGTTGCAAGCGGACTGCAGCAGCTTGATCTGGGCGATCACTTCGAATTCCTGGGGCCAGAGGGCGGGGCGGGGCGGGGAGGGCCTGAGTGGGGTGCTGGGTCACCACCTCTTCTCTGCCCCCTCCCAAGCCTGACCCGATCCTCAGCTGGGTTCCAGCAGCCCCTCCTCAGGAAACTGTCCTGGGTGCTCACTCCTGCTCCCCACCCTCCTCTGGGAGAGGGTCTCCCTTCTGCACCCGGCTTTCCCCATTAATACAACGGGAAGGGGGAAGCCAAGGGGGTGCCTGGGGGCATCTGGTTTCCCGCCCCAAAGTGAGGGCAGTGGCTGCTCACCTTCCTCCTCTTCTCGAAGTTGATCAGTCTCCCCTGGAAGGCAGACAGCCAGCGCCCATCAGAAAGCATCCCCATGCCCATGACCACCCGGCTCCCCTCTCTGGCTGCACTACCAACAGCGAACACCAGGGGGCAGGGCATGCACACAAGCTTAGACCTTGGGTGGGTCCTGGGAGCTGGGTGCTGGGGAGACCTTCTCCTCCAACTCTCTGAGGACAGATGGAGCGACTGAATCCTCGGACAAGAAGACCCTGCTTGGCTACCACGGGCCTGACCGTGGAGGGTGTGGCCTCTCTTGCCCATGGGCACGGCTTGAGGGAGGGGCCGTGTCCAGCTTGGCTAAACTCTCCTGCAGCTCTGAGCCCCACGGCCAGATGGTGAGCTGGTTACCCACTGGTAAGAGGGGCAGCTGCCCGGAAGGACGCACGGGCCAGGGGCTGGGGCTCAGGGCTCGCTGAGGGGCGCTCTCTCCTCGGGCTTCGGGGCCCGCCCCACCCCGCCCCAGCTCACTCACATACAGGTAGTCCTTCATCGCCGTGTCCAGCATCACCAGGTCCGTGAGAAACGTGCCCAGGTAGGGGATGGTGCCCTGGATGACACCCTGTGACATCGAGGTGGTGAGTGGGGTCCACGCACTCCCCCGGGAGCCCCTCAGCCTCGGCCCCTAGCCCCAACCCCGGGCTCCCGCTCAGAGCAGCCTGGGGACCCTTAAACGCTCATCCCCCTCCTAGTGCCCACGGCCCCCAAACCCTCCGGTAACCTTCCAGGCTGGGTACCTGGCAAACCCCCAAGATGATGGGTCCCTGACCCTCCCCGCCCCGAATCCCCCGAGCCTGGGTCTCAGGGCCTTGCCCTGGTGGCTGCAACTAGTCCTCCTCGACAGCAGCTGGTGAGGGACGGCCCTGCCAGGCCAGGTCTAAGGGGCGTGTGAGGCAGGAGGGCAGCGGGCGGGGGGCGCGGGCGGCCACCCCGCGCTCGGGCCTGGGCACACTCACCGTCTCCTTCGGCCGCTTCTGGGCTCTCTTGGGGTTCATCTCCAGGGTGGCAAACTTGGAGGTGCCCTCCTGCCAGGGTTGAACATGGGCTCAGTGAGGCCTTCTGCCCTTCACCCTTCACCCCCACATGCACCCAGATCTGTCTAGTCATTTGGACCCACGTCTGGGCAGCCCCTTTGGGACCTGTTCCCTGGGCAGGCACGTGCCCTCCCCTGGAAAGTGAGTGCAGACAGAAGGGGGTGACAAGGGCCTGCCCAGGGCACAGGCTGGACTGGGCAGGGAAGGGATGCCCACCCAACGCCACCACCACCAGCCCGGAGGGCGCTGTAGGAGGGGACCACACGGGAGCAGGAGACCTAACCCTGCCAGGCCGCCCACCTTCCAGAAAAGCCCATTCCCCGGGCCTCCTGTCTCTGCAACTGCCCCCACCTGCCCACGCCCAAACAGGTCCCCCTCTCCCCAAAGGTCCGGGCAAGAAAGGCCGGAAGTTGGCAAAGACCTTCTGCTGCGAGGCCCCGCCCACCTCACCTTGACCAGCAGCTCTCTGCTCAGCGAGTAGTTGTTCTCATCCGAGAAGATCTCCGACAGCTTCTGGAAGGCGCGCACGCTGTCCCTGGAGGGGGGGGGGGGGGTGAGCGCAGACCCCTCCTCCTAGAGCCCAAGGGCCCGAGCTGCCGGGCGCTGGTCCCACGGTCCTAGGGCTCCGTGGGCCTGGGGAGGGGGCTCTCAAGTGGGTCACCTGGGAGCCGTTCCCAGTTCGACTGAGGCCTCTGTTGGGACCAGTTTTGACTTTGTGGCTCAGTCCAGGGCCTGACAGATAGGGAACCTGGGTCCTGAGGCAGAACTGCTGGCCTAAGGCCAGTGGGAGGTTTGGCCCCCGCCCCTTCCCCGCCCCACATGTGGGCCCGGCAGGTCGCAGGCTCCCTGAGGGCAGAGCCCAGCCCGGAGGCCGCCCACCTGGACACTTCCTCCCACGTCTTCTTCAGCCGGTGGATGGAGTTGCTCTGCAGCGCGGAGAGGATGGCGTAGAGGGACGAGAAGTTCTTGAGGACCCGGCACTCCTGGGGGCAGGGGGGCAGAGTGAGAGGGGCTGGCACCCCCCTTCTGGGTGAGATGCCCGGAACCCCCCTCCCAGGGGACCCGTGCCCCATGAATATCGCTGGGGCGTGGGAGGGACCTGAGCTCAACCCAGGAAGGAACCTAAGGAGGAAGTGAGCACGGGGAGGGGGCTGGGGGGAGACAGGTCAAGGTCATCGAGGCCCTGAAACGGAAGGGCTGGTGCCAGACCACAGCCCTGGGAGGGGGTGAAGGCGGCAAAGGGCTCCCGCATACCCTGGCCACCTCGATCCAGTGCTCCACCACCCTGGCCCGGGCCCGGGCCGTGGCGCTCCGGTCCCCGAGGCAGGTGGTGATGACGCAGTTGGCCACACTGTTGAACTGGCTGACGGTGGCCCGCACGGTGGGAGCCAGGTGCTCCTTGCCCTTCTTGTCCCGTTGGGACCAGATGGAGCCCAGGCAGTGGTAGGGCACCACCTTCTTGAACAGCTCCTGGGGGGCAGGGGCGTGTCACTCGGTTCCGCCACACCCCAGCACAGCGCCAGTCCCCCCCCAGGCCCAGGCAGGGCCCTGGTCAGTGCTGGGGACCTGAAAGCTGGGGCTGTGGCTGAGCGGTGGAGCCCCGGGGCTTTGTTCCCTGCCCCGTGGGCACCAGCACGCGAGGGACCCGGGATGAAACGCCGGCGGGAGAGTGTGGCGTCCTCACCAGCCACCCCCTAACTGCGGGCACCACACCAAGTGGCACCGGGTGGCCCTGAGCCCCTCACACCTGTGCCCCTCCCTGTCCAGATGCTCATCCATTGGGCGTCCACAGCTGGAGGTGTGGCCAAGGCTGCCCTGGGGCCAGTGCATGTGCCTAGTAAGTGGTGAGGCCTCCTAGGCAGATGGGGGAGCTCCCCTCCCCCCAAACAGATAGGCTCCCCAATTTTCTATTGTTCCACTTCCTTTAACCCTGTTACTCTGTGCAGAGAGGCGGGGTGGGGTCCCAGCTCCACAGTCCACAGGGAAATGGAGGCTTGGGATAAGAAGCTCGCCCGGGTCACACAGTGCGCAGAGCTTGGGGGCGGGGGGGGGGGGGCAGGGCACCAGCTCGGACCAGGGAACGGCCCTGTGGGCAGCAGATGCCGGAAGAAGGTGCGCCCTCCTGCCCGCTGAGCAGAGCTCTCACCGCGTCCATCAGGGTGAACTGCTCCGCCACCAGGTAGGGAGGAAACGCCAAGAGGTGAGGCCTCTCCTCGCTGAGCCCGTTCTCTGCAGCCACAGGCGAAGGCCAGGGAGGCTCTGGTGCGGGAGCCGGCTCTAGCTCCAGAGTTTGCGACAGAGCCGGTTCCAGCTCTGCAGTTGCTGTTGGAGTGGGTCCCGGGGCTGGCTCTTGCTCTGGAGCTGGTTCAAGAGCGGGCTCAGGCTCTCCAGCCAGCACTAGCTCTTGCTCTGATGCCAGCACTGGACTGGGCACTAGAGCTGGCGCCAGACTGGACGCTAGAGCTGGCACTGGAGCTGGCTCCTGCTCTGAAGTTGGCACAGGACTGGACGCTAGAGCTGGCGCTAGGCTGGGCGCTGGAGCTGGCGCTGGAGCTGGATCCTGCTCTGAAGTTGGCACAGGACTAGGTGCTAGAGCTGGCGCTGGAGCTGGCTCTAGCGCTGGAGCTGGTGATAGAGCTGTAACAGGAGAAAAGTTCAGCAACACGCCTGCTTTCCCAAGACAAAAACCACGCCACTACCTTCCAGAGAAGCCTCAGCCCAGGACGCTTCCCCACCCGCAGGCAGGTGGGTGGTCCGAGACCAGTCTTTGCTCCTGGCCTGCCCCACGCCAGCCTCTGGAGGTTCCTCTGTGTCCAGCACTGACCCCTCCCCAGGGCCGCCCCCCATTCTCCTCACCCTCCAGCTCCGCCTCTGTGAGCTCCGTGCGCTCCAGCTGAGCCAGGAGCAGGTGCGCGCGGCGCTCCAGGTCCGAGCCAGGCATGTTGAGCTGCACGTAGGCCACCAGCTGCTTGAGGCAGGGGAAGCCCGGGGGCTGGTAGAAGTCCTCCGAGTACTGGTCCAGCCAGGTGCCCAGGATGGAGGAGATGGCACTGGGCGGGGGAAGTGGGGCAGCAGAATCAAAGACCTGGCTCCCCCTCCATGCGGCCCTCCCATGGCCCTGTGGGGGTTGGACTCTGGGCCCGTCCCTGTCCATCCAGAGGCCAGTGCCCCTGCCCACGCGGCCTGGTGAGCAGGCAGGGTGCCTTCCATCGCCCGGAAAGCCTGATACCCTCTCTGTCTATTCCAGCACCCCCCCCCCCCCCGCCACTGGACCATATGCTCCACCAGGCCAGGGAGGGGCTGCCTGCTCGGTCCTGGCATAGACTGGCACACAGTGGGTGCCGCCTAACCATGCAGGGAGGAGGGGCCAGCAGCGAGTGCCCTGCCCAGCTGTCACGGCCCTCGTGGCAGCTCAGCCTCAGCTACTGCCCGAGGTGCTGCCCTATTCTCTGTGCCTCGTCTTCCCCTGACACTGTCCGCGGGGAATGGGCGAAGCTGCTCCGGCCCCACACGCAGCTGGGCTGGGAGGACGAGGTGGGGCCGGGTGTGAGCCGGGCGCTCCCACACCACCTGTCCCGGGCACCCAGACAGGGACAGGGCAGGGACGGGGCGAGGAGGCTGGGCGGGCTGTGGGGGGACGGTTCTCTCCAGGGGGCTGGCTCTAGGTCCCCAGCCTCCCTCCGCTCCCTGGGGCCCGGGGCCCACCCACAGCTCCCCACTCTCCCTCCTGCAGGAGCCCTCAGCCCCAGGGGAGCGGGGCCAGGGTTCTGCCCACCCCACAGCCTCGGAGGCCCTCCCAGGACCCAAGCGCACTCACTTCCTCAGGTGGTCCTGGGGCCCACCGTCCTCGTGGGGGTAAGGGAGGATGCATCCGTATCTAGAGAGGGCGGTGAGGGTGTCACATCTACCGAACCTGCTGTGCTGGCCACTGTGCCGGCCGCCCGCCCCCCGCTGGGCTGGAGCCTGGAGGGCCGAGCTGCGTTTTGCACTGAATTATGTTCTGTGCCCAGAAAAGTGCCCACACACAGGACGGGCTTCACAAATACGTTTGTGGGATGAATGAACCCCAACGGGAACCTCACAGATATCCGAGTGGGCCTGGGGCCCCCAGCCTGCCCCCAGGGCCCTTGTGCTGGCGCTCAGGCAGGGGAGCCCCAGAGAGAAGCTAGAACCTCTACTCAGATGAGAGCTGTTTCACCCCAGGGCACAGGGCGACGAGGCTGGAGGCAGAGAGCGGCTTTGGCGGGAGAGTTCAGTCAGCCCCCCGCAGTCCCGACAACCCGGGAGGTGGCTTGTGTTCACATGAGCAAACTGAGGCTCAGAGAGGGCAAGTTGTCTTACCGGAGACGCACAGCAGCAGGTGGGGGACCCGTGCTGCCGAGGGCGGGGCGCTCACCGTTTGAACAGCAGGTCCAGGACCTGCTGGGTGGTGGTGAAGGTCCGGTAGGTGCATAAGAAGATGGTGACGTAGGAGAGGTCGCTGCCCTGGAAGGCGGGCACCAGGTGCTCCACCAGCTTCTCCAGCGTGCCCGCCTTCACCGTGCGTACCTTGCAGGTCTCGTACAGGCTCAGGGCCGACTCATTTTCACACTGGAGTGGGCAGAGGAGGGCCAGGTGGGCAGGGGCAGCAGCATGGACCCCCCCAGAAGGGTGAGGGCTGGAGCGCCGATGAGCGCCCAAGCTCGCGGGGACTTGTGGCAGGAGGTGGGACATGAGTGTCCCCCCAGAAAAAGGCTCTCACGTTTAAAAGTGGATCTGAGGGGGTGACGGGAAAGGCCAGGCCTGCAGGCCATGTGCTAGCTGTGCAGGACAGCCCCTCCCTGTGGGAAGAGCACCACCCGGGCTCCTGAGTGCACGGCAGGGCACGCGGGCACTCAGCGCAGGGCGGTGCCAAAAGCCACAGAACCCGACCTGGTCTCAGGCCCAGAGGGGCTGGGTCACCGTGGCAACCGGCCCCCCTTCTGGAAGGCTGGCCTCGGCTCCGGCCTGGAGGGGCCACGGGCTGGGCTCGCCGAGAGACCAAGTTACAGGCAACTGTACCGAGCCGCCAGCCCCCACTCCACCCTTTCTGGGGTGAAAACAGCCCTTCCTAAGTGTGGGGATGTTAAGGCTCGGAGGTGTGGGAGGACAGACAGGAGGACAGCTCCACGGGACAGCGGGGAGGAGCAGCCAAAACAGGAAACACAGGCCAGACGCACAAACACTCCCAAACCAGCACGAAGGGAAAAGGGAAGCCAGTGGAAGTGGCCTTTCTGATGTTCACACAGATGTGCGAGCAGCGGCTGCACCTGGCGGGGGGCGGGGCTGATTCCTCTGGGAGCAGGACTGCGGGGCCCAAGGGCAGGAAAGCCCTGGGAGCAAGTGGGCGCAGTCCCAGGGCGGCCTGTGGAACCCGGGCGCCCCACACTCACCCCGAGCCGGCGCTGGCCCCTGCTGGCCGCGGGGTGCACCTGCACCTTGCGCAGGGAGATGGAGTAGACGACCCCGTTGACCAGCTCCTCGCCGATCTCCTGCGTGGAGCTCTGCAAAGACAGCGCCCGGCGCGGGCCGGGGGTCAGGGCCCTGCCGGCCGACGCTGCAGGGGGTGCCCCCTGCACCCTGTTCCCCGGGGGAGGCCCCGATCAGTGGCCACACACACCTCAGACCCAGAACGAAACAGGAGGACAGCCTGAGAAGGGGACCCATATCAGGGCCACCCCTCCGGCCCTGCCAGCCAGGATCTGGGTGTGGACAAGACGAGCCCCCCTCAACAACCTGCTCCTGCCCAGGGTGCCCCCCAAGACAAGCACTGCTGCTGGTCACCTCACAGGTGGCATGTGGAGGCAGAGAGGAGAGCAACCTGTCGGAGTCACACTACTGCAGGCGGGTGGCCGACTGGGACCCCACAGCCCGCCAGCCAGGCACCCAGGGGGACGTGCGGCCCTCCCTCCACCCCTCCTCCGCGTGGCCTGCCCCCGACCCCAGCAGACCCCGCAGGAGAGCCGCTCCTCCCCGCCCAGCCCTGGAGCCAGCATCACGGGTCTGGGCAGGTGCGGGGCCTCCTGGAGGCCACTTCCTTCCCGTTCTGCTCATTCATGGCCTCGTGCCTTCTTGGGCAACAGAGGAGTTCCCAGCTCCCTGTCAGCATGTGCGCGGGGACGGGGTGAGGAAGAGGACAGTGCTGACGTGCAGGCTGCCGGCCGGGGTTCTGCAGGACCCACAGCCATGGGACTGGCTGGGCCAGGAAGAGGGGTCAGCCGGCTGCAGCCCGGACCCCGGCAGAAAGGAAGGGCCTTGTTTTCGGAGGCAGTGGCCCCGTCCCGCTGTCACCGGGCCCGGACGAGGCCACTGAGTCACGGCGCAGCCCTCTCCCCGCCGGCCCTGTCCAGGGGAGGGTGAACTTGTGGCGGGGGAAGGGGCCTCGGAGTAAAGATGCCAACCTCCGAGGGCTCCGGAGGAGCCAGCTGGGAGGTGCCAGTGGGCACACGGCCATCAATCACACGGTCAGTGACAGCAGCTGGGACCAGGCACAGGTCACTGCCCCAGGCAGGTGGGCGTGGACCTCAGAGGAGGCCCAGTGCAAAGCGCTGACTCAGCCCGGGCCACTGACAGCCCTGTCCTGAAGCCTGGGCTGCGTGGGGCCCGGGGCCAGAACCAGGAGGGCTCTGGGGGGCCCGGGAGCCATCCTCCGGAAGCCCACTTCCTCTGACCCGAGGCCGCCCCCCGTTCCGGGCATCGTACCAACGGGAAAGCCGCTGCAATCACACCGGCTCCTGGGCCTTCGCCGCCTCCTCCAGGGAGACGGCCGTTTCCTGGAAGTTAGCAGGGAGCAGCACCTCCCACACCCACCCGGCCCACAGCCCAGGCTGGGGAGGCCCAGCCCTTCCAGCAGGAGGGGAATTCCTCCTGCTGAAGCAGAAAAACAGAAACAGATGCTCCCATCCTTCCCCACACCCCTGCCTGCCTGGAAGAGCCCCTGGGGGAGGGGGCCTGGTAGCCCTGCCACCCCCCCATCTCCTCCAAGTCCCAGAGGCTGCCTCCCACCAAGGCCTGGCCCCCTCCTGGGACTCCAGCCACATCTGGCCCAGCTGAGCCCACGGTCCGGCCAGTCTGGAAGCTGTGCAGGACCTGCTGCCAGAGGGCACTGGGCTCGAACCCCTCCGGAGCCCACACAGCACCTGGCTGCCCGGGCCTCCATCCAGGCCTGTGGACAGGGCGCTCCCTGGCCAGGCTAACGCACGGGCAGGGCCAGGGCCTCGGGTCTAAATAGCGGCTCTGCACTGAGCCATGGGCCTTGCTGGCTGGGAGCAGCTGGCTGGCCCTGCCTGGGCGTCATGTGATCCCTGAGCCCTGCCCCCACCCCAGGGGCCCCCTCTGCCAGCCGACTGGGGGGCAGGGCGGGATGCTGAGCACACAGGCTGGGCTGGGGAGTCACTGGCCCAGCGAAGCTAACCCCGTCCTCCCTGCCACCTCCCCAGCAGCCGCAGGGACAACCCAGACCATGACAGCACCTCTGAGTGCGGGCACCATGGAAGCCGTTGACCGAGAGGCAGGCGCAGGCTCTACGGGGAGTGCCCGGGTCCTGGGCAGAATGGGCATCTGTTCCCTGCCTCGCCCCCTTGCCAGGGGAGGAAAGCAGCCGGAGCCCGGGCATCCGCCCCCAGAACCCACACAGGACCCTGGGCCACCCCGTGAGCAGAGCGGGCCGCCTGGGCCAGAAGCAGCCGTGGGCAGCAGGCCCCGTGGACACTGGCAGGGGCTGGGAGCCTCGGAGAGGAGGGGATGGCCTAGCAGACAGACGTCCTGAGGGTCGGCGTCCACGGGGCAGCACTGAGCTGTTAAGAGGAAAGACTGTCACATGGATGGTGTGTCCTCAGGGGACAGAGCCTCCTGTCCCACCCAAGCAGGCACCCCAGGGCCCTGGGACCCCCTCAGAGCTGTGCCTTCCAGCACCTGGGTCCAGTAGAGTGAAGGTGGCGGGTGCCCCCAGGCCCTGGTGAGCAGAGGCCAGCAGAATGGGCACCCAGGGTGTCCCACAGCCCCGAGCCCTGGGGGGCATCTGTTAATGTGTCACCGGATCAGCCTTTTCAGGGTGGCAGGCCGGCAGGGTGCTGCCCCCAAATGACTGTAGGCCAAGTCCGAATGCCCTCAAGGTACAACAAGGGCTTCGCCAGGGCTCCCGTGTGCACTGGGTCACCACTGTGAGCTGCTGCTTGGGTCCACCGAGTCACCGAGGCCACCCCGCGGCCCTGACCGGCCACCCACCAGCCCCCGGCAGCCCTAGTGCACGAGGCCCCTCCCCAGAGCCCAGCAGACCCCAGAGCACGGTCCCGCACGAAGGGCTCTGACTCCCAGCTCTGTCGGGCCTCCGCCCTCGGCCTCAGTGAGCTCGCCTGTGCAGAGGGGAGAAGAGCGTCTCTCTAACAGGGTCACAGTGGCGGCCACGAGGCTCGAAGCCCAGACGGGTGCCTGGCACCAGAAGTGCCCAGGAAGCGGGACCTGCTGCTGCTTTGGGGTGCCTGGCACGCACACAGCCCCCACCACCCCCACCAGCACCAGCTGAGGCTGGAAAACCTCCCGGGAAAGCTGTGGGAGACCTGCCAGAGGCTCCGGGAACCCAGAGGGTGGCCGAGTCACCCTGGAAGCCTGAGGGTGGAAGCCAGCCGTGCAGCTTTCCGACTTCCTCCTTCTGCTTGAAAGCAGGAGCTCCAACGTGAGACAGACCAAGAGGGAACCCCAGGAATTCTAGGGACCAGGCCACACTCCTCCTCAGCCGTCAGGAATCCCAGGCACCCATTACACAGAGCGGGAGACTGAGGCCGGGAGGGTGACCCAGCAGACAGTGTCCAGGCTGAGGAGAGAACCAGGACTGTTCAAGTCCAAGTCCTGGCTCCTCTCTTAGACCATCAGCCCAGGTCCCGGGGGACGAAAACGCCGTTCCCGCGTGACCCTGCTGGTGCGCTGCACTGAGCCCAAGGGCACAGAGGGGACTCAAGGTCAGCCCTGCATAAGGGTGGGCCACTCTCCTGGTCCAGACACCGCAACCCACAGAGGCAGCCTTGGCTGGAGACCCCTCAAGGTGTCTGGTTTCCAGGGCAACCGCGAAGCTCAGTGATTCCAGAAATTGGAGTGTGGAGGCTGTGCTGAGCCCCCAAAGAGGCTGGCCCATCTCCCCAAGAACCCTCCCGCCTGCCGGAGCCCAGCTCTTTAAATGTGCCTCCTGGGGAGGAGAGATGGCTGGTGACGGCTGCGGAGGAGGGTGTGGCTGGCTGAAGGTCCAGTCCCCACAGCAATGCCACAGACCAGTGTCCAGCACACGTGGGCACTTCCTGGGCGCCAGACCCTCGGCACATGCGTCACGGTTAGTCCTCCCCACACCTCACTCGATGGATGAGGAAGGAGCGGGAGGGAACGCGCCCAGGCCAGGAGCCAGGAAGTGGCAGTTGGGGCAGGGACTTGAACCCTGGCCTGTGACGCTCCTGGCCTGTGGAGACACACCCAGGCCCCGCTCTGCTGGTGGCTGCTCCTGGTCACACGGACGCGGGAAAGAGACCAGGGCTGGGAAGGACTTCCCGGGGTCACACCGCCCGTCGGGGGAGGCAGGCTCACCGGACCTACTGCTCTCTCCAAGGGGACGGCCAGGGCCCCCAAGCCCGAGGTTTAGCTACAGGACACCCTGGGAAGTACCCGGCTGACCTCCCCGGAGCCGGGCAGGACACGCACCCGGGGGCCCCGCCTGTCGGCTCTGCTGCTGCGGGGACTGCCTGTCCGGCCGCCTCTCGCTCGGTCCTCCCAGAACCCTCGGCGGAGGAACTGGCACAGGCCCATTTTACAGAAAAGGAAACCGAGGCTCAGGGCGCAGGAGCAGGTCAGGGCTGCGGGCCGAGCCAGCCCTCCAGCGCCCACACTCCTGCTTCAGCCCCCCTCTCTACCCTCCACCCCATCCCCCAGCCCCCCACCTCCCCCACCCCGCTTCCAGAGGACAGCATACGCCCCAGGGGTGACTGAGAGCAGGCCGTGCGGGCGGCCCACCTTCCCGGAGAGGAAAGTGCCAGAGCAACCCCCGCGCCTGGACTCCCCACACGCAGCCCTGTGCTGGGTGCCACCGCCCTGCCCACCCAGCCACCGGGCTGTCGTCCGTTCACTCCCCGGCCCGGCCGCCTCCTGCTCTAGGCCGCAGGTGTCGACTCTCAGATCCTCAGAAGTGGATCGGGAGTCGCTTCACTGGACCTGTGTGTCCGGGAACACGGCGATTCTGGGCCTGTGAGGCTGGAGGCCCCAGCCTGGGACAGGGGGCCACCGGCCACACCAAGGGAGCCGTCGGGGCCACCCGCCAGCAGCCCCCGAAACCGACCCCACTGCTCGTTCAGGGGCCACCGAGGGCCGGTGCTAAATCGATCCAACGAAGACAGGGCCTGGGTCCGTCCGATTCCCAGGCGGTCCGGCATCTCCCAGGGCCGACCCCCACCCCCCACTCCCACTCCGGGCCTTCCCTGAGCGTCCGGCACCTACAGCCCAACGTGCACGCGGCTTCCCAGCCAGAACCAGCCAGCCAGGCACCCGCCCTTCTCCTGCAGCCCGAGAAGCAAAGCAAGAGGGAACCGCAGGGTCTGTGTGGTCCCTGCCAATGGCAGGCAGACACACAGACACGGGCACCTGAGGCCATGCCTCTGGGCCCCCGGGTCAAGGCCCTGGGGGTTAAGCTGAAGATCTGCACCCAGTGTGGTCAGGAGGCCAGAGGACCCTGAGGAGGCGGGGAGCCTGGAAGGAGACCCACTGTGTATCTCCACCCCAAGAACAGAGGAGCCCCCCTCACTCCATCCCACCCACAGACGCTCTCAGGCCTTGCAGGCCCGCTGCCTGGGTCAGAACCCTGCCTCTGCCACCTGCTCGCTCGGAGAGGCTGTGCAATCTACTTAACCTCTAGCACAGCCGTGGGCAAACTATGGCCCGCGGGCCGGATCCGGCCTGTTTGAAATGAATAAAACTAAAAAAAAAAAAAAAAAAAAAAAAAGTACCGTACCCTTTTATGTAATGATGTTTACTTTGAATTTATATTAGTTCACACAAACACTCCATCCATGATTTTGTTCCGGCCCTCCGGTCCAGTTTAAGAACCCATTGTGGCCCTCGAGTCAAAAAGTTTGCCCACCCCTGCTCTAGCGCCTCAGTTGTCCCTTCTGCTGAATGGGCTGCTGATAGTCCTGAACGCAGAGGACACAATGCATGGAATCGCTCAGCACTGGGCCTCGCACAGCGTTCCAGCTCCTATGCGCTGTTACGTTAAACCCTGGGGGGCTTGCTGAGGGCTTGCTCCTTCCTGGAGGCCCCCCAGTGTGCTCTGGCCGCAGCACTGGGCCTTCCTCTGGCCTCTAAGCATCCCTGCCCCTCACTTGGCCACGGCTTCTGGGCTGCCTGGGCCCGGTTCCATTTTCCCACAGCTCCAGCATCCTCCTCGTGAACTTAACGTTGCCTCAATGGCGAGCCTTCTCTGACCCCTCTGGTCTCGAGTACAGAGTCGGCGCCCAAGAGGACACAGCCCAGGGTCAAGTCCTGGCTGCGTCCTTCCCGGCCGTGCATACGTCTAGCTTAGGGGCTCTAGTCCCCTAGACAGTGGGGCTGGCACCTGCCTGGAGGGCTGGATGGGGAGGTGGCGCCTGTATCCAGTAGGTGCTACAGGCCAGAGAGCTGCCCGGCCAAGGAGGGGCCTGCCGGGACACGGGCATGGGCCGGTGACCCCCAGAGAGCACAGAACCACACAGGCTTAGAATCAAGATGACGAGGGAGCAGATGCCCAGATGTGCGAGGACATCTGGCAGCCCGGCGAGGGAAGCACTGGCTGGAGGCTGGGGGGGAAATGGGGGGCCGGGGGAGGAAGGCAGAAACCGCCTGGGGGTTTCCAGAAAGGACAGGGCCCACAGCAGTGCTGCTGCCGCTCTGGCGCACAACAGCGGCCAGGAAACCAGCCCAGGATGGGGCGGGGGGGGGGGGGGGGGCATTGGCAGGAGGGACAGGGACTGCCCCGCCCCCTCCACCGCCATGGTAAATGGTCATTGTGTTTGGTTTCCGGCAGTGGACTCCTCTTCTGCCAGGACCCTGGTTTTCCTGCTCCAGCCAGAAGCTTCCCCTTTGATTCTAAACAGTGGTCGCGGCCTGGACCTGGTGCTGAGGCCCGGATGGCAGCAGCAGGAGGGGGAGAGAGGGAGGGAGGAGGGAGGGGGGGGAAGGGAGACAGAGAGAAGGCCACCCCTGGGCAAGGCTAGGGCTCAGACCTGCCTCTCCCTCAGGTCCCCAGGGATGCACACGGCCAGAGGGAGGGAGGGAGGGGGGCAGGGAATGGGCTGAGCAGCTGGCCGCACCCTGGCCAGGAACCTGCCGGCGCTGAGAGCTGAGAGCTGAGAGCATGCAGGCCGGACCCTCCAGCACACAAAGCCCGCCCGGCTGCCAGCTGTAATGCAAGTCAGATGAGGACTGGCCTGGTGTCAGGCCTCCCAGGGTCCTGCTGCAGCCGCCAATGAAAGCCAAAGCTTGGGGGGGGATGAGGGTCCCGGACACGCCGAGCTCAGGAGGAAAGTGTCTCCCAGGCTGGGGTCCCCTCCCCCGGCCCCCAGAGCTCCCCCCACGCTGGGCATGGAGACACAATTTGTCCTTGGGCAAAACCTAGGCCCTGGCGAGATACTGGGGACACGCAGAGGCACAAGACCCAGGCTGCAGACTGCCAGCAATCACAGCCTACAGTGATGGGGGGCGGGGAGGGGGGGGCAGGGCTCCAAGGGGCCCTAACCAGCACGGGGGGCGGCGGGGTGTCTCAGGAACTTCACTGTTAAGGGCTGGCCTCTGCCCGGGCCCCGTGCCCAGGCAGAGCGGGTGAGGGGCGCGTCCCTGGATCTGCTCTCTCTGCCCCAGGGGCAGGTGCACAGGCGGGCGGTAGGAAGGTATCGCTGCCCCCATCCTGTGTGACCCCATGACCACTGAACCCCACTACACAGAGCGCACCAGGAACAAGAGTCCCGCCCCCGTGGGCGACAGGCACAGCTCCCCTTCTCTGAATCCTTCCAAACCTACGGTGTGGGGCGTTTCCTTTTCCTTTTTTAAAGAATGATTATTTATTGGCTTGAGGGAGAGAGGGAGAGAGAAACATCGATGTGCTGCTCCGTTTATTCATGCGTTCGTTGGTCCATCCGTATATGCGCCCTGACCAGAGGTCGAACCCTCAACCTTGGCGTATTGTACCACGCTCTAACCAACTGAGCCCCGGGGCCAGGGCTGGCGCTGGGCATTTTCTACCCAAGCAGCATGAGTCGGTCACCCTCTGGGCATGAGTGGGCCCTGTCCCCACCTCCCTGCCCGACACCTGGCCCCACAGGCTGCAGGCCCGCTTCCCCTCCACCGGCCCTCGGAGCAGTCCTGAACGGCAGCTCTGCCTCTGACCCTAAAGAGGGGTGTCTGGAAGGCACTGTGGTCCCCACCCCCCTGGCCATGCCAGGAGCTTGCCCCCCGAAGCACTGGGCACTGGGACAGCGAAGCTAACGCCTGTGCAAGCTGGGGCTGGCGGCCGAGACGAAACAGGGCCCAGCCCTGCTCGCAAGGTGACAGCCCGCGGAAACAGGTCTGCCTGGTGTAGGCGCGAGGCTGGCACCGGCTCCGCGAGGCAGGCGCTGCGGGGACGAGGGGCAGGCAGACCGGCGCCGGTCCCTAAACTGCTGGACCAGCTGCGCGGGCGGCCCCACGCCCTCCCGGCTGCCCTGGGGTTACCGCGAGGAGGGGGGTTTCTGCAGAGGGGCCTCCGTCCGGACCGATCGGGGCCCTGGCCCCCACCCCCGCCCCCACCCACCCGCTCGCTGGGCCGCGGGCCGGGCCCGGGCTCACCCACCTCTAGGCGCGGCAGGTCGGGGTCGAGCTGCGTGAAGCTGTGCAGCACCACCGGGCAGCTGTCGGGGCCGCCCACCTCCAGGCGCACGGCGTCCCACACGCTGCGGCTCCGCCGGGAGCCCGGAAACAGCGGCTCGGCTCCGCCCGCAGGCCCGGCCGCCTCGGCCCACATGCGCTGCACCATGGGCGGCTCGCAGCGGCGCGGGCGGCCGGCCGGGCCGCGGGACCCGGGGCGGCGCGGGCGGCGGAGGCCCCCGCGGCTCCGCGCTGCTGCGCTCTGCGCCCGCCGCCCGGCCCGCTGAGGTCATGCCGGGGGCGGGGCCGGACCGGGGCGGGGCCGGGGCCGGCGGCGGGAGGGGCGGGGCCGGCGGCGGGAGGGGCGGGGCCGGCGGCGGGAGGGGCGGGGCCGGCGGCGGGAGGGGCGGGGCCGGCGGCGGGAGGGGCGGGGCCTGCGGCGGGAGGGGCGGGGCCGGCGGCGGGAGGGGCGGGGCCTGGTGCCAGGGCCCGGAGTGTGAGCGCGGGCGCCCCGCGAGCCTCCGTTTCCCTCCGGTAAAACGAGGGCGGGACCCCACGACATACCCCACAAGCACACGCTGCGCGCCCACCGGGCGCCGAGCCTCAGGTGTCCACGGGCAGAGGGGCCCCGGCCACTCCCACCCTCTGCGCGCCCCCTGAGCACCCGGGGACGGTGGGGGGGACAATTGGCAGTTTCTATTAGGACATTAAGAACGATACGCCCGCCCTGGCCAGTGTGGCTCAGTGGATAGAGCTTCGGCCTGCGGACTGAAGGGTCCCGGGTTCGATTCCAGTCAAGGGCACAGGCCGGGCTGTGGGCTCGATCCCCAGTCGGGGGCGTGCAGGAGGCAGCCGATCAATGATTCTCTCTCATCATTGATGTTTCTGTCTCTCCCTCTCCCTGCCTCTCTGAAAGCAATAAAAGTATATTTTAAAAAATAAATAAAAACGATATGCCCCCATCTTAGGAATTCACCCTCAGGTGGCGGTCCGGGGGTGCACAGGGATTTCTATGTGAGCACACTTAAGGAAACGTGGGGTACACCCCTGCCAACACAGTCACGCAGACACCCCGAGCCGACTGCCAGGCCCCTCGCAACCACACGGAGCCGTGAGAAAACGGATGCTCGCCGGGCATGCAGACATGACACCCGCCGGTGACCGAGGGCCTTGCCCCTGCTCGCCAAGCGGGGGCGCTCTTCCTATTCCGGCGCGACTCGTTTCCCCGCCCTTCGCTGAAGTCCAGTATTTCTAGAACATTTCTATAATCACACGCCTGTGATCAATGCTGGTTTTGTCTGTTCTTAAGCAAGATGGGTAGACTGGGTTGGAGTGGGGGTCCCCAGGAGGCGGGTTAGGAAGGCTCCATGACCTGCCCTGGGGCGGGGAGGGGGGTAGGGGACATTAGAAGGACGTCCTCAGAGAGCAGAGCAGCCCAGCGGGGACCTACGGACACTGCCCTCGGCTGGAAGTGCCTCCTCCGGGCCTCCTCCCGGCCCAGCTCTCAGAACCTGCCAGGGAGCCCGCACCTGCCGGGGGCTCCTTGATCCTTCCCCCAGGGAGGCGCCTGGGAAGCAGGCTCAGAGCTGGGAAAGGGCGCCCGGCGGCCAAGCAGCTCGCCAGGGCACAGACGCCGGCCCGCACGCCTCCGCTCTGGCTTTGAGTGTCCGGTAGGCGGGGAGGTGAGGCGCGGGCAGGTCATCACTACAGAGGTATTGGGGCTCCCCCCTGGGGTCCCGGTGAGCCTGTTCACGGCTCAGCTGTGTGCGCACATGCACACAAACGCACATGCACACACACACATACCCCTGGTTCCCGGGGGGGGGGGGGGGGGGCAGTGTGGCCTAGACAGGTTCAGGCACTGACAGCTGGGTCCAAGCCCAGCCCCTCCCCTTCTTACCATGTGACCCCAGCCCCCAGCAGGTCACCTCACCCTGAAGGAACATATTCTGTGTGAAGGGGCATGACTAACAAGACAGCACCACGGGCACCTGGCACAAAGGGGCTGCTGGGAGGAACAGCGCGCAGAGAACCGTGGGGCGTGTGGGGCGATGATAAACGGTCACTCCTTTCTTCCTCACCCTGCTCAGTGCACCCCGACCCCAGCTGCCCCAGACTCCCCCCTTTCCCTGGGGGTGCACCCGCCCCTCCCTGGGGGTCCCGAGAAGCCCCCATGCACCCCGCTGCGCCGCAGACACCAGTCCACAGGCCAGGGCCCTGGTACAGGTGCCGCGAAGACCGGCTGCGAACTGGCCGCCGGGATGAGACCCAGGCCAAGTCCAGCCCCACGTTTTGTTTGGCTTGCAAAGTGTTTTCCAATGTTTGAGCCAAAGTGAAAGGTCAGGTGATTTCACATAAAAACCCACATTTCTGGCTTCTCCTGCCACTTCGGACGACCTGGCCACACAAGGTCCGTGTTTCCGTGAGCGGCGGAGGCTGGGAGGAGCGGCCCACAGCTGTCCCTCCGGCCGGGGCAGGCCTGGGTTTGCCACAGGCCCCACTGGCTCCCTCACTCCCTGCCCCCTGAGCAGCCTCCCGGTTGAGGGGAAGGTGTGCTCAGGCCAAGCCTGGGCCCCCTTTCTTCCCACTTCCACCCCTCCACATCCCCTGACACGGCAGCAGAGAGGTCGTGACCCTTGAAAAGCTCCCCCACCCGCTCCCCCACCCGCCCACAGACATCCTGGGGCAGACCACCTGCCAGGGGAGGCCCTGGCCACACCTCTGGGTCTCTGGCCACGCCCAGCCAGGCTCGCTCAGAACTCGCTCAGAAGGGCAGGGTTTCCAGCATCGACCTGGGCCTGGGGATACTTCCCACCCCCACCCGCCCCTGACGGTACCTGACAGGTGTGTCGCGGGACTCCCGGGGCGGCTCAGAGCAAGACTGGGCTCAAGGCCATGTCTGGGTGGGCGCGGGCCTTGGCCATCATCTCCTCCAGCCTGCGCTGGGCCAAGGCCACGGAGGATGCTATGGCCCAGCGAGGACCAGAGGCCGGGACCCAGGCCCGGCCGTGGGGGAGGAAGGTAGAGGTCACCCCGTGGGGCTGCCTTCTGTGGCCTATATTTAGAGCCCAGGGAGGACACGGAGAGGGTGTGGCCTGGTCCGGCTCCTCAGTCACTTCCCCGCACACACATCACCATTCCTGGCCTGCCCGGGCCCTGGGGTGGCCCTCTGTGGGCGGGTGAGCACACAGCTTGGCAGGAGGTGACACACCTGGCTGCGTCTGGGAGCTCCTGGGACAGCGGGTGGCCTGGCTTAGCCCCACCTCCTCTCCTGCCAGGTTCTGGGAACCAGAGAGGATCCCACAGGCAGGAGGCAGAGCCCCGAGGGGCTCAGGAGGCGGGAAACGCCACCTCCAACCTAAGGCGACCTTCCTGGGTGGAGGGTGTGGTGTCATCATCACCACAAATCTCTGACCTCATGGGCGTCCCTGTCCCAGGACAATCAGAACAAGAGACATCAACGCCTGGAGCCGTGGAAACGGCGCGGCATGGGGTGCCAGGAGCTCGCTGCGGGCCCTGCTGTCCCCAGAAACGAGCGCTCACAGCCCTGCCTCTGACCCTCCGGGGCTGATGGAGACGCTCAGAGCACACGCACAGCCCGGGGTCACTGAGAACTGCCGCCTGCAGAGTGGGAACCGGGCTGCCCTGGGGACCGTCCCCCACCCGCACCCCCCGGGGGGCTCCGTGCCCCACACGCCAGCGGGCCCTGACCTTGACACCAGGCCAACAGGTGACAGCCTGGGGTGGAAGGCAGGGAGGAGAGAGGCAGAGAAGCAGAGGGGACACAGACAGACACTGAGACTCTGCCCCTGACCCTGACACAGAGAATATCCCAAACCTGTCCCCAAGGGGCGGGGGGGGGGGGGGGCACTGAACAGGAGGCAGCAACGTCCCACAGCAGTGCCGGTGGGAGACACCACCCCCTGCCTGAGAAGCGCCCACCATCCCGAGGGACCCAGCGTGCCCCTGACCGCCCCCCTTCTGGGTGTCAGCCAGCTGCCACCGCACCATGGGGCCTGGGACGACCCAGTCCCAACAGCACCGTCTTCCCCGCACGTCTGGGAAACTCTCTCAACATCTGGAGCCGAAAAAAAGGTCTGGAGCCGAGGCTTATGTTCAAGCCCCGGCCCTGCACCTTCCTAGCCTCAGTTTCCCCTTCCTGAGCCTCAGTGTGTCCATCAGTAAGATGGGAACAGCAACAACAATGCCGCCACCTGGCTCTCAGGGTGCTCAGCAGAGCAGGCGATACAATGCAGCACAAAAGCCCTCTGTAACCTGAGAGACCCCATATCCCCACCCCACCCCACCCCACCCCCGCCCCCGCACAGGAGCCCTCACCCAGGGCCACCCCCGCCAGGAGAGGTAGACAGGCCGCAGGCCGGCACTCGGGCACCACAGGCAGCGCCCCCCCCCCCGCCTCCCCCCACACACACACCCCGGTGGCAGGTAGAGACACCCCTGTAGCGGCTTCCAGCCAAACTCCTTCAACCAGTTCCCACGGGGGGGGGGGGGGTGGGAACCACCCAGCCTCTGGCAGAGGCGCCGGTTGCCCTGGAAACTCACCTCTGTGGCTGGGGCCAGCAGAGGCGTTGGCCAAGGCGTGGGGCTCGGGACAGTAGGCCTAGGACGGTGGGCGATGGCCCACCTCCTGCCAGTCACCACAGAGACGCAGGCAAGGAACACCCAGCCCTTCCTGCCCCTGGGCACGGCGGGCCTGCCTGCCCGGGCCATGGCGGGTGGGAGCCGGCCTCCTCGCGAAGCCCTCTGCCAGTCTGCCCGTCTGTCCGCCGGCCCCAGTGGAGTGGAGCACCTGAGTGCCTAGACCTGGAGTCACCCACATGGCTGTCATACCTGCTCCCGTGACGGGCAGGGCCAGGAATTCCCACTTGTACCAGGCCACGGGCCAGCCACGGGCCAGCCAAGGGCGCGTGGATGGGGCTCCGTCCTAAGCTGGGCCCAGGCTCCAGCTCAGGCCTGCTCTCGTGGGGTGCCTCCCGCTGTCTCCTCCAACACCCCGGCCCTGCACCTGTCCCCCTGCCTGCGGGGAAGGCACACCCCGGTCAGAAAGGTGGCGGGTCCAAGTCACCGAGATCTAAACACGGCCCAGCCCGTGGGACCGCCAGGTGAGCGCAAGCTCCGGCCCCGCCCCCCACTACTGCTCAGGGCACCTCCACCCCTGGCACCCGACACGGGATCTCATTCTAAACTGCAGAACCAAACCAGGTGGCCACTGCCTACTGTGCCAAGCAGGGAGGCAAAAAACATAATACTGTCGCCACAATCACCACCACTTCAGAAAAGCCTGCAAAAGCTACCAGGCGGGCCAGCTGCCGGAGGGCAGTCGTTACATGAATACATTTCAGAACCATCCGGACCTGTCTCCGTTTCCCTCCCTCTGCTGCGAGCAGACACTGGCGGCCACGGGACAAGTCCAACACCCATTTGACAAACGGAAAGACTGAGGCCAGGGAGCAGGGACAATGCAGAGCCACGCCGCCCCTGCCACGGTGCTCGGAGCTCCCATCCCCCAACCCAGAGCCACAGGGCGACCCAGAGACAGAGCCGGGCTGCTTCCTTACCCTCCTGGGACCCTCGTGGGCAGCCGGCGGGGTGCGCAGGACCACGGAGGTGGGGGGGAGGGGGGCTCCGGCAGAGGCTCCGGAGCCGGCCTGTCGGCACATGGTGGGCCCTGCTGGGGCAGCCGGGGTCCCAATGCCGCCCTGCCGCCCAGCCCAGCCCAGCCAGCACCGGCTCTGGCTCTCGAAACGTTTCACATCCTGTTCCGGTGGCTTTGTGGGCGCAGGGGACCCGGCCGAGCAGGCAGCGCGGGGCCCGTGAGCAGAGACCTGCTTCCCTGTGGGCGTGCAGGTTCCTCTTCTCACTGAGCCTCAGTTTCCTGATCCCTTGTGGAGGGAGGGCGGGGGTACAGAGGTCTTTAAACCCCAATTCCTTGCAGATTCTCCCCTGCACCCCTCACCCCCACAGCCTGCTGTGCACGGTGACACTTAACCCTGACCTTCAAGCAACAGCAGAGGTAACAGGGCTCTGAATCAGCCAACTCTGGACCCCGGGCCAGTGACTTAGCAACTGAGCCTCAGTTTCCTCCTGTGTAAAATGGGCACATGGGTGCTGGAGGATCCGACAGGGACTCGGCATGGGCCTGGCTGGTGGTCGGCACTCAGGGGGCCTGCACTCGGATCCTCTCCCACGGTCACGTGCCTGCCCTGCGCCTGGCACCTAGTGAGCACTCAGGGCTGGCGGGTGCTGCCCTGCGCCAAGAGTACTGTCGCCGTCTGCGGTCTGTCTGCTCAGCCTGGGCCCTGCAACAAACAGATCCCAGTGGGTAACTCAGAAGTGTCTGTTGTCGAAAAGCATCAAACCATGCCGGGCGCTGCAAGCAACCTGGTCCCCAGGCGGGAGGCCACCAGGGTGCACAGACCATGCTCAGCCCCGCCCATCCCCCCCCCAGGCCAGGTTGGCACCAGGCTGGAGGGCAGACTCCAGCAGGACCGGGTGAGACTGGGCTCAGCAGAGCTCCAGGGAGCGAGACAGCCGTGGGCACCTGGGCTGTCCCCAGCCTGACCTCTCACCTGTGTGGCCCGCTGCCCGGAGTGTGGCCTCGGGCATCCCTTGTGGCAGTCTGGGCCCCCTGTCCGTGTACCAGGGAGCTCTCCGGAGCCTATGGGGCCGTTAGATGAAATGGGGGCCTGCCCTGAGCTGTGGCCCCCTCTCAAGCTGGACCCTGGCCGATGATGTGGGAGGGACAATGGGAAACTGGCTGGGACAGCGTTTCCATCGGGGTGTCTGAGGTGGGGGAAGCGTGAGAGGTCCTGGGGCACGGGACCCACAGCGAACCAGGCGCCCTGCTGTGTCTGGCTGGTAATGCCTTTGATTCAATAGCATTTACTGGGCCCTTCCCAGGAGCAGGCCCCATGCAAGGAACCACATCTCTCTCCCAGAAGGCTTCCTGGGCTCTTCAACGACCCCCCAGCCTCCCAGCCTGTCACCCCCACATCTCCCCTGCCCCAGCCTCCAGCACAGGTCGGCCTGACCTCAGCGCCCGGAGGATGGCAATTCCTTTCAGAGCCAGGCCAGGCCCAGCGGCCGCAAGCAGTGGGTCGGAGTCACAGCCAAGGGGCAGGATGACCAGCTGCAGGCAAGAAAGGCGGGGCCTCACGAGGGGAGGGGCCTGCAGAGGGAGGGGCCTGCGGAGGGGAGGGGCAGGTGCAGAGGCCCGTGTTCCCTGCAGGCCTGGTGTCCCCTGCACTGTGCACCACATCACTGCCACCACTTGGAACTAAGATCAGACTGGCCACTGACAGCCAGGGCTCTGGGGGCTGGGGACAGCCAGGGCCGTTCCATCTGACCCCCCACCACTTTGCCCCGTGTGGGGGTTGGGCCCACAAGGGACCTCCTTCACACCGGGTTGTGCATGAAGCCATGGCCTCTGGGAGCACTCACACCAGCCCTGCCCGCGGTCACCAGCCCTTGTGGTAGGAGGTCAGCCAGACGTGAGCAGAGCAAGGACGACGGGCCAGAAACAGAAAGAAGGTCCCAGGGCAGAAAGCCCCGGTGCCTACCAACCAGCAAAACCAGGAAAGCAAGGCCCTGATCCCCAGGGAAACCTCTTCTCCCCGACAGATCGCTGGTCGTGTGGTTTAGACCCTCTGACCTTACATATCGCTGGTCACACGGCTCGGACTGGCGGAACAAGGGCCCAAGAGTGGCCTCATGGACTCCCATGCGGGCAGGCGCTTGCACCGCGGCTCCCTAAAGCACTGACCCCTGGGAACAGTATCAGGGCCTCAGTG
The DNA here is from genome assembly GCA_036010255.1 of Myotis pilosus. NCBI lineage: Eukaryota > Metazoa > Chordata > Mammalia > Chiroptera > Vespertilionidae > Myotis > Myotis pilosus. The sequence goes on from JASKON010000013.1 coordinate 71,789,584, forward strand.
GGGTTAGCTCCAGGCCCAGAAAAGCAGCAAAACCAGACAAGTGACTGTGGCTGACCTCAGGACCAGCTGGACCCCTGCCCAGCGCCCGCCCATCAGTGGAGGCCAGACCCTGAGCCGCTGGAACACCTGGAACGCGGATGAATATTCTACTGGACCCTCCCTGGGGGCCTCCCCTAAAATCCCTGCCTTAAAGGCCCTTCGGACAGGACTGGCCGCTCTCCCTCCCACTCCTCTCCCACCTGCTCATCACCTTCCCCTCCTCGCTCTCAGGCCCTTCCTTCCTCTGTACCTGGTTCCTGAGCCCATCCCTTCCACCTGTGACTTCCTGAACACACTTTCTCTTATACTTTGAGTCTTGGCTCTGAATTCTTTCTTAGCTGAATGGCTGGTCTGACTCTGCCAATAGATCACCTGGTGCCGTGGTCACCACCAACGCCCTGGCCTGTCCCAGGACACCGAGGTCATGTGACCGGCCGGCCACCTGTCCCACAGGGCTCCGCCTCCATGCCAGGTGGCCACGGGAGAGCACCCCTGGCCAGCCACACAACAGCCCAGACATAACCAAACGCGGCCCACGGACACGTGAGCACAGACGCGCACCAACGCTCCCTCTGCCCAGGCGCAGGCCTGTGTGGGGAGGAACAGGGCGGAGGGAGGGGGCGGCGGCAGATGAGCCCACATCTGCGGGCGCCTCTCCCTTCCCCGGCTGCTGGGGGCAGGCCCTGCGGGGGTGAAGCCGCTGTTGATAAACAGTGCGCGGCTGTCGCTAGGAGCTGTGACTCAGCCGCAGGGTGACTCCTTTCCAAGCTGTTTACAGCCCCGCGTCCTGTCCAGGAAGCAAAGCGGAGGCTCGCCCGGCCCGGCCCGGCCGTCGCTCCTCTGCCTGCAGCCTCCTGACCTGACCTGGGGTCTGGCTGGGGCCCGGCCCAGCCCAACTCCTGCCCCCTCGTTTCTGGGAACCTGAGGCCCATGATCCGGTCGCTTCACACACAGCCCCTGCCAGCCGGGCTCTGCGAGGCAGGGAGACCCGCAGCTGTGAAGGCCAGCGGCCCAGCCCTGAGCAGGAAGGGGGCTTGGGTCTGGGCCGCGTCTGCACCCGGCCTCTCCCTCCGGCTCTGACCGAGACTCCTGGGGACCGGGACACAGCAGACACCCCCATCCTGCAGCCTAAAGGCGAACCCTTGGTCCCGCAGCCCCCCCCCCCCCCGGAGCCCAGCCTGGCCAGGCCTTGGTGCTCCTCATGGGGCCAAAGCACTTTCATTTTTAAAACGTATTTTTATTGATTTCAGAGAGGAAGGGAGAGAGAAGGGGAAACACCAATGATGAATGAGAATCACTGAATGGCTGCCTCCTGCACACCCCACACTGGGGATCCAGCCCACAACCCGGGCCTGTGCCCTGACCGGGAATCCAACCTGGGACCCTTCAGGGCCGACGCTCTATCCACTGAGCCACGCCAGCTAGGGAGCGATGAAGCACTTTCCATGCAGCATCTGCTGAAGCCACAGTAATTACCTCTGTGGTAAAACAGAAAATCCAGGCCCAGAGGGCAAACAACGTGCCCGAGGCTGCAGGGCGGGTCAGTGCCAGGCAAGGAGCCAGCAGGCTGGTCCCCCAGGGCTCTGCATGGGTTCAAGATTGCAAGCGGCTTTGTTCCCGCCAGCACAGGCGGGCGTGGGGCTGCTGGGGTCCCTGTCAGTGGGGGGCGGGGGGGTGGTCTGACCCTGTGTGAGGCCCAGGCAAGGATGCTGACTTCTCTCTCCCATTCCCTTCCCACCAGCCCACGCCTAAGCCCGAGCTGGGGACCCTCCATATTTCCACTCCTCACTGCCGTGCCCGTGTGGGTACCACTTAATGGTCACAACATGCGAGACCGGCTGGCAGGTGAGCTCAGGGACAAAGCTTGGCAGTGGCACCAAACTCACCCAAAGCCACACGGCAGCCTGGCACTGAGGCCACTTCCAGCCTTTTTTGTTTTTTTGGTGTTTTTTTTAAGTTTATCATCTTTTTAAAATTTTTATTTTTAACCTCTTTTATTGATTTCAGAAAGAAAGGGAGAGGGAGAGATAGAAATATCCACGATAAGAGAGAACCATTGATCGGCCGCCTCCTGCACACCCCACACTGGGGATCGAGCCCACAACCCGGGCCTGTGCCCTGACCGGGAACAGAACCGTGACCTCCTGGTTCATAGGTCGTTGCTCAACCACTGAGCCGCTGCCTCCCCCCCACCGCCCCCACCCGGGCTGCTCCCATCTCTTACAAGAGGCCAGGACCCGTCTGTGCCCAGGGTGCCCTCGTGGCAGGGGCCCTGCTTTCCAGGAGGGCTGACGGGGGCCGCGACCTCAGAGTGACTTGTGGAAGGACAGCTGCCAGAAGGGGGAGACCGAGGGAACCCCCAGAATGGCAGCGCCACAGGAAGCATCTGCCGGGGACAGGCAGGGAGGGCTGGCCCCCCTGCAGGCCGACGCGTAACCCCCGCCGCTGCTCAGTGCCACAGGGCTCCCTGGGCCGGCCGCCTCTTCCCAGCCTCTGAGTCACGCAGGTTGCCAAGAAGCTGAGGATGCGAGAATCCAGGCCCTGCCCCAGCCGCTCCCGCTGGCATCACGCCCGGCAGGAGCCAGCGCTGCCAAGGCCACGGGCAGCCCCCTCCGGGGGCAGCGAGGACAGCTCCCTGCCCCTGGGCCTGCCCCCACACCCCGCTCCCAAGGACCCGGTCCAACCCTAAGAGCCAGAGCGGCAGCTACGAGCGGGGCCTCCGGGCAAACCAGGGCTGGCGGGGGAGGCTGGCAAGTTACTTCCCTGGACGGGCTTGTCCGGGGCCGAGCGGGGATGACCTCGGCCTCCGGGAGCCTCCGGGCGAAGCGAAACATGGGCTGGAAGGCTGGGGACAGGCCGTGAGGAGCGTGGGGTGCTGCAGCTTGAAGCAGGGCAGGGGAGCTGAGGAAGCGACAGACAGCGGAGACATGAATAAAATAACGCACCGGCCGCCCAGCCACCGCCCTGGGCTCTAAGCTCCCGGAGGGCACCGGCCACATCTGTCCCGGCCGCGCCGCTACCCCAGCGCCCGCGTGACGCTGCCCGCCGGGAGGGCGCGGGCACACACATCACAGGCTGGAAGGCGCACTGGTCTCCGCCTGCTCTTTCAGTTCTTCCCTCTTTCTTTTTTTTAAATGTGATTTTATTGGTTTTAGAGAGAGAGGAAGGGAAAGGGAGATAGGAACATCAATGAGAGAGAAACACGGATCGGCTGCCTCCTGCACACCCCACACTGGGGATGGAGCCCACAACCCGGGCCTGGGCCCCGACCGGGAATCGAACTGGTGACCTCTCGGTGCACGAGTCAACGCTCAAGCCCTGAGCCACACCGGCCGGGCTCTCCCCTCTGCTAAAGCTGGGAGGGGGTGTGAGCTCCTCGAGCGCAGGGACTTGTTCCCTGATGTCCCTGGCACGGCCCCTGGCACACAGGGCTCCACCCAGGACCCAGATGAACAAGTGGACTCGATCGTCCAGATGGTTCCTCCAGCGTCACGGTTCCGGGACCGGGAAATATTCAGAGTCCAGGGCCCAGGAGTCCCTGGGGGAAGATCACCAGGAAGGCTTCCTGGGGGCGGGGACGGGGCTGGAGAGGAGCCTGAGGGTGGCCAGGAGGAAGAGCCGGGCCCTCTGCCACGGAAGTGCTTTCCAGAGCGCACGTCACGTGGGGAGCGGCTGTCACGTCGGGAGCGGCCGCGGAGGCAAGCCCAGGCCCGGGAGCCGGGCGGGGGGCAGCCGAGCTTTCTGGGGGTGGGGGACCCAGACGCCAGGCGGCCTCGGGGAGTCGGGCGGGGGGCAGGTAGGCAGAGTTCACCTCTGGCTCAACCTGCATTTGTTCTCCTTCCTCAATGTGTGTGCTCCACGCCCCTGCGTGGGGATGGGTCTCTGCTCCCGGGGCAGTGGTGGCGGCCTCAGGGTTTGGACGGGGCTAAAAGCCCCTCCGAAAAGCACGCCAGGGCCGGCCGAGGCTGGAGGGGGCCGAGCCCCCCGTGTCCAGCAGAGCCCGGTCACTCGGGGTTTCAGGGCCAGGGACGTTGGGACAAACGGGCCCTTGTCGTGAGGAGGCGGCCGGCCGTGCCAGGGACACTGCGTGCCCGGCACCGCCACCCGCCGGTGGGGGCTCAGGGGCCGGGAAGCCAGGCTGTCCTTGCAGCGGGGACCTCCTGCGCGGCCTGGCCTCGGAGAGGCCCTGGGGCTCCAGCTGGCTGCCGGGAGGAGCCGGGCCGGTGCCCGCTGCCCCCTTTCCCACAGCCCTCTCCGGGGGCGGGGGCAAGGCCTTGGGTTCCCAGGGCCCCGGGGCTGAGTGTCCCGGATGGGAGACGCAGCCTTTGTCCCACCCTCCTGCCAGCCACTGTCCTTCTGCCAGACCTCGGACTTTGCCATCACACGGCCCACGTGGCCCACGGTAACCCACGCGTCACAGTCACTCAAAGGTGCACACAGCCACCCAAGGAGGGTGATGCCCCCCGACGCCCACAACGCTCCCCGTGCAGGTGCAGGGCTGTTCCCTTGGGGCCCGGCCTGTGCCCGCCCCGTGCCCACCCCGTGCCCGCCCCATGCCAGGGCTGACGGGGAAGGCGGCACGTGCTCTGTGCCGGGATTTTCCAGTCCTGAGAGTCTTGGAAGGAAACTCCCCTGAAATCCCGAGGATTCTCGATCGTCTGCGAGGAGAGGGAGGCGGCGGCCAGTGCAGCCCTTCCCTGCCCGACACTAGACACAGCCCGTCCCACAGCCCACACCTGTCACCTCTCCCACCCAGGGCCTCAGGCCAGGTCCACTGCCTCTCCCTTGAATCTCAACCCTGAGCAACCAGAGGGTCAGAGGGCGCCCGCGGCCACTTCCTTGCTGGCACAGCCTGCGGGCTCAGCCTGGCCCTCTGGCCCCGGGAGTGGGCGGTCCAGGTGGGGCTCACTTCTCTGGGCCCTGGTGCCACCTGGAAAAATGTGGATTCAACTCGGGCCGCCCCCAGCTCCCCAAGAGCAGCCGGGGCTGCCCCCCTTCACAGCGGGTGGGCCTCAGGGCCACCTGCCTCCCACTGAGGGAGCAGACACTCCCCGCCACCTGCAGGGGGCCTGTGGTGACAAGTGCCAGCTGTTTCGGGAACATCTCACACACCTGAGATCCCCGAGTCCATGGGGGAGGCAGCCGAGGCAGGAAGCCAGGAGGCGAGCTGTCTGGTCCTGCCCACCCAAGCGGGGGCCCCCACCGACTCTGTCTTCTCTCTCCCGCTTCACCCCCGGGGCCAGGCCCCTCCCTCTGGCCCGCAGCCTCGCCAGACGGGGTGGGCAGAGTGAAAACCCCCTGGGATGGAGGAGTTCCGGTGATGACAGCCCCGAGGCCTTCAAGACCCGTCGCCTCCCCACACACTCTTGCCTCCCAGTTTGGGGCTGGACGACAGGGAAAGGGCCTCCTGGGCCAGGGCCTGCGCTCAGAGGAGCCCTGATGGGATGTGTGGGGGGCGGGGCCGGGGTTGCAGGTGGGGCAGCTCCTGGACTCCAGTCATTCACTGGCCAAGGGCACTTTCCTCCGCACTGACCAGCTGCACAGTCAGGTGGACACACCTGGAGGCTCAGGTGGTGTCCAGGGAAGAGGCCCTGGTGCCTTCCCACGAGAACCAATTCTGGGTCCCAGGAGGCAGGGAGGACCAGGTTGCCCTCCTGCCCCAGGGTGTACTCTGCCCCCTCTTCAGTGGGAAGGGCTGAGCAGCCTCATTTTGGTTAATGATGCCCCCGCCACTCAGGGAGCGGGGGGGGGGGGAGCACTCCCATAGTTTAGGATCTTAGTTCCCTCTGGCAGCTGACCACCTCCGGCCCCATCACTGTCACCTGTCACTCAGGTATCCAGGAAACAGCCTCTGTTGCTAGGGGGCTGGCCTGGTGCCAGGTGGCTAGCTCAGAGTGGGGCGATGGGGAGTGAGGAGCAGGCTGGGGTTTTCCCCAGGAAGCACCCAGGGGGCCGGGGGAGGGGCTGAGTGGGGGTGGATCAGCCCTGAGTAGCTGAGGTCCTCACACAGGCCACCGGAAAGCCCCAAGCCCTGAGCCTTCCTGCAGGCAAGTATTTTGGGGTCCTGTGGTTGCTAAGCAACTGCTCCGGGTTGCCATGGAAACTCTCCCTTCTGGGGCTTGTCCTTTTTAGGGGGATGCCCTCTCTCTGGCGTGGCTGCCCTGGGAGGAGGCTCTGAGGCTCATGCTCCTTCCCTCACCCCCACAGAGACACCCCCCCCCAGCTGTGACCCGCAGAGAGGACTCCTTGAGGTTCAAAGCCCAGAACCTGCCCACCTCCTGCCCCCTCACTGAAAACGCCACGACCAGAGCCCAAGGCCTTCATTAGCGGGGAGAGCACGGAAGGGCTCATTAGCCCTGTGTACGCCTCCACGCCCACTGCTAACCGCCGCCTCCGGGCCTGCCCGGCCCTGACCGGGGCCTGCCCAGCCCTGACCGCTGGACGCTCACTGTCATTGGAAGAAACCTGGTCCCAGCACCCAGGCCCACCCCTGCCAGGCTTGTCTGCCCAGGGACTTGCCCACCAGCCCTGCCACTACTTAGCAGCGGGAGTCCCTTCACCTTCCAGGGCCTCAGTTTCCCCCCGTGAGGATGGCGGTGGCACCTGCCTCGCAGGCACCGTGAAGCACTGCACCCCCAGGCACCCCCAGGGCACAGGAGAGGCGGGGAGCGGCCCGGAGGCTCCCCTGCAGAGCGCGGCCCACAGCTGGGCACCAGGCACCGCTGTTCTGTTCCCGTCCCCACACCCCTGCTCCAGGTCCCGGGCCTCAGACAGGAGCCGAGGCGCTCTGCCCGGCCGGCCTCCACACAGAGGCCCTCGGTAAGTTTCTGTCCAACCAGTGCCCCGCTGTCAAGAGCCAGTGGCATCGGGACTGTGGCGTCAGCAGCGCCCAGGGTCTCAGTAAGAGATGGCCTCCACTCCAGGACTTTGCTCCCTCACTGATGCCCACGGGAGCCCCGCTCTGGTACAGGAGGACAGGGTGGAACCCCACCCCGCGAAAGGGGGAGTCAAGCAGCACCGCCCCACTGAGAGGCAGGGCTCTGGGGAAGGGATCCCTCCAGCCTCGACCTGCCCCACAGCCCACCCATTCCCACACTGCCCTCCGAGCACCCCAGACCTGGGACCCACCCCAGACCCGGGACCCACCCCGCAGTAACAGGAGAGCTGCCTGGAAAGCGCAAGTGGAGCCAGGGCTGCAGGACCCGGGACCCTCCGGGAGGGCCGGCTCAGCCTGCAGGTGCAGGAGGCCATCCCGCGGGCCCGCTGGCTGCCCATCCGCGTCGCCGCCGCTGCCGGCACTACCCCTGCCCCGCCTCGTCTGACCTCCTCGGGAGTATGTCACCCCTGAAATGACTGTGCTCCGGTCTGTTTACAGTTGAGTGTCGTCTCCTAGAAACTGGAAGGTGAGACCTTTGTCTATGCCCGGGCTGCTCAGAGCCACGCTGGGGTGGCCCCCGGGTCACAGCGCCACCTGCTGGCACTACTCCAGGCGCGCGGGGCAGGGGAGCAAGCTGTCCCCCAGCTCACCCCAGGCTCCACTTACACCCGCAGCCCCAGCTGCCGGTAGATGCCAGAGCCGCCTCAGCCCCCAGGGCTCCTCCTGCAGCTGCGCCCCGGGTACCTGGCCTGCAGGAGAGAGTCACTCAAGTCCCTGATGTGGGTGGGACTGTGCCTCGCCTCCTACTCCCCAAAGATATGGACCCTAACTAACCCCGGGCACCTGGGAATAAGACTTTATTTGAAAACAGGGTCTTGGCAGGTACAACCAAGGTAAGATGAGGTCACACTGGATGCGGGTGGGTCCTCACCAAAGGCAGTGACTGATGCCCTCAGAGGACGAGGGGGAACTGGGCCGAGGCCCGGAGGCCGTGCGCAGGCGGAAGCAGAGTCCGGAGCGCCGGCTCCGAAGGCAAGGACACTCGGGAGCCGGCCACCCCGGCAGGAGGAAGCGGGGAGGCCCCCCTCCGGGAGCCCTGGGGAGGCACGATGCTGCTCACACCCTGACATTGGGTTTCTGGCTCCTGAACCCCTGGTTTTTTCTCTTTTGCAATTAATTTCCGAGCGGAAGGGAGAGGGAGGGAGGGACAGAAACACCAGTGAGGAGAGAGAATCATCGATCGACCGCCTCTGCACCTCCCACACTGGGGATCGAGCCTGCCACCCGGGCCTGTGCCCTGACCGGGAATCGAACCGTGACCTCCTGGTTCATGGGTCAACGCTCAACCACTGAGCCGCACCAGCCGGGCACTTCTGTTTTGAGCCACCCCGTTTGTGGTACTTTGTTAAAGCAGCCCCACTGAGCGCACCTCTGCTCCCCCCACCCCAACATCATCCTCAGCATTGCACCTCCCCGAACCAACCCTGGCCACACGGCCGCTTCTCAGAGTCTCCGCACCATGAGCTCCCCTACCCCCAGCCACGCACTGTTCCCAGACCTGTGCGGGCCCCTCTCGTCCTTGGGGTCACAGCATAAATGTCTCCCTGGAGGCCGTTTGGCCCAGGGTCCCGCCCGCCCCCGGCCCCTGCCTCCTGTCCCCGCAGCACTGCTCTTCTCTCCCACAAGGATGTGCTCTTGCGCTTGTGTCCCTCTGCCCTTCCAGGCTTGCGCTCCGGGAGGGCAGGGACCAGGAGGCTCCTGCTCCTGGGGTGAGGGCTGGGGACGCAGAAACTGGATAATGAGAGGGCCTCAGAGCCCCTCCCGCCTCTGGGCAGCTCGCACTGGACATGGAGACCAATAATAAACGGTGCAGCTGTGTCCGAGGCAGCCGGATGCCCAGAATGACCCCTGGGTGTCCCTTCCCTGCTCCGGCGGCTCCGTTGAGCACCGTGGGCACAGCCCGCCCCCTGGTGGTCATCCCCGGCCCTGCAGCCCAGGCAAGGAAACCAGAAAACAAAACACACACCTTTGTTTGGAGTAGTCAAGGCAGCTGCTCTCCCTGTCACCGGAGGGCTGAGGGACAGGACTGCGAGCTCCAGGAGCAATGCCGGGGACCCCAGGACCCTCTCTCGCGCCCCTCTTTCCGCCCACTGTCCTGGTGTCTAGTTCATTCACGAGGCCGCCTCACCCCAGCCAGTAACTCCGGACCCACTCCCAAACGAAGACCCCACGGCTCCTGCAAGGATGGCCTGGCCCTTGGTCCCAGAGGAACAGTCCGGTGCTCGGCCCTGTTCTGCTACCCAGGCCCCAGGACCCTCAGCCCCCAGGCTGCGCGGAGGACCTCACGGGAGTAGAAAGCATTTTCCACGGACGCGGAGCACAGGGGTCACAGATGGAGAGCCAGGGCAACAGACTCTTCTAGGGCACCCTCTGTGCACCCCAACTTATAGAGAAAGAGACTAAGGCCTTTTCTCCTGTAGCCCCTCCCCCCCCGCCATAGTAGGGAGGGGGTCTCCTCCTAGTTCCAGGAGCCCTGAGTGGAGGACGAAGGGCCCCAAGTCCTCTCCCTGCTGCCCTCTCCATGGCCCAGCCCAGGCCGGCCCTGGGCACCTTTGGGACGCCTGGCCATCAGCCTGCCTCTCTCCCCTCCCCATGTATGGGCCCCAGGCGTGATGCTAGGAGACCAGCGGCTCCTGCCTGATGGCGGGGCGCCTCCAGCCTCCTGCTCTCCCCTGCCACCTGCGCCCTCCTCCATGGTCCCACCTGGGAAGTCACTGTGTGTGCGTGAGCCTGTGCCCACGTGGGGATGCCCGGAGGAAGGGCCCCACAGGGGAGGGGTGAACAGGGTTCCCCCAGGATCTTAGGGGTTCTCATTCCCAAAGGAAACCCCACGGGAGAACGGAGGCTGGCCTAGGAGGCTGGCACCCTCCCTGCGCCTGTGGATTCTGCCCACCGCGTGAGCCGCGGGCCAGTCCCTGCCTCTCTCCTGGCCTCAGTTTCCCTCTCGTACCAGGAGGGGTTGAACGCGGAACTGCGTAAGCGCGCGCGGAGCGTGAACGCAGTGCCGCGCTCCCTCCCCGCCGGATGGGGTGTGGCGGGGGACACGCGGTCCTCCCTCCACCCGCGACGCGCCGGGGAGGGCGGCCCGGCCGGGCGTGGCACTCACCTGGCAATCTACCATCATCCTCAGCCCTGGCAGCGCATCGCCGGCCCCGGGGTGGGGCCCGGGACTCGCAGAGGCCGCTCGCCTCGGCCCGCGCGCCGCACAGGGGGGCGCCCGGCGGCGAGGCTCATGGCGCGGCCTCCCGTCCCCGCGGCGCCCGGGGAGCCGCCGCCGCCGCCGCCGCTCCCATTGTCTGCGCCGCCCGCCGGCCGCTCGGGCCCCGCCGCACGGTTCCGCCCGGCTCCGGGCCGCCGCCGGTGGGCGGGGTCAGCCAGGCCCCGCCCCGCCCGCCGCAGGTGTGAGGGGCGGACCCGCGCGAGCTCGGGCCCGTGGACTCGGGCGCCGCGGGGCCGGCGATCGGCCGCGGGCGCGCGCACCCAGGAGCCCCGCCTCGCCGCGCGCCGCGCACCCGGGACTCCGCTCGCGGTCCCGCGCCTCCCGCCCTCGCAGCCCGCCGCGCGCTCCCTGCGCCCCCCTGCGACCTCCGACGCCCCCAAACCCAACCGGGCCGAGTCCGCCGGTGTTGGGCCGGGTGGGCATGGAGACCTGAGGACACGGGAGTCATCGCAGGGACACCCCCATCCTGTCGTCCTGGTCCCCATTTGCCACCTGCAGAGGTAGTTGGGTGGATGGCTGGTCCAGGGGACCTGGGATGGGAATGGACACAGGAGGCAGCCAGGTGAGGCCGCCCCTTCTACCTTTCCTTGAACCCCTCCGCTTTCTTCCTGGCAGGACCCCAGACGGTGGTCCATCTTGTCCTGTGGCGCCCTGGCTGGAGTGAGAGGACTGCGCGGCTGTGGAGGAGAGAGCTCCACCCCAGATGGGCCAGTGCTGGGGGTAGTTACTGTTATTGGGGAGCCCCCTGGACCCTCAGTGCTTTCACCCACTTTATAGATGAGCGGTGGCCCCAGTACTTACGACCTCTCAGCTCTGAGTGACCAACTCCTGCTGTGAAGAGGTGGGGGGCGGGGGGGAACGTCCAGAATCATTGCTCTTTGCAGCCCTGAGCCTGGGCTGACCTTGTCTTCTGTTGGGGCTCCCTGGCCAGGGAAGGCGCGGGAGGAGGTGGCCCTGAGCCAGCCCCACTCCCAGCTCAGCTTTGGGCCCAGTGCCCCTCAGACCCCGGGCCTTCTCAGCCGGGTCTCACGCCCCTGGGGACTGGCTGACCCTGGTCCCCATCCCAGGGCATGGCCCTGAGCTACCAGTGACAGAACCCAACTCCTGGGACCTAACCAGGGGCCAGGCTCTCCCCTCAAAGGAGCTGAGGGCAGGGGCCGGGGTGCTCCACGGATGGGAAGGACGAGGGGGTGGGGTGAGGCCCAGCCTGACCGAGCGGGGAGCGGGGAGCCGGGGGGCCGGGGGGCCGGGGGGCCTGGAGACAGCCCAGCAGCCCGTCTGACAGGCTCAGGTCTGAACTGCAGGTACCAATCTTGCCAGGAGGGATCAGTTGGGATTTCTGAAGTTTATTTTAAAAAATTTTAATTATGTTTTTATTGATTTCAGAGACGAAGGGAGAGGGAGAGAGAAATATCAACGATGAGCCAGAATCACTGGTCGGCTGCCTCCTGCGCACCCCTACTAGGGGTCGAGCCCACAGCCCGGCATGTGCCCTGACCGGGAATCAAACCGTGACTGCCTGGTTCATAGGTCAGTGCTCAACCCCTGAGCCACACTGGCCAGTGGTTCTGAAGTTTTCAGGTAGCAGACGCACTGTCAGCGAGGGACAGATAGCAAAATCAAGGCTGTGCTCGGGCTCCGGGGCAGGCACAGCCGCTGGGAGCAGACTGGCGGGGTTCGGACCAGCAGAGGGCAGGGCCTGCTCCTTCCACAGCCCTGCCTCAGACCTGCCTCCCCGGGGCAGGCCCAGACCCCCCCTGGGGACACACGGGCCACGGGCCCACCCTGTCCCTTTGCCTTGGAAGCACCCAGGGCCTCGCCAGCCCAGGCTTTCTCCTCACACTGGTCCCTCGGTCTGCCCGACCCTGGTGATCACCAGCCAGACCGTGTTGCAGGAGTGGGCTCCGGGCTGGCACCCAGCTTCCCCAGGGTGGGAGCCCATCCGGGTGTGGCTAGAGCACACCCCTTCCTGCCCTCCACCTCTCCTCTCCGTGACCAAGGTGCTCTCAGATGCACAAGTGGAAAGCCCTGGTTAGGGCCCAGCAGGCTCCACCGTTAGGAAAACTGCCCCAGCCTTCTTACAAAAGAGGCGGCAGGGCCAGGGAGGCCGCATGGGGAGTGGGTGCAGCTGGACTGGAAACCAGAGGGGGTCCGGAGTGAGGATGGCTGGGGGACATCGCCGTGCCGGGAACCCTGCAGCCAGGAAAAGGGGATCTGGGTGCCCTTCACAACCAGCAGTGACAAGTGAGCTCGAAGGGCAACAGGCAGCAAAAGGGGGTGGGGTGGGAACGCAGGCGCTGAGCAGGGCAGGCTGCAGAGCCGCCGAAGGCACGTCTATGGGAGCCTCCGGGCCTGCCTGCTTCACCACTAGTCTCCCCTCACTGTCCCCCTCTTAGGCGACATTCGAGGTTTGCGTTCTCATGTGGGCACAGCCCTTTACAGTGTATAAAGGCCCTTCCCGTCTCTTTCCCGTTGGATTTTCCTGACAGGGAGGCAGGCGGGCAGGGCAGGACTCAGCTAAGGCATGGGAAGTGAGGCACTGACGGGCGAGCTGGGTGCTCTGCTGGGTGCTCCTCTGGGGCTGCTGGGTGCACCCCTGGGGTGAGCTGGGTGCACCCCTGAGGCGAGCTGGGTGCTCCCTGGGGCTGCTGGGTACTCCCCTGGGGTGAGCTGGGTGCTCCCCTGGGGCAAGCTGGATGTTCCTCTGGGGTGAGCTAGGTGCTCCCCTGGGGTGAGCTGGGTGCTCCCTGGGGCTACTGGGTACTCCCTGGAGCTGCTGGGTGCTCCCTGGAGTAAGCTGGGTGCTCCCTGGGGCTGCTGGGTGCTCCTCTGGAGTATGCTGGGTGCTCCCTGGGGCTGCTGGGTGCTCCTCTGGAGTATGCTGGGTGCTCCCTGGGGCTGCGGGGTGCTCCACTGAGTCCCCGTCCACGGCAGCCCCGACTCTACCATCAGCTCCGCAGCCAGTGGGTGTTCTTGTCCAGCGTCGAGAAGCGGATCAGCTTCAGGCTGGGAGGCTGGGGCTTCCTGTCGTCCCAGAGGTACTCGGGGGACAGCACCTTGGTGGGCTTGTGCGAGATGAAGCGGCGGTTCAGGTGGCTCTCCTCCTGCCAGGCCGCCATGATGCCGTTGGCCTTGTCCGCCAAGATGGCCATGTGGCAGCCCCTTGTGAACTCGTACACCCTGTCCACCCGTCCCCCAAAGACCGCCCCGCCATAATAGAAGTCCCCCTCGCCGTCGGCCACAAAGGCCGTGGAAACATGCCGGCGCTCGTAGGGGAACTGCTGGCGGGACACGGCGTAGTAGCCAGGGTGGATGGCGGCCACCAGGTCTCCCAGGGTCTCCGGGCCCCAGGGGTTCCGGAACACCATGTCCACGTCCACGCAGAAGAGGTAGTCCACCTCCCGGTGCGCCCGCTGGGCGATGTGCTGGCTGATGGTCTCCATGCGGCGCGTGGAGATCTCCTCCCAGCGGGAGTGCTTCTGGATGGGCAGGACGCTGAGGAGGCGGCCGGGGCCCAGCGGGACCCGGGGCACGGCCGCGGGCTTGTCGGTGAAGACGTAGTAGCGCACCCGGTGGCCCCGCATGAAGAACTGCTCGGCCGACTCCAGGAAGTGCTGGACGAAGCCCGTGTACCTGGTGCAAGAGCCTGTCATCCCGGTGGCCCGGCAGCGCCCTGCCCAGGCCCCCACGCGTGCTGGCACCTCTCCGCTCCCCACCGTGAGCTGACACTCACTCTGACCCGAGGGGTCCTCGTCTGTCAGATGCCACCATCATAGCACCTGCCTCTGCAGAATGATGAGTGGCGCTGATGGTCACATCACAAGCCCACCTCCTACTGAGCACTTTCTCAGTGCCAGCGGGTCTGAGGGATTCCACCGCAACCCACTGCACAGGCAGACGCTGCGTCACGGAGAGGAGAGGGACCAAGCAGGACAGTGGCTGCTTCAAGGGAAGGTGAGTGGTGCTGGGGGCCCAGGGCAGGTGAACCGACAGGGCCCGCCCACCAGGCCACAGCTGATAGGACCAGGGCTCACCCATCATCTGGCCAGCACTTTAGGCCATAGGGGCCCATCACAGTCCCTCTCTCACGAGTCCTAGAAAGGGACCCAGAGGGAAGCTGCCAGGTGGTGGCTCTTATAGGAAAAGCCACGTGGGAGGAGAGAGGAGAACAGGAGAAACCCAGAGAGCAGGCAGCAGAGGGTGGGGAAGAGAGGGGCAGGGCGGGGCCGGCTCAGCGTGGGTCTCTGGACCTGCTGGTGGCCTGGACATGGACCCCCACTTCTATGGGGTGGTCTAGAGGGTTCCCACTCCTTCCTGCCTGCCTGACTGTCCAGGAGAAGCGGAGAGGGGTGAGGGGCCTCTGACACGGGCTTCTGCTGTTCCCTCCCCGGGGCTGCCCCCTCCCCTTCCTCCAGGAAGCCCTGTCCACCAGCCCCCACTCCTCTCTGCCGCCCCCTGTGCAGCACCTGGTTCAGGGAGGCTGGGTGGGCTGCTGCATCCAGGCCTTGCCTCGCCCCGGACTGGAAGCTCCCGTGGCTCAGAGAGGACCACCCCTCCCCCACCACCCCCCCCCCCACTCACTTCCCGGACTCACTTCCCGACGGCGAACACGGTGAGCCCGATGGTCAGGTTCAGCGGCTGGTAGATGAGCTGCAGGAGCTCCGGGTCGAAGGTCCCCTCAGACACAATGGGCGCCAGCCAGGGCGTGAGCGTCAGCAGCTCTGTGGGCCTGGCAGTGGGGTGGCCCAGGGCATGAGTCCCTCCCCGTGACCACCGCGGGCTCACCTTGGCCCTGCCACCCACGCCGTGTAACCCCAGGCGGCTTCGTCCCTGACTCCGGGCCTCAGCATCCCCAGGTGGAAGAGGGGGACGGTAGTCACTACAAAGCTGCCCCCCCCCCCCCGTTTCATCCCCGGTCTCCAGGCTGTACCCACCTCTGCTCCAGCAGCTTTGGCTGAGGGTACTGCGACCTGCGACAGAGAAGGGCCAGTGGTGAGGGAGGCGCTCCACCCCCCACCCCCCGGGCCACAAAGCGGGGAGGACAGTCTGCTTACCGTGCCACGGGTTGGAACGGCTTCTCCCCCCGGAACTGCAGCTTCATGTTGCTGTGGGCAGAGGCGAGAGAGCGGTCAGTGCCAGGCGGTGGCAGAATGAAGCTGAGGTTAACCCAGCACCCACGGGGCAGGCACAATCCGGAACCTTCCCTGCGGCTCTGCCCGCTCTGCAGGGGCTGGGCTGCGACAGAAGCACCTGCCCAGGGTCACCGAGTGGCAGGGTGGTTGGTGTCCAGAAAAATAACTCGGTAAAACCCAAAGATGGACAAACCGGAGGAAGAAAAAAACGGAGCAGAAATGCTCGGCCAAGGGTGATGACGGGACCGCAGGCGGGCCAAAGGGAGAGGGGGGCTGGGAGCGGAAAGGGGACCCATGGAGGCCTGTGGGAAGGAGGCCTGGGAGCCATCCAAGACATGGGGAGCTGCGGGGAGGGTTGGTCTTAGTTTTTCTAGCTCCTGGTCCTGCCAGTAGGGGGCCAGGGGCAGTGTCAGGGGGTATGGGGTGTGCCCTGGCCGTATCCAGTGTGGCTCAGTGGATAGAGTGTCGGACTGAAGGGTCCCGGGTTCGATTCCGGTCAAGAGGAGGTACCTCGATTGCAAGCTTGGTCCCTGGCGCTGGTGAGGGCACATGCAGGAGTCAACCAATCGATGTCTCTCTCACATCGATGTTTCTCTCTCTCTGTATCTCCCCCTCCCTTCCACTGTCTCTAAATTAATCAATGGAAAAATATCCTCAGGTGAGGAGTAACAACAACAAAAAGAACCTCTCCCACCCTGACCGGTTTGGCTCAGTGGATAGAGCGTCGGCCTGCGGACTGAAAGGTCCCGGGTTCGATTCCGGTCAAGGGCATGTACCTGAGTTGCGGGCACATCCCCAGTAGGGGGTGTGTAGGAGGCAACTGATTGATGTTTCTCATCGGTGTTTCTAACTCTCTATCACTCTCCCTTCCTCTCTGTAAAAAAATCAATAAACTATATTAAAAAGAGAACCTCTCCATGGCCTCTGGCCCAAGAAGGGACCACATCAAACAAAAGGACCTTGAATACGGCAAAAGCTTTATCTCCAAGGCTGCGCATTACGAACTCATGCAGCACACTGGGGAACCAGGAACCGGGCCCCGGTGGAATGAACTGGCGGGGACCCCGAAGAGGACGGGCACAGGCCGGAAAATAAAGCCACTTCCGGGAAACAGGACAAAGTTGCAAAAACATTACGATCACAGCTTTCCTGTTTTTAATACTGTACCAGCCTTGCATCCCGCAGTAAATCCCACTTGGGCATGGTGTATGATCTTTTTAATATATTGCCGGATCCGGTTTGCTACTATTTTGTTTAGAATTTTTGCAGCTATGTTTACCGGGGATATAGACCTGTACTTCTCTTTCTTTGTTGTGTCTTTATCTGGTTTGGAATTAGGACTATGCTGGCCTTGTAAGGTGAGAGTGGGAGTGTTTCCTCTTGAGTTTGTTGGGCTGGTTTAAGGCGTGTTCGTCCTTTGAATGTTTGGTGAAGTTCCCCTGTGAGGCCGGCGCGGGCCTCCCTTTGTTGGGAGGTTCCGTTTACCGCTCCCGTTCCACCGGTTGTCATCGGAGGCCACAACCATTTTCAAGGGCAAGGAGCCTTTCTGCTTTCAGAACCAACTAGATGCCCAATCTGTTCCTTTAGAAAGCACAGCAAGCAACAAGCCACAGCGAACTTTGAAACGGGAGCAAAATTCAGGTCAGTGGGACTCACCAGGGCTGCTTCTAAGTCTTCTCTGCTTTGCAGCTTCCTAATTTACTATATCCTGTGCTTAAAATGTTTTTAATCTTCACCTGAGGACATGTGTTTATTGGTTTTCCTTTATTATTATTTATCTTAATCCTCACCAGGGGATATATTTTACATTGATTTTTTAGAGAAAAGGACAGTAGGAGGGGAGGGGGGGGCGCTAGGGAGAGAGAGACACACTGGTTAGTGGCCTCCCGCACAAGCCCTGGCGGTTCGGGGATCAAACCTGCAGCCCTTCGGTGCAAGGGCCCCTGCTCTAACCACCGACCCACCCCTGCCAGTGCTGTTCTTATTGATTTTAGAGAGAGGAAGAGAGAAACATCGGCCTGAGAAACATCGATCAGTTGCCTCTCCCACGCACCCAGTCCCGGGATTGAACCCCCACGACCTAGCTATGTGCCCTAACTGGGAATTGAGCCCACACCCTTTTTGGTGTCAGGGACGACCCTCCAACTGAGCCCCCTGGCCGTGCAATATTCATGTTTTCATGATAATAAAACACGCCTTGTTCCTCAATAGTCTGTGCTCAGATTTTAAACTTCCCTTTAGTTGTCATGGAACACAAGGCGGGGGCCAGAAGCCCCCGGGACTCTGTCCCAACCCACTTCTGCACTGTGAGCTGTCAAAGTCAGGTGTGCGACGGGCGCCAGACTTCGGTCACATGTTAATTTGCTCCCTGAGTCCACAGAGAACAGAGCTGAGCAAAATGGTCAAGTCCTCAAAGCACTGTTTCCTGAGCGCCCACTCGGAGGCCGGTGCCACCCCAGGCTACTCAGGCACCTTGGCCCTTCGTGACCCCAGGAGCCGTGAGGGGCACCTGGACCATCCCATCTTGAAGATACGGCAAGTGAGGCTCGGAGCTACGCAACATGCTCAAGGCCCGGCTGCGGAGCGGGTGCTGCAGGGACAGACGCTGAAACAGGGCAGCCCATAAATTACCAAACACTCACCACACTGATCGTGAGCTTAGGACCCAAGCCCCTGCAGACAGAGTGGCCCTTAAAACCCCCATCTCCCCCACTCCGTGCAGCCCACCGGCCCCCAGTTCTCCCAGCCCCCTACTTACAAGATCTCCGGGCAGGGGAGGTAGTAGGGGACATAGGAGAACGGCAACCAGTCATCAGCATATACCCTGGGAAGGAAAACCACCGCTGATTCGAGGGCCCAGAGGCTGGAACCCCCTTGGTGCACACTGATGGGGGGAGCAAAGGGCCCGGGGAGCATCTGCGGTCCCCATGGCGCCCTGGTCTGGCTGACCGCGAGGGACAAGGCCTCCTGGTCGTCCAGCATGCAGGCACTAGTCACCCCTGAAGTCATTCATTCCTGGGGCAGGGGTGTTCTGGACCCCAGCCCTGCACACACGAGGGGGGCCGGTGTGGTGAGGGCTGCCCAGGAACGCACCAGGCGAACTGGGAGCATCACCAGGAGTTCCTGGTCAACGGGGCTAGAAGGACGGCGAGGCAGAGGGAAAAGCACGTGCTAAGGCCAGGAGGCCAGTCCCAGGCACAATCTAGAAGCCTCGTTGGGTCTTCCTGGGGTTGGGGGACAGCTGTGCCGGGAGAGGTGGGCATGCCCTGAACGGGTCAGGTTTGGGGGCTGAGATGCCAAGAGAGGAGTCTGAGGTGGGGCTGGAGGGCGCCCTGGGCATGCTCACCACAGAGCGCAGAGGGCCGTGCCCACCAGCAGGCAGACGCCCAGGCCCAGGGCCAGTCTGCGGCAGCGCATGGCGGGTGCCGCGCCCCTCTAGGCACCTGCGGAGGGTGGGTGCGCTGAGCCGATCAGCTCTCCTCTCTCAGAGCCTGTGTCCTGCGGGAACACCTGCAAAGAAGTGCCTTACTCAGAGGCAGTGCCCATCCTGGTGGCCCTGCCCCCTCCTCCCCTCCCCACTCCCCCACCCCCCAACCCCACCCCCGCGGCCCGCCGGGGGAATGTGGACCCCAGGCGCCAGCCCTCACAGCTCAGCGCTCAGCTGAGCCTGCAGCTGTGCCAGTCTGGCCTCTCGGGTCTCCCTCAAAACTCCTCCCACGACGGGGAGAAGAGACCCCCAGAGTGGGGCGACAGCGCGAGAGCCGGGCGTTTGGGCAGGACTTGGAGAGCATCCCAGAGAGCAACCCCGAGGACCCGGAGCCCGCACAGCCCGCACACGGCCGCGATTCCCGGGCGGCGGGTGGGGTGCAGCAGCGCATTCCTCCGGGAGGCGAGGCCCGGTCCCTGCAGGGGCCGCGGGGCCGCTCCAGCCCTCACAGGCTCAGCAACGTGACAAGTCACTCTGGCCGCCGCACGCAGCCTCGGGGATCTCCCGGGTGAAGGGGCTGGGTCGGCGGGGAGGAAGGACAACACGCCCCGCCCCTGAGGGTGACGCGCGGGGAAGGGCTAAAGCGCTGGGCTCGGCGGGCCACAGCGATCAGGGACCCAGGCAGCCCGGCGGGGTCCGCCCGAGGTCGGAGAAACCTCCCGGAGCTGGAGTTTCGGCGGCCCGCTCCCGCTGCCTCCCTCCGCGGGCCTCGGTTCCCACGCGGCCAGGGCGCGCAGCGTCCTCCAGCCCCTGCCCCCTGCTCGGCTCCGCCAGACGCCGCCTCCCGCGGGGCCCAAGACGCCGGGGCCGCTCCGCCGACGCAGAGCCCGGCCGGAGCCCAGTCCGCCCAGCGCGGGGCGCCCCCGGAGCCTGGGCCGAGCGCGCACCTCGACTTCCGCCGGTCCGTGCGGGCGCGGGGCGCGCACAGGGTGGGGCGGAGGGAGCACACAGTCCCCGCGGGGTGCACACTCACCCCTAGGGGCCAGACCGGCGTTAGGACGGACGCGGGGCCTCACCCGGACCTGGAGAGCAGGCTCGGCTCGGCTCGGCTCGCCTGGGTCCCCCGCATGACCCCGTGGCCCCGGGCGCCGGGGCGGAGCGCCGATGGGCGGACGGAAGGCCGGCTGCCGGGGGCGGGGCCGGGCGGGTCAGCGAGCGGCTCGTCCCTCCCACGGCCGCAGCCCCGCCCACCGGCCCGCGCCCCCCCACCCCCCGACGGCCGCCGCTCCTCCCACGGCCGCAGCCCCGCCCCGGCTCCCCGCGCGCGGGCTCCGCTGGGCTCTGCTCTCCACTGTCTGTCTGGCCTGCGCCCTCCCAGGCCGGGCTCCAGGGCGAGAAGCGCGGGTCCGGGAACTCAGGGTCCGGCCTGAGAAGCACCGATGGGGGTGTGTGTGTGGGGGGGGGGGGGACGTTAATGTGAGCACCGGGAGAAAAGCCGCTGGGCGTCGCCTGCCTCTCCGTTAGGGTCGGTCCTCCTGGGCCCAGGGCCCCGAGCCGGCGCCGAATGCTGGCCCGGCTGTGGAGCGACCGGGACTCCAGGCACTCCCAGCCGTAGCTGGTGGGAATGCAGCATGGAACCTCCACTTGAGAAAACAAGTTTGGCGGTTTCTTCCCAAAGTGGACAAGTTCGTACCATAGGATCAGGCAGTGGTGCTCCTTGGTATTTCTCTAAAGGAGCTGGAAACCCTTACCTGCCGCCCTAGCAGGTTTGGCTCAGTGGATAGAGCGCTGGCCTGCGGACTAAAGGGTCCCAGGTTCAATTCTAATCAAGGGCACATTCCGGGGTCGCAGGCTCGATCCCCAGTGTGCAGGCCGAAAGAGGCAGCAGATCAATGATTCTCCCTTAGCATTGATGTTTCTCTCTCTCTCTCTCTCTCTCTCTCTCTCCCTTCCTCTCTAAAATCAATAAAAGTATGTTTTTTTTATTAAAAAAAAAAAAACCATTTACCGGCCCAGGGATGTTTATAGACATTTTATTCATAACTGCCCAACACCTGGAGGCCATCAAGATGTCCTTCGGGGACTTATATGCATGCATATAAGAATAACCAATGGACACAAGACACTAGGGGGTAGTGGCTGGGGGAATGTCAAGGGGGGGGAGGAGACATGTAATACTCTTTGTAATACTTCAAGAAATAAAAATTATTAAAAAAAAAAAAAAAAAGACGTCCTTCAGCCCTAGCCAGTTTGGCTCAGTGGATAGAGCATCCACCTGCGGACTGAAGAGTCCCAGGTTCAATTCCCGTCAAGGGCACGGACCAGCCTACCCTGGGTTGCAGGTTCCCCGGCCCTGGTCTGGGTGCGTGCAGGAGGCAACCAATTGATACGTCTCTCTCCCATTGCTGTTTCTGTCTCTCCCTTTCCCTTCCGCTCTCTCTAAAAATCAATGGACAAATATCCTCGGATGGGGATTAACAACAACAACAAAAGATGTCTGTCAGTGGTGGCTAGGTAAACTGCAGTGTGAACTGACGGTGGACTGGTGGCCTGTCCAGCACGGAGAATAAATGAACTCCAAGCCACGAGAGTCATGGAAGAACCTTATATGCACGTGACTAGGTGAGCGACGTTTATCTAAAAATCATACGAGATGATTTCAACTCTATGACACTCGGAAAGAGGCGAAACTATGGAGACAGAAAAAAGATCACTGGGTTCTTAAGATGGAGGTGGGGGGGACAAAAGGAGGGCCACTCTGTGCGGCTGGCGCTCACCCACGCATTCTCCCCACAGACGCTTAGGGGACTCCCACAGGCACAGTGTGAATGCTGCCAGCAGAACACACCCCGCTCGGCCGGCGGGCGGATGGGCTCTGTGCCCTGAGACCCGTGTGCCCGCTCCACAGACTCAGCGCTCAGGTCGATCAGGCAAAGGCCCGAGCAAGGTTCCTGGGGCTCCGGGCACGGGTCAGACCCGGAGCCCTGTCTGCTGCCAGCACAGAGGGCATGGTGGCAGGCTAGGTTGTTAGTTGGCAAGTGGGGTCAAATCTCAGGCTCTTCCTAGTTCTCAATACACCCGAACAGAAGCTGCCCCAAGGCCCAGCCAGCATTGGGGTGCACAGCTGGGGCTGAGGGTGAGCGGGGAAGTCTTATTGCAGCTTTTTTGAGAGCCATAAGATTGGACAAGAATTGGGTTGGGGGACGGTGGGGTGGCTTCCAGGCCAGCTCTCCGGTCCAAATCCAGGCTCTCTGCTCACCTTGTGCAGTCCCTGCCCCTCTCTGTGCTCTGTACCTTTTTAAAAATATGTGTGTTTATTGATTTCAGAGAGAAAGGGAGAGGGAGAGAGAGAAACATCAATGATGAGCATCATTGATCGGCTGCCTCCTGCATGCCCCCTACTGGGGATGGAGCCCCGAGACTCGAGACTCGGCATGTGCCCTGACCAGGGATCCAAGCCTGACCTCCTGGTTCACAGGTCGAAGTTCAACCACCGAGCCAGCCCAGGGGCCTGAGCTCTGTTCCTCTCAAAGGCAGGGTTCAGGTGGAGATGAGAGCTCCTACAGGAAAAGCACTAAGCCAAAGCCCGGCATAACGGAGTGCGACAAAGGTTCCCGTGGCTCCTTCAGCAGAGCAGGGCCCTGCCAAGAACCAGGGAGTGAGGAAGCTCCCTGCAGGGTTGGGGACCCCTAGCAGGACAGAGCCCTTGCTCCTGGGGGAGGGGGGGCGATCCTCTCTTCCTCAGGCCCCCGCCCCATGGTTGGTTTCCTGCGGGCGGGGACCTGGTCCTCAGCAGGTAACGGGGGCAGGAGAGGCGGAAGGGGCTTGGGGAGGAAGGGGAGCACCGAGCACCCCCCCCCCCAGACTAGGCTCCTGCGGGCCCTGTGCGCCCAGGGCAGATGCAGAGAACGTGAGTGGAGGCGGGGCAGGTAGGAATACGAACTTGAGGGCCACACCTGACCTCACCTCCCGGCCCTGCCTCAGTTTCCTCCTCTGGAAAGGAGCGGGGTCACTAGCATTTCCTGGGTGCGCCCGGAAGAGCATGGAGAAGCCTCGGGAAAGGCGCCGGAGCCGGGTGGGAGGGGAGGGGAGGGGAGGGGAGGCTCTCACGGTCCTCCCGCCCGCCCTCAGGACGCCCCTTCCGCCCCGACCTCCGCCTGGGCGGCCGCCACCCCCGGACAGAGGCCCCGCAGGCCGAGCGCAGCCCGAGGGCAGGGAGCAGGCTCCACCGGGTCCCGGGACAGGGACCAGCGCGCCGGGTCCAGCGCGCGAAGCCGGGGACTCCACCTCGGGGCGAGGCTGTGGAGGCGGATTGTGGGGGCTCGGACCGGTGCGAGCCCCGGGAGCCAGGGCGGGGCGCGGCTCTGCAGGTGGAACCCGAGGACAGTGCGCTGGGGCGTCAGGGGCGGGGACAGGTGGCTGCTCCCAGCCGGGGCGCCGGGCGGGGCGTCCGGGTGCGGGGAGGGGGCGGGGCGTCCGGGTGCGGAGAGGGGGCGGGGCGTCCGGGTGCGGGGGAGGGGGCGGGGCGTCCGGGTGCAGAGGGGCGGGGCGTCCGAGGTTGGGGGAGGGGCGGGGCGTCCGGGTGCGGAGAGGGGCAGGGCGTCCGGGTGCGGAGAGGGGCAGGGCGTCCGGGTGCGGGGAGGGGCGGGGCGTCCGGGTGCAGAGGGCGGGGCGTCCGAGGTTGGGGAGGGGCGGGGCGTCCGGGTGCAGAGGGGCGGGGCGTCCGGGTGCGGGAGGGGCGGGGCGTCCGGGGGCGGGAGGGGCGGGGCGTCCGGGGGCGGGAGGGGCGGGGCGTCCGGGGGCGGGAGGGGCGGGGCTGGGAGGGCGCGCGGCCTCATTGGTGCCGATTGAGGAGGCCCCGCCCCTCCACCTGGACAGGGGCCCTGCGGACCCAGGTTTTCCTCTCGGGACCCTCCGCGTCCCCCCGATCCCCGCTGTCACTTTGCGGGGTGGGGCGCCCGAGAGTCCCAGCCTCGAGGGGAGCGGGCGCGCGTGGCCGCCGGGGCCGCGGCATCGTTCTCACAGCCTCGGAGGGCAGGCGCCCAGGCAGCGCGGAGGGGCCGAGGCGCCGCCCTGGGGCTCCGGGATGGCTCAGCTGCTGCGGGCGCAGGCGGGTGAGTGGCGGCCCCAGCGCCGCTCGATGCCTGGGCGGGAAGAGTCCTGACGGGGGAGCCGGGCACCCCGATCGCTGAGCCCCGTTGGGAGCCCGGGTGCTCGGGACCCAGCAAGCAGAGCGGGCGGGGCCGCACTGCCTGGGGGCGGCGGCCGGCTGGCCTCGGGGTCCTGGTCCTCTGGTCCTGGCTAGGTCCGGTGGCCCTGCGGTTAGCGCATCCGTCCCCAGGAACCTCCCACACCCTCTCTCTTTAAAATATATATAATTGATTTCGTAGAGGAAGGGAGAGGGCCAGAGAAATAGAAACATCAATGATGAGAGAATCCTTGATGGCTGCCTCCTGCACGCCCCCTACTGGGGTCGAGCCAGCAACCCCAGCATGTGCCCCGACCGGGAATCAAACCAGGACCTCCTGGTTTATAGAGGTCGTTGCTCAACCACTGAGCCACGCCACCTGGGCTCCCACCCCTCCCTGACACACACTGGCCTTTCTCTCCTGAACTGAGATTCCGGGCTGACGCCTGGTGGGCGCTCCCTTCCCCTCCAGAAGGCCCTGGGGCCGCCCTTGCCCCCCTCCCAGTCCTGCCCCTTTGCCTTAGTCACCAATCACCTGCACACCTGCTGTCGCCAGGCAGAGTTGGCACCTTAGTTCGCAGTGGGAGCTGTGCCCGGAGAGCAGACACTCACGTGGGCACAGGGTGCCACTGCCAGGCTGGGAATGGGCCAGAGAACCGGGGCCCAGGGGCCACAGGGGACAAATGGCCCATTCATTCAGCTCAGTTCCTGTGTTCACATTTCAGGACAGAACTTCGGGGTTGGGTTCAGGAGGGCGTAAATAGAGCAGAGGCCTGACCTCCGCTTTTGGGAGGCGGGGGAAGCCAGGGGGGCTGGCTGCCCTGCAGGCTGCGGGAGGAAGAGGGGGAACTCTCTGGCTGTGGCAGGTCTGGGCGGAACGAGTGGGCCAAAGGCTCACACGGAATCACAAGCAGAACTTCAAGTCCGTCTTTACCGAGCCCTACACCGAACACACCTGCTTCTCTCTCTCCCGTTAGCTTAGGGCCAACGAGCTCCTTTTGGTGGCACTTTTTTTTTTTAATCTTCACCCGAGGATATTTTCCCCATTGATTTTTAGAGAGAGTGGAAGGGAGAGGGAGAGAAAGAGAGAGAAACACCGATGTGAGAGAGACACATTGGTTGTTATGGAATATGGAATTTATGGAATTGGCGCGGAAGAGACCGTTGGACACTGAGGTTCAGGAAAAGCCTCTATTCAAAGCAGCGCTGCTGGTTCAGGGGACAGATCCTGCACAACGTGGACAATGAGATTTTCTCTTTATATATCCCTGAGTTCCTTTGTTTCTTCTGCAGTGGACTCTCACAGCCCCCCCGCCCCCGCCCCCAAGAGCCAGTTGGATGGTTAACTTAGATTGTACCTAATGTCCACCCTCGATGGCGATGGCCCAGTGACCTCCCTCTAGCTAAGCTGTTACATCCTTGGTTTGTGGCCCTTGTGAACTGGGGTATTTAGGTAAACAGCTCTTGCCAGACCAGATAATTAAGGAGGGGCCAGTGACTTCAGGAATGTGCATTAGGGGCATTGATTAACTAGGTACAGGGTCTCCTACATTCTTTCACAAATGGAGTTAATTTTCGGCTAGCAAGAGAGTGCAGTAGAAAGCAGCTTACCGGGACAAATTCAGATTGCTAGCCCCCAAAATGTCTTATGCTCCCCATCAGGTTGTCTCCCGCATGCCCCCAATGCGGGCTGGGAGCCTGCAACCCAGGCATGTGCCCTTGACCGGAATCGAACCCGGGACCCTTCAGTCTGCAGGCCAATGCTCTATCCACTGAGCCAAACCGGCTAGGTTCTGGTGGCACTTTTAAAAAGTAACTTTATTGAAAACATTTACATATCATAACATTTACCTGTTTTATGTGTAATATGAAATTATGCTTAGTCAATTTACAGAGATGTGTAATACATTTTAGAATTTCCCCTTCAGCGCCCTAATTCCCTAGTGCCTGTTTTCAGCTACTTTCTGTCTCTACAGCTTTACCTTTTCTGGACTTCGCACACGTGTCATATGTTCATCTCAAGGCACATGTGATCTTTTGCTTCTGACGTCCTTCTCTTAGAGGCACGTTTGCAAGGTCGTAGCGTGTATCAGCATTCCATTCATGTTTATTGCTGAATAATCTCCTTGTATGGGTGCCATTGTCTGTTTGTCACCCAGTGATGGGCATTGTGGTTGTTTCTACGCTTTAGGGCTTATTTTTTTATTTTGGAGAGGAAGGGAGAGGGATAGAGAGAGAAACGTCAATGATGAGCGAGAATCATTGATCGGCTGCCTCCTGCACGCCCCCTACTGGGGATTAAGCTGCAGCCCGGGCATGTGCCCTGACTGGGAACCAAACCCCAACCTCCTGATTCATAGGTGGACGCTCAACCACTGAGCCACGCCAG
The DNA here is from genome assembly GCA_036010255.1 of Myotis pilosus. Taxonomy (NCBI): domain Eukaryota; kingdom Metazoa; phylum Chordata; class Mammalia; order Chiroptera; family Vespertilionidae; genus Myotis; species Myotis pilosus. The sequence continues at coordinate 71,815,916 of JASKON010000013.1, forward strand.
CCGGGCTCACTGTCTTCATGGTGTATTTGAAGTGCACAAGTTTTTAAAAAGCTTTTATTGTTGAAACTCTTACAGATGCCCACCATTCCTCCCCCGTTCCCCACCTCCGCTCAGCCCCCACCCCCGCCCCTGGCCATCACCCCACTGTTGTCTGTGTCCATTGGTTGCACATATATGTCCTTCGGCTACGCTCTTCACCTGTCATCCAGCACCCCCTGTCCAAAAGCTCTCATTTCGATTAACTCCTCTTTAACTTTTTTCTTCTCTTACTGTTTTTGCTTTCGGTGTCATCTGTAAGAATTCTCTGCTTAAACCCGTGTCACAACCATGCAGTCCTGTTCCCGTCTAGTGTGTCTCCCAACCGTGCGTGCGTTTCCTCTAAGGTCTAAATGGCTGGCAGACAGGCCTGGGCCTGCCCTGTGGACTTTCCTAAATGTCTCTCCAAGGTTCAAAAAACCCCAAACCAGCAGCGTCTGGCCTCAGCCTGCCTGCACCTCCTGCTAAGCAACCCCACGCCCCGCGCCGGTCACAGCATAGCCTGTCCCAGCTCAGGCAGCTGCCCCACAGAGCACTCTGCAGCTCCTACCAAGAGGCCCCGGCGGGCACAGGCAGCGGCTGACCCGGGCCTGCTCCCAGAGGCCCCAGGACCACCTCGGTGCAGGCGACAGCGGGAAGAATCTTAAAGGTGGATAACGCCAGGCAGGAGCGTGTTTATCTGATCGCGTTCAGACACTGCGCTGCAGGGGAATCTGGGAGGGAAGCCGGTTAGGTTAGCGGCTGCCTGGGGCGGGGCGGGGGCGGGAGTGGCGGGGTATCTGTTGCGCAGGGACAGGAGGGAACTTGTGCATCTGGCTTGGCTGGGGCAGTGGTTACACACGTGTACACATTGTTAAATACTCATCAACCTCCGTACTTAAAATGCATACGTTTTATCGGCTCTAAATGATACCTCAGATAAGTATGTATGTTGACAGTTTTTAAAGGGAAACATGGAAGAAAAAAAAAAAAAGGAAACATGGAATAGTATTTTCAAAACTGAAAGGAAATTCTTTCCAGCCCCCACCGCCCCTGCTCGGGGGGGACGGGGGAGGGGGGGGCAGCGGCCGTCCTCCTGCTCATGCTCCTGGGGTCATGTCGGTCTCCGAGGAAAGGGGGCGCTCAGTGGAAAGAGGCCTGGGGAGGCCGGGTATCTGGGAATTGGGGGTCCCTTAGGGGGTGTTGGGAGGAAGAACTGTGGGCCCCTCTGAAGGAGACGGACAAACGTCGGGATTGGACTGGGTCTTAAAGGGGCTCCAGTTTTGCTCCAAACTCGCCCTGCGAGGGGCGGCTCTCCTGGCGGGGCCGGGCCAGTGTCCCCACCACAGCCAGACAGACGAGGGCTCGGAGGCAGGAGCAGCTAGCAGCGGTTCTCAACCTGTGGGTCACGACCCCTTTGGCAGTCGAATGACCCTTTCACAGGGGTCGCCTAAGACCATTCTGCATATCAGATATTTACATGGTGATTCATAACAGTAGCAACATGACAGTTATGAAGTAGCAACGAAAATAATTTTATGGTTGGGTCACAGCATGAGGAGCTGTATTTAAAGGGTCGCAGCATTAGGAGGGTTGAGAACCACTGAGCTAGAGTGACCGGGTTTCCACCCTGTTTTCCAGGAAAACCTACGTGCCGCTCGCTTCGACCTCTGGCCTTTCTCCTGGTCACGCTCATCCTCGTCCTCTTTGGGTAAGAAGCGTGCGAGACCCTCTGGGTCTGCCCGGCTTCGGAGCAGCAGCAGGAGCCAATCGGATCCCAGTGGGGTGCCCTGAGCTGCCCCCCAACAATCCCGCCACCCCGGGATCACAACTGTAGTGACGGGACTGGTGACAGCCGCCTCACGGCCCACCGCCCGGCTTCACACTCCCTCCTACTGAGGCCTCACCTTGTGCGTGAGCTGTGCTCCCCCCACGTCACTAGTGGGGAGTCAGGTGAGGCAAGGACCCCTCTGCTGTGTGGCTGCGAGTGCGGAAGCCGCGCTGTCAGCCGTTCCCGGGTGGCAAGGTCCTAGAACAGGGGGTGAGGTCACGGCCGCTCTCCTGGGGCAGGGCCCTGCCAGGAACCCGTCCGGGGGCAGCCTGGGACCAGCCGGCCATGCAGGGACCTGCTCCAGCCGCGCAGGGGCTCGAATGGGGGCACTGGCCGCAGGGACTGCCCCTCCTTGGGACCGGTCCCCTGAGCGTTGGGGAGACTGGCCCCCGCCCTGCCCGAGGGCAGCTGCTCTGGGGAGCTCGGGGTCATGACCTGGCTCATCTGCTTTGTGTGGGGAGGTGGACAGGCCGTCCCAGACCAGCTCCTCAACATGGGCCTTTGGGGGGCTCTTCCACAGCATGGGGGTCCTGAGCCCAAGAATCGCGATGCTGGAGACCAGACCAGAAGGAGAAGGGTGAGTGCGTGAGGGCGGGTCACGTGCCCTGACAGCCTGGGCACTGCTCCATGCTCTGAGGTCCAGCCCCCCATCGGTGGGTCAGGGCCTCCTGCTTGTCTCGTCCCTCTCCCCACGCTCAGAGCAGCTCAGCCAAGTCCCTGACTTTGAAGGGTCACCTGGGCAGGACTGACTCCACACGTCTGGCTTCAGTATTGACCTCCCGCTTCTGGGTGCCCTGACCAGGAATCGAACCCACCACCCTTTGGTGCCTGGGACGATGCTCCAACCAACCGAGCCACACCAGCCTGGCAGACACCCTACTTGAACTGCATCCCGGAGCGCACATGGCGGTCATTTTACAATGACCCACGGTCCACGGGCCCACAATCGGGCCTCCACAGGCTTCGGTTGGGACTGGCCGCTGCGCACACACGGCCCAGGCTGTGGGCCCTGACGGACCCGCAGCCGCTGTTGGAGCTGGTCCCGTGACGGCCACGTCAGGGTGTTCCTGTCGCCCAGCAGAGCCCCTTGCTGTCTGACGGCCGTCCCTCTGGGCCAGCTCCCTCCTGGCCCAGCTCCCCGCCCAGAGGGCACTTCCCGGCCCTCCCGCCCACAGTGAACTGAGCTGGACCCTGGGATCCCGCCACTCCGGGTCAGAGGGAGGCAAAGCCCGAGGCCTTTAGATCAGGGCCCAGTGCACACGCGGGGAAGCGACACGCAGAGGCCCAGCCTCCCCGAGGTGCCTGCGGAGGCGCCTGGGCTCCGGGTCCGGGGAGAGGGCACAGCCTGACACGCTCAGCAGCCACCCTGCCCTGCCGGCGACTTGCACGGGTCCCCGACACTCAGGCCGAGCTGTGCTGTTTTTCAGGATGGTTTATCCGCAGCCCATGGTGATGACGCCCTCGTGAGTACATGTACTGAAGCTCACCGTCACCCTCCCGGTGTCCTAAAGGGCGGGCCCCTGACGCGCTCCCGGGCCTGGCTTCGCCCACTCCGTGCTCTGGGGCCTGGGCTCTGAGCCTGGAGCCCACAGAGTCTCCGTCCTCCCCCTGCGCTCCGCGTCCTGCTGTCTGTCCTCTGTTCACCCAGACAGTTGGAGGGTGGGCCTTCCTGCAGGGGGTCCCCTTGGCCGGCAGGTCCCGCTGCCCCGGGTCCCCAGGGTGCAGAGCTGGGAAGGGGGGATCTCCCACGTTGGCATCTGGACTGGCAGCAGGCGGGTTGCTTGCCGCTGCCACATGCTCTGGAAGGAGGGTCCGCCTGGGCGCCGAGGGCGTGGGGCCGAGTGGGCGCCCGGGGCGGCAGGGAGCACGGGCGGAGTGTGTCCCCCTCCCGCCCGCTCACCGTGGCTGTGGGCTGTCGGCGCAGGAGGAAAGACGTCCTGGTCCTGACCCCGTGGCTGGCGCCCATCGTCTGGGAGGGGACCTTCAACATTGACATCCTGAACGAGCAGTTCCGGCTCCAGAACGTCAGGGTCGGGCTCACCGTGTTTGCCATCAAGAAGTGAGTGGGGGGCAGGACGGAGGGCAGAGAGCGGAGGTGGGAGCGGAGGGTCAGGGAGGGTCTGTCCTGTGTCCAGGCATAACAGGATGGGGTTAGCCAGGAGATGGGGACCTGGGGGTGAGGGGAGCACAGCTCAGGTGGGACCCAGGTCTGGCTCTACTCACCGTGGGGCTGCCCCTGCTCCGCCCCTGGAGCCTCAGCCCATCCTCCATATGATGGGGTGCTGCCGGCCCCCCATCTCCTGGAGCAGAGGATTAGGGAGGCCAAGGCTTCCCGCTCAGGCGCGGCCAGGGGAGTGGGTCCCTGGAAGAAAGTGGATGTGATGCATGACCCTGGTGGGGCCTGGCCTGGCTCCCGTGACCTCCCGCCTGCCTCCCCCCTACCCCCCCCCCCCGCAGGTACGTGGTCTTCCTGCAGCTCTTCCTGGAGACGGCCGAGCAGCACTTCATGGTGGGGCACAGGGTCCACTACTACGTCTTCACCGACCGGCCGGCCGACATGCCCAGCGTGGCGCTGGGGGAGGGCCGCCGCCTGGTGGTGCTCGAGGTCCCGGGCGCCGCGCGCTGGCAGGACGTGTCCATGAGCCGCATGCAGATGATCAGCGACTTCTGTGAGCGGCGCTTCCGGCGGGAGGTGGACTTTCTCATCTGCGCGGACGTGGACATGCGCTTCAGCGACCACGTGGGCGTGGAGATCCTGTCCCCGCTCTTCGGCACCCTGCACCCCGGCTTCTACCGGGCGGCCCGCCAGGCCTTCAGCTACGAGCGCCGGCCGCAGTCCCAGGCCTACATCCCCCGGGACCAAGGCGACTTCTACTACATGGGGGCGCTCTTCGGGGGGTCGGTGGCCGAGGTTCAGCGGCTCACCAAGGCCTGTCACCAGGCCATGATGACCGACCGCGCCAATGGCATCGAGGCCGTTTGGCACGACGAGAGCCACCTGAACCGGTACCTGCTGGACCACAAGCCCACCAAGGTGCTGTCCCCGGAGTACCTGTGGGACGAGCAGCTGCTGGGCCGGCCGGCCGTCATGAGGAAGCTGAGGTTCATGGCGGTGCCCAAGAACCATCAGCAAATCCGCAACTGAGGGGCAAGCCCGGGGCGCGGGGAGGGCTGGGGGCCGACTGCGCTTCCCTCTTCTGTCCTGTGGAGGGAAACTGTGGAGGCCCGGCATTACCCCAAACCCCAAATACAGGCCTTGGGGCACCTCCGTCCTGTGCACAGGCAGCAGGAGACCGGCCCCACTCCCTGGCACGGGGCCTGGAGCGGCCTGGCCATCGCTCCCCCTGGGTGCCCCTTGGGCCCTTCCGCTCAGGTGAGGCAGGTGGTCCTGGCCCCTCCTGACAAACAGGGTCCCAGACGAAGTCCCTCCAGGGAAAGGTGTCGTTCTCTCCTCCCCCCACCCCTCGCCTCCCGTGGGCAGAAAACTCGGGAAAGCCAGTGTTTTCAAAAACGCTGAGGGGCACATGGGCACTTCCTACGAAAGGAAGCCAAGGCACCAGCAGGTGCGGAGGGAGGTGGTGGGACCCTCTGGAGGACAGTGCAGGCCCGCAGGTCCCACGGGCGGCACCTCCCGCAGCCCCGTCCGAGGAGGCCACCCCACAGCGTTCTTGCACAATTTTTCAAAGGTGTATTTTTGAGCATCGACCTATGAACCAGGAGGTCATGGTTCGATTCCCGGTCAGTCCGAGGAGGCCACCCCACAGCGTTCTTGCACAATTTTTCAAAGATGTATTTTTGAGCATCGACCTATGAACCAGGAGGTCATGGTTCGATTCCCGGTCAGGGCACATGCCCAGGTTGTGGGCTCGATCCCCAGTGTGGGGAGTGCAGGAGGCAACCAATCAATGATTCTCTCTCATCATTGATGTTTCTCTCTCCCTCTCCCTTTCTCTCTGAAATCAATAAAAATATATTTTTTCAAAAGAGTGTGTTTTCGAGACTACCCGTCAGAGCGCTGGTGAAATTGCCAGAAACTGGAAACCACGTCCGTGGAGAGGGTTGGACCCATCGATCCTGGTCCACAGGGACACGGCAAGCCGAACAGCTGCTGCCGTGGGTGCAGGTCTCCACGTGCCCACAGACAGACCTCAGGGTCCTCTTAGGTGAGACACGTGGAACCTGCTGCACCCAGGACCCCACCCCTTAACCCATGCACGTGTGATTGCAATGGGCAGACACGGGTAAAGGAGTCTGCGTGTAACAGAGACAGACAGACAGAACCAGAGGCGGAGCCTGAGATGCCCACAAACCACTCATGCTGGTCACCTCTGGGGCGGGACTTGCAAATCTCTTATCGTCTCCTTGTCTAAGTTTCTGCAATGCATGTGACTTATAGTTCTGAAATATTAAAGGCATGTGTTCAGTGTTCGTGTACTACTCATCGAGGGAGAAAGTGCATTATGTAGCTTTTATTTTTTTAAATATATATATTTTTTAATTTTAATTTTTATTGAATTTTTTTTGGTGGCATTGGTGAATAACATTAAATAGATTTCAGGCGCACAATTCCATAACACATCATCTGTATATTGTATTGTGTGTTCACCACCCCAAGTCAAGTCTCCATCCATCACCATTTGTCCCCCCTCTACCCTCTTCTACCTCATTTTTATTTTAAGTAAGAAAACTGAGGCTTAAAAGAATAACGTAGATAGTAAGTGGTAAAGCCTGGATTTGAGATAAGACTTGCCTGATGCTCTTTCCAGAAAGTCCCATTTTCTCCCAAGGAGCAGGCGCACACAGAGGAGAGCGAAACTGATCTCATTGTGAGTGTGGATAACTCAGCACGTCTCCATGTGTATTTAAATGCATGTACTTAGTGCTCTTTTCTGTTTGCTCACGAGGAAAGAACGTACATTTGGAAACGTGGCCACCTGAAAACCTAGGCACTGTGTTAGAGTGAAGATCTACGGATCACTCGTCTCCTTTGCATCCAGACACCTGGCGTCCGTGAAGCCTTCAGTGAAATCCGTTGTTGCATTTGCTTCCAATAAACCCCAGTTCCTCCGAGCAAATGAATGAACAAGCAGGCAGAGGACAGAGAGTCTTTAGGACGCTTATTCCACTGCCCTCTGAGCAATAAAATAATGGAGCTAACAAATTTAAACTGGATAACTTCGAATTTTACCTTTGAATAGGTAATATGTCACTAATGTGTTAAAAAGATAAACCATTACAAGGTAAAAAGCCTTAGATCTCTTTTTCTATTTATCCTATATTTTTTTCTACCCCCCCCCATACTTATCCTATATTTTTTAACTTTTTATAGATATATATTTTATTGATTTCAGAGAGGAAGGGAGAGGGAGAGAGAGAAACAGCAATGATGAGAGAGACTCCTTGATTGGCTGCCTCCTGCACACCCCCGACTGGGGATCAAGCCCACAACCCAGGCCTGTGCTCCGACTGGGAATCAAACCCGGGACCTCTTGGTTCACAGATCGATGCTCAATCCACTGAGCCACACCAGCCGGCGGGGTGATAGCTTGAAGTTCAAAGCCCAGCATGATCCAAAGATGTCTGCCACACCCAGTTCCCTCATCAGCTGTATCATTTTTTGTTCCTTTATGTAAATAAAAGCACATGTTCACCCATTCCTCCCCCCACCCCCGCAGGTCTGTATTTTGCTTCTCAGTAGGCCTCATGCTCCGAAGACCTTCACAGCAGCACTCAGCTCGCTCTCGCCCTCGCTCTCTCTCAGAGCTGCCTGGTGTCCCAGCAGCCCGGGCGCCATAACCCAGACCCTCCAGCCCTCTGCCCTGCGGCCTCTGCCCCGGGAGCCATGGTACATGCAGGTCGCTGTGCAGGTGGCCGGTGTGACTGAGTTACCGAGCTGGGGCTGCGGGCCAGGTCCCCGTGTCTCCCGACCTGTGGGGACAAGACAGACCCCTCCCCGATGCTGCTTCCACACCCACCTCAGGTGCAGCACCTGCTCCCAGCCCAGCCGGTGCCTCCGGCCTGCGGGCGGTGTGCCCATCTGCGGGGGAGAAATGGAGTGTCTGCTTCCGTTGCCTTCCTGTTGCTGGGAACGACAAAGAGCCACTGGACTGTGGGTCTTGGAAGAACGAGCCGGACCCCTCATCCAACATCCACCGGACACCCAGCACCGGCTTTGGGGGGCGCCTAGTGAGACCGCATGGAGCACCGCCCTCCCCTCCCCTGCGGCTCCGTGGCTCCCTCTGGAGGAGGAGGAGGCGCACAGCCCGGGGAGACCCGCAGAGGCCGGCTTCCTGCTCCCGTTTGGTGGCTGAGCGGTGGCCCCTGGGCTTGGCCGGTGCCAGCGGGAGCCAGTCAGGCTGAGCCAGGGCGATCCTAGCGGCACCGTCTCAGCACCCGGGCCCTCCCCGCCAGGCCGGCGCCCCTCCCCTCTGAGCGGGGTCCGTGGGCAGCCTGCCAGGCCGTGAGGACCCTGGAGCCTTCGTGTGGCCCCAACCTCAGCCCCTGTGCTCACCACCACCTTTGTGGCAGCCACAGGCCCCTGGGCTCCTCGGGGTGACCTTGCCCAGGGCGCAGGCTGCCTCCGCTGGCGGAAGCCGGTAGCTGAGGGTTGGAAATACACAGACATTTTTAATGGAAGCAAAATGGGGCAACAGCGGCATCACCCCAACAGGGATTGAGCTCAGGTGAGGCAGGGCGGGCGCTGCGCCCGTGTATTGGCAGCCACAGCAGCCTGGCGGTGGGGCGGGGGGTGCGTGGGGGCCTGGCCTTGAGGGGCCTGCGAGGAGCCCAGGCTGCCAGCTTCATCCCTGGGCAGGTGCGAGGGCTCTGGCCCAGCTGGTTCTGCGAACACCCTGAGGGCGGGCACCTGGTGGCTCTCAGAGCCACCTCAGTGTAATTACGTAACCAAACCCCACGAGTACCCCCTGCCGGTGAGCCTTGGCAGGTGGGTGAGGGCCTCGGTGGGCAGGTGAGGGCCATGGCGGGCGGGTGAGGGCCTCGCGAGCGGTTACATATATTTTTTATTGATTTCAGAGAGAGGGAAGGAGAGGGAAAGATAGAAACATCAATGAGAAACAGTTGTCTCCTGCATGCCCCCCACTTGGGATCACATCCCACACCCGGGCACGTGACCTGGTTCATGGGTCCACACTCAATTACTGAGCCACACCAAGCTGAGCTAGGTTTTTTTAAAAATATATTTTTATTGATTTCAGAGAGGAAGGGAGAGAGAGAGATAGAAACATCAATGATGAGAGAGAATCATTGGTCAGCTGCCTCCTACACACCCCACACTGAACCCGCAACCCGGGCCTGTGCCCCAACCAGGAATAGAACCGTGACCTCCTGGTTCACTGGTCGATGCTCAACCACTGAGCCACGCCGGCTGGGCTGGGCTAGCTTTTACTTGTAAAAGGACAATAAGCATTTGCTATAGAGCAATGGTGGATTCTAAATGAATTCCGAACCAAGTAAAAACAAGATCCTTCTGGGGAGAAGGGCCTCGACAGAGGTGCTCGCTGTTCCAGTCCTTCCCCTGTGTGTGCACGTGTGTAGCTGTGTTCCGCGCCCATGGTGCATGTGTGTGCCTATGCGTGTTCATGTGTGTGCGTGTGCACTTGTGGGTGTCAGGCGGGGAGGATTCTGGGGCGTGTGCTCTTCCGGAAGCTCATTTCCCGAAGGTGGGCGCTGCCAGCCTCCCTCTTGTCCGTGGGCATTGTCTGTGCCCCTGCAGCGGAACATGGGCCGTTTCCGGTTTTCCCTCCCCCCGTGCTGAAGGGAACCGCGGCGTCCACACACCTTCCCTTGTTTATTTAGGACGGGGTCTAGGAGTGGAGATTCTCGGTCTAACGTCACACGATTGTGAGGTGTCGGGCAGTTTCCTACATCGGGTCACGCTGAGCCTTATTTGGGGAAAGCAGGGGCATGGAAACCTGGGGCTGACCCCTCAGGCCGGCAGGGAGGAGGAGCAGGGCCTGGAGTGGAGGTGATGAGGGTCCAGCTATAAGCCAGTCCGTGGCTGACAGTCACGGGAGACTCCTCTCACGGAGTGACCGAGAGGTGCCCAGCTCACACAGGAGGAAGGACAGGGTGGGTGCCCGGGCTCAGGGAGGGGCTGGGGCTTCATGGTAGTGGGTGGGGTATCTGGGGAAGGAGACGCCCCGGAGATGGAGGGGGTGATGGCTGCCTGAAATCAGAGCCTTTGCCACTGCAAAGCACCCAGGCATTCCCACCGGACACAGACCTCAGAGGACACAGACCTAATGGGTGACTGCCCTGCCCCTGCCCGGGAGGGACCAGCGGGGCCAGGAGCCCCAGCATCTCACACCCGGGGTGGGGGGGCCTCCGTGAGGGGCACAGAAGTCCTTTGGAGCAAAAGACAGGTTTTCTTGACCATTAGCAACATCCTGTTCTCAGGCAGAAATACTTGCTTCAGTCCCAGGGAACCTGCAACCCCCAGTGAACTCAGGGTGGCCTGAGGCAACGGGGAGGGGCTGCCCTGCTCCCAGGGGGTAGTGGCAGGACCTTGGGCTGGATGGGCAGCCAGGCGGCTGCCGAGAGGGTCGGAATCAGGCCTCACTGGCACTTCGGTCTCACCTCCACCTCTGCCTGGGCCTCACCTGCACCTGCACCTGGGCCTCACCTGCACCTACACCTGGGCCTCACCTGCACCTGGGCCTCACCTGCACCTGCACCTGGGCCTCACCTGCATCTGGGCCTCACCTGCACCTGCACCTGGGCCTCACCTGCACCTGGGCCTCACCTCCACCTGCACCTGGGCCTCACCTGCACCTGCACCTGGGCCTCACCTCCACCTGCACCTGGGCCTCACCTCCACCTGCACCTGGGCCTCACCTACATCTGGGCCTCACCTGCACCTGGGCCTCACCTGCACCTGGGCCTCACCTGCATCTGGGCCTCACCTGCACCTGGGCCTCACCTCCACCTGCACCTGGGCCTCACCTGCACCTGGGCCTCACCTGCACCTGGGCCTCACCTGCATCTGGGACTCACCTGCACCTGCACCCGGGCCTCACCTCCACCAGCACCTGGGCCTCACTTGTACCTGGGCCTCACCTGTACCTGCACCTGGGCCTGTGCGCTGAAGGCGCCATTCAGCTCTGAGCAGGACTCAGGAAGGGAAAGGAAGAGAAAGGACTGGCCTCAAGCAGGATCCAGGGCCCCTGGGACTGTGGTAGGACCCCCTGCCCTCCCTGGGAGTGACTTCATCTGGGACCCTGTTTGTCAGGAGGGGCCAGGACCATCTGCCTCACCTGAGCGGAAGGGCCCAAGGGGCACCCAGGGGGAGCGATGGCCAGGCCGCTCCAGGCCCCGTGCCAGGGAGTGGGGCCGGTCTCCTGCTGCCTGTGTGCACAGGATGGAGGTGCCCTAAGGCCTGTATTTGGGGGTTGGGGTAGTGCCGGGCCTCCACAGTTTCCCTCCACAGGACGGAAAAGGGAAGCGCAGTCGGCCCTCAGGCCTCCCCGCGCCCCGGGCTTGCCCCTCAGTTGCGGATTTGCTGATGGTTCTTGGGCACCGCCATGAACCTCAGCTTCCTCATGACGGCCGGCCGGCCCAGCAGCTGCTCGTCCCACAGGTACTCCGGGGACAGCACCTTGGTGGGCTTGTGGTCCAGCAGGTACCGGTTCAGGTGGCTCTCGTCGTGCCAAACGGCCTCGATGCCATTGGCGCGGTCGGTCATCATGGCCTGGTGACAGGCCTTGGTGAGCTGGTGAACCTCGGCCACCGACCCCCCGAAGAGCGCCCCCATGTAGTAGAAGTCGCCCTGGTCCCGGGGGATGTAGGCCTGGGACTGCGGCCGGCGCCAGATGTGCAAGGCCACGGCCAGCCTCCCAGGCGCAGGTGCAAAGCAAGGACACAGCGATCTTCCTGCCCTGCACAGGCCCCGCTGTCAGCAGAGACGATGCCGCTTTGGGCAAGAAGCCTCGCTGTGTGAGTGGTTCGCTGCCTGGTCGGGCTACGAGGTGTGTCATGGCTCCTGTGTGAGCCAGGCTACTACGCGTGGCTCCTGTGTGGAGGCTGCGCTGAGGGAAGGCGGACTGTTCACCAGCCGCTGTGGGCTGCTGCTTCGTGGGACTTGGCTTTGAAGAACTGATTTGTCTGATGGCTCCTTGTTAGCCGTGGCTACTGCGGCTACAGTGAAGACTTATATCCCCACGACGTCTCACGTCCTCTCCATCTAAGACCTGGGGTCCAGAGAGGTCCGGTCCTGGGCAGAGGGGCTCAGACCCAACAGTTGGCACCGCTGAGCAGGATGAAGGGTGAGTACTCTGACAATTGGCCCGGCGAGCAGGGTTCAGGATATGTGTGGACTCAGAAGTAAGTGCTCCTGACAGGGACCCACTCCCCTGGCTTGGCCTGGCCTGAGCAGGTTCTGGGCTTGACCTCCCTAATACTCTGCTCCCGGAGATGGGGGGCCGGCAGCACCCCATCATATGGAGGAGGGCCCGAGGCTCCGGAGCAGGGGGGGCTGGAGCGGTGCCTTGGTGAGCAGAGCTGGAGCTGGGTCCCACCTTTGCTATGCTTCCCGAGAAACCCCAGCCCCCACCCCCAGGTCCCCATCTCCTGGGTGACCCCATCCGGCCTGGTGACCCCACCCCGCCAGGTGACCCCATCCCTCCTGGTGACCCCGTCCCTCCTGGTGACCCCATCCCTCCTGGTGACCTCGTCCCGCCTGGTGACCCCACCCCACCTGGTGATCCCACCCCACCTGGTGACCCCACCCCACCTGGTGACCCCATCCTGTTATGCCTGGACACAGGACAGACCCTCCCTGACCCGCCGCTCGCACCTCCGCTCTCTGCCCTCCATCCTGCCACCCACTCACTTCTTGATGGCAAACACGGTGAGCCCGACCCTGACGTTCTGGAGCCGGAACTGCTCGTTCAGGATGTCAATGTTGAAGGTCCCCTCCCAGACGATGGGCGCCAGCCACGGGGTCAGGACCAGGACGTCTTTCCTCCTGCGCCGACAGCCCACAGCCACGGTGAGCGGGCGGGAGGGGGACACACTCCGCCCGTGCTCCCTGCCGCCCCGGGCGCCCACTCGGCCCCACGCCCTCGGCGCCCAGGCAGACCCTCCTTCCAGAGCACGTGGCAGCGGCAAGCAACCCGCCTGCTGCCAGTCCAGATGCCAACGTGGGAGATCCCCCCTTCCCAGCTCTGCACCCTGGGGACCCGGGGCAGCGGGACCTGCCGGCCAAGGGGACCCCCTGCAGGAAGGCCCACCCTCCAACTGTCTGGGTGAACAGAGGACAGACAGCAGGACGCGGAGCGCAGGGGGAGGACGGAGACTCTGTGGGCTCCAGGCTCAGAGCCCAGGCCCCAGAGCACGGAGTGGGCGGAGCCAGGCCCGGGAGCGCGTCAGGGGCCCGCCCTTTAGGACACCGGGAGGGTGACGGTGAGCTTCAGTACATGTACTCACGAGGGCGTCATCACCATGGGCTGCGGATAAACCATCCTGAAAAACAGCACAGCGCGGCCTGAGTGTCAGGGACCCGTGCAAGTCGCCGGCAGGGCAGGGTGGCTGCTGAGCGTGTCAGGCTGTGCCCTCTCCCCGGACCCGGAGCCCAGGCGCCTCCGCAGGCACCTCGGGGAGGCTGGGCCTCTGCGTGTCGCTTCCCCGCGTGTGCACTGGGCCCTGATCTAAAGGCCTCGGGCTTTGCCTCCCTCTGACCCGGAGTGGCGGGATCCCAGGGTCCAGCTCGGTTCACTGTGGGCGGGAGGGCCGGGAAGTGCCCTCTGGGCGGGGAGCTGGGCCAGGAGGGAGCTGGCCCAGAGGGACGGCCGTCAGACAGCAAGGGGCTCTGCTGGGCGACAGGAACACCCTGACGTGGCCGTCACGGGACCAGCTCCAACAGCGGCTGCGGGTCCGTCAGGGCCCACAGCCTGGGCCGTGTGTGCGCAGCGGCCAGTCCCAACCGAAGCCTGTGGAGGCCCGATTGTGGGCCCGTGGGCCGTGGGTCATTGTAAAATGACCGCCATGTGCGCTCCGGGATGCAGTTCAAGTAGGGTGTCTGCCAGGCTGGTGTGGCTCGGTTGGTTGGAGCATCGTCCCAGGCACCAAAGGGTGGTGGGTTCGATTCCTGGTCAGGGCACCCAGAAGCGGGAGGTCAATACTGAAGCCAGACGTGTGGAGTCAGTCCTGCCCAGGTGACCCTTCAAAGTCAGGGACTTGGCTGAGCTGCTCTGAGCGTGGGGAGAGGGACGAGACAAGCAGGAGGCCCTGACCCACCGATGGGGGGCTGGACCTCAGAGCATGGAGCAGTGCCCAGGCTGTCAGGGCACGTGACCCGCCCTCACGCACTCACCCTTCTCCTTCTGGTCTGGTCTCCAGCATCGCGATTCTTGGGCTCAGGACCCCCATGCTGTGGAAGAGCCCCCCAAAGGCCCATGTTGAGGAACTGGTCCTGGGACGGCCTGTCCACCTCCCCACACAAAGCAGATGAGCCAGGTCATGACCCCGAGCTCCCCAGAGCAGCTGCCCTCGGGCAGGGCGGGGGCCAGTCTCCCCAAAGCTCAGGTGACCGGTCCCAAGGAGGGGCAGTCCCTGCGGCCAGTGCCCCCATGGGAGCCCCTGCGCGGCTGGAGCGGGTCCCTGCATGGTCGGCTGGTCCCAGGCTGCCCCCGGACGGGTTCCTGGCAGGGCCCTGCCCCAGGAGAGCGGCCGTGACCTCACTCCCCGTTCCAGGACCTTCTCCCCCCGGAGCGGCTGACAGCGCGGCTTCCGCACTCGCAGCCACACAGCAGAGGGGTCCTGGCCTCGCCCGACTCCCCACTAGTGATGTGGGGGGAGCACAGCTCACGCACAAGGTGAGGCCTCAGTAGGAGGGAGTGTGAAGCCGGGCGGTGGGCCGTGAGGCGGCTGTCACCAGTCCCGTCACTACAGTTGTGATCCCGGGGTGGTGGGATTGGGGAGACAGCTCAGGGCACCCCATTGGGATCCGATTGGCTCCTGCTGCTGCTCTGTAGCCGGGCAGACCCAGAGCGTCGCACGCTTCTTACCCAAAGAAGACCAGGAGGACGGTGATCAGAAAAAGGGTCAGAGGTCGAAGCGAGCGGCACTTAGATTTTCCTGGAAAACAGACGGGAGGGTACACAGTCTTTGCTGCTGTTCGTCACACATCGTGTCTTTAAGTGTCTCCATGTCACCCGCACCAAGGCCGTTCCTTTGTACTGTCGAGCAGCCTCTGGGGAGGTGACAGTTTGTTCGTGCTTCCCCTGGTGGTATTTTGAGCCCCCCCCCCCCATTTGGGCCTGCCAATTTCTATAGACATTTAGGTACGGGTGTATTCGTGGACATGAGTTTTTGACTTGAGTGACTAGGCACCGACTAAATCCACGCAGGCGGTCGGCTCAACGTGGTCAGAAGCCGCTGATTGTTTTCCAAAGCGGCTGTAGGGTTTTCCACTCCCGCCAGCAGCGCAGGATTCCAGGTGCTCCCGAGCTTGCCGACGTGTGACACTGGGCCACTTTCACGTCCCCCCTGTCTCCCTCCCACCCCATCACCCCCCGACCTCCCGGCCCAGGGGACACGTAGTGGTATCTCATTGCGGCCAAGACTAATTATAAAAACCCTGTTCCTAGCCCTGACCGGTTTGGCTCAGTGGATAGAGCATCGGCCTGCGGACTGAAGGGTCCCAGGTTCAATTCTGGTCACGGGCATGTACCTTGGTTGCGGGCACATCCCCAGAGAGAGATGTGCAGGAGGCAGCTGATCAATGTTTCTCTCTCATCGATGTTTCTAACTCTCTATATCTCTCCCTTCCTCTCTGTAAAAAATCAATAAAATATTTAAAAAAACAATACAAAACCCTGTTCCTCATCATGTGTTTTGGAATCTTTCCCTATTTGAAGTTGGGTTGTTTCCGGGTTTACTACTGAGAAGTTGAAGTTATTTACATATTGTGGACCCGAGTTCTGTGATGATATGCATATTGCAGAGATTTCTCTGAGTTTGTGGCTTATCTGATCACCTTCTTAATTTTGTGTTTTGAAGTGCAGGTTTGCATTTTGACAAAGTCTAATTTACTGTTTTCTTATGGTTTGAGCTTTTTTCCTGTCTCATCTAGTGAGTTTTTGCATACTCCAATGTCGTGAATATTTTCTCCTGAAATTTTGTAACTTTTAAAAATATATATATTTGTATTGATTTCAGAGAGGAAGGGAGAGGGGAGAGAGAGATAGAAACATCAATGATGAGAGAGAAACATTGATCGGCTGCTGCCTGCACACTCCCCACTGGGGATCGAGCCTGCAACCCGGGCATGTCCCTGATCAGAATCAAACCGGGGACCCTTCAGTCCCCAGGCTGATGCTCTACCCACTGAGCCAAACCAGCTAGGGCAAGAAATTTTGTAACTTTTTTTAAAAATATATTTTATTGATTTTTTTTACAGAGAGGAAGGGAGAGAGATAAAGTTAGAAACATCAATGAGAGAGAAACATCGACCAGCTGCCTCCTGCACATCTCCCACTGGGGATGTGCCTGCAACCAAGGTACATGCCCTTGACCGGAATCAAACCTGGGACCTTTCAGTCTGCAAGCCGACGCTCTATCCACTGAGCCAAACCGGTTTCGGCATCTTTTTAAATATTTTTTATTGATTTCAGAGAGGAAGGGAGAGGGAGAGATAGAAACATCAATGATGAGAGAGAATCATTGATTGGCTGCCTCCTGCACCCCCACCCTGGGGATCAAGCCCGAAACCCGGGCATGTGCTCTTGGAATCGAACCCAGGACCCTTCAGTCCACAGGCTGACACTCTATCCACTGAGCCAAACCAGCCAGGGCAGGACTATTTCTTTTTAAATCTATATATTTATTGATTTCAGAGAGGAAGGGAGAGATAGAAACATCAATGATGAGAGAGAATCATTGACTGGCTGCCTCCTGCACGCCCCCCACTGGGCATGATTGAGCCCTCAACCGGGGCATGTGCCCTGACCAGGAATCGAACCATAACCTCCTGGTTCGTAGGTCAATGCTCAACCACTGAGCCATGCCAGCCAGGCAGAAATTTTGTAATTTTTGTCTATGGTGTGAAGGATTGAGGTTCTTTTTTGTTTTTCTTGTTCTATACAGATATCCAGTAATTTCAGCTATTTGAATTGAAAATGTTTTCCTTTCCTCATTTTATTCTTTTAGCACTCTATTGAAAATCCGTGTGTGTCCCCCAAAATGTATATACACTTTAACAGCTGAGAGCTCAATTTTGAAAATGAAATGATTATAATAAACATTGCCTTTATAATTATTCAAAGTGTGTGCATACATTTTTGGGGGGCAATCTATATATCTGGAGCCTGGATTCTGTCTCATTGATCTGCAGGTCTATTCCAATACCAACCTGAATGGATCACTGTAGCTCTGTAATACATCTTGAAATAAGGACGTGTAAGCCTTAAAAGTTCTTTTTCCGTTTTCAAATTGGTTTTGGCTATTCTGGGACCTTTGCATTTCCATATAAATTATAGAATCAGTTTGTCAATTTTTATAAAAAGGCTTTCTGGAGTTTTGGTTGGGATTATGTAATTCCATAGATCAATTTGAGGAGAAGGGAGAGTTTAACAACCCTAAGTCTTCCAACCCATGAAAACATAGTCTTTCTTTCCACTCATTATATCTTCTTACATATCTCTGGCAATGCTTGATGGTTTTAATTGTATAGACATTGCTCTTAATTCGATAAATTCATCCCTAAGTGTTTCATGCTTTCTGATACTGTTGTAAATAGTATTTTTAAATTGTCATTGTCTGATTGGCTGTAGCAAGTATATAGAAATATGATTGGTTTGTATAGTGAGTTTGTATCCTGTAACCTTGCCGGGCTTATAACAAGATGCAATGTACATGACAATAATAGCGCCAAGTGAAGAGCATGAAATGAAGGACTATTGAGCAAAAAAATGTTACCAGACAACAACTCAAATACACAGAGTTTAGGAGTAGCCCTAGCCGGTTTGCTCAATGGATAGAGCATTGGACCTCGACTGAAAGGTCCTGGGTTCAATTCCAATCAAGGGCAGGTACCTCGGTTGCAGGCTTAATCCCTGGCCCCCCTCACATTGATGCTTTTCTCTCTCAGTCTCTCTCCTCTCCCTTCCACTCTCTTTAAAAAAATCAATGGAAAAATATCCTTGGGTGAGGATTAACCAACCAACCAAACAAACTGAAGAAACAGAGAGTAAAGCAAATGGCTAATATGAAGTTTAAAATAAAATGCTTGAAAAACACTTTTCTCCTTCTTTGCCCTAGTTAATGTAAAAGAAAGAAGATTGTTTAAAGTAATACTTATAAGACAGTATTTCTGAGTTCATAACATACATGAATGAACATATATGACAAGAGAGCAGGGAAGAAATGGAGCTAATTGGAGCGAAGTTTCTGTATTCTGCTGGAATTAAGTTGGTATAGACTGAAGTAAATTGTGTAAATTGGAATGTATCATCTCCAGAGCAACCACTAAAAGAAATAACTTAAAAACATATCCTTAAAAACAGCAAGGGAATTAAAACAGTGCAATGGGAAATATCTATTTAACATGAGAGAATATTGTAAGGAGAAACAAAAGAGCAAAAACTCACAAAACATAGAGAAAACCAATAGCTAAATGGTGGCTGGAAATCCAAACACAGCAATAACATCGAATGGCACTGAACGCTATCGGAAGGCAGACATTGTCAGACTGGATTTAAAGAAGAGCTTCAACTCTAAGCTGTCTTCAGGAGACATACTTTAGAAATGAAGACGCATAGGTCTGGTGTGCAAGTAGCGTAGAAGGTATACCCAGCAAATGACCATAGGCCTGGAGAAACCAAATTCATCCAGGCGGGAAGTACAGCCTCTCGCCGCTTAAAGATGGGAATCCTGCTAAGAAATGCATCCTCAATGAAACCAAGAGCTGGTTCTTTGAAAGGATAAACAAGATTGACAAACCCCTAGCCAGGCTCACCAAGAAGCAAAGAGAGAGGACCCAAATAAACAAAATCAGAAACGATAGAGGCGAAATAACAGCAGACCCCACAGAAATACAAATGATTGTTAAACAATACTGTGGACAGCTCTACTCCCACAAACTAGACAACCTGGAGGAAATGGACAAATTCCTAGAAAAATCCAACATTCCAAAACTCAATCAGGAAGAATCTAAAAATCTCAACAGGCCAATAACTATGGAAGAAATTGAAGCAGTCATCAAAAAGCTTCCATCAAACAAAAGCCCAGGACCAGACGGCTTCACAGGGGAGTTTTACCAAACATTCAAGGAAGAACTAAAACCTATCCTCCTCAGACTACTACAAAAAATTCAAGAGGAAGGAACACTTCCAAGCTCATTCTATGAAGCCAGCATCACCCTAATACCAAAACCAGGTAAAGACAACACAATGAAAGAGAATTACAGGCCAATATCCCTCATGAACATAGATGCCGAAATCCTCAACAAAATCTTATCAAATTGGATCCAGCAGTACATCAGAAAGATCATACATCATGACCAAGTAGGATTTATCCCAGGGATGCAAGGATGGTACAATATCCGCAAATCAATAAACGTGATACATCACATAAACAAATTGAGAGAAAAAAACCACATAGTCATATCAATTGATGCGGAAAAAGCATTTGACAAAATCCAACACCCATTTTTGATAAAAACTCTCAGCAAGGCAGGAGTAGAAGGATCATACCTCAACATAATAAAAGCCATATATGACAGACCCACAGCCAACATCATACTCAATGGACAAAAACTAACACCATTTCCCCTAAGAACAGGAACAAGACAGGGATGCCCCCCTCACCACTCCTGTTCAACATAGTACTGGAAGTGTTAGCCATTGCAATTAGGCAAGAAGAAGAAATAAAAGGCATCTAAATTGGAAAAGAGGAAGTAAAACTATCCTTATTTGCAGACGACATGATATTATACATACAAAACCCTAGAGACTCCATCAAAAGCTACTAGACTTAATACATGAATTTGGCAATGTAGCAGGATACAAAATTAACCCCAAGAAATCTGAGGCATTTCTATACACCAATAGTGAACTTTCAGAAAGAGAGATTATAAAAACAATCCCATTTACCATCGCAACAAAAAAATTAAGCTACCTAGGAATAAACTTAACTAAAGAGGTAAAAGACCTCTACTCAGAAAACTACAGGACATTGAAAAAAGAGATAGAGGAAGACATAAACAGATGGAAGAACATACCGTGTTCATGGACTGGTAGAATCAACATCATTAAAATGTCCATACTACCCAAAGCAATCTATAAATTCAACGCACTTCCCATTAAAATACCAACGGCATACTTCACAGATCTAGAACGAACTCTCCAAAAATTCATCTGGAATAAAAAAAGACCCCGAATAGCTGCAGCAATCCTGAGAAAGAACAAAGTCGGTGGGATCTCAATACCAGATATCAAGCTGTATTACAAAGCCACTGTTCTCAAAACTGCCTGGTACTGGCACAAGAACAGGCATATAGATCAATGGAATAGAATAGAGAGCCCAGAAATCAGCCCGAACCAATATGCTCAATTAATATTTGACAAAGGAGGCAAGAACATGCAATGGAGTCAAGATAGTCTCTTCAATAAATGGTGTTGGGAAAATTGGACAGATATATGCAAGAAAATGAAACTAGACCACCAACTTACACCATACACAAAAATAAACTCAAAATGGATAAAGGACTTAAATGTATGACAGGAAACCATAAAAATTCTAGAAGAATCCAAAGGCAACAAAAGCTCAGACATATGCCGAAGCAACTTCTTCACTGATACAGCTCCTAGGGCACTTGAAACTAAAGAGAAAATGAACAAATGGGACTACATCAAAATAAAAAGCTTCTGCACAGCAAAAGAAACCATCAACAAAACAACAAGAAAACCCACTGTGTGGGAGAACATATTTGCCAATGTCATATCTGATAAGGGCCTAATCTCCAAAATTTATAGGGAACACATACAACTTAACAAAAGGAAGATAAACAATCCAATCAAAAAATGGGCAAAGGACCTAAATAGACACCTTTCAAAAGAGGACATTCAGAAAGCCAAGAGACATATGAAATCATGCTCAAAGTCACTAATCATCCGAGAGATGCAAATCAAAACAACAATGAGGTACCATCTCACACCTGTCAGACTGGCTATCATCAACAAATCAACAAACGACAAGTGCTGGAGAGGATGCGGAGAAAAAGGAACACTTGTGCACTGCTGGTGGGAATGCAGACTGGTGCAGCCACTATGGAAGACAGTATGGAGTTTCCTCAAAAAACTGAAAATGGAACTCCCATTTGACCCTGTGATCCCACTTCTAGGAATATATCCCAAGAAACCAGAAATACCAATCAGAAAGGATATATGCACCCCTGTGTTCATAGCAGCACAATTCACCATAGCTAAGATCTGGAAACAGCCTAAGTGCCCATCAGTAGATGAATGGATTAGGAAACTGTGGTACATCTACACGATGGAATACTATGCTGCTGCAAAAAAGAAGGAACTCTTACCATTTGCAACGGCATGGATGGAACTGGAGAGCATTATGCTAAGTGAAATAAGCCAGTCAATGAAGGAAAAATACCACATGATCTCACTCATTCATGGATAATAGAGACCATTATAAACTTTTGAACAATAATGGATACAGAGGCAGAGCTGCCTCAAACAGACTGTCAAACTGCAGCGGGAAGGCCGGGGAGGGTTGGGGGGCAGGAGGGAGGGGAGTAAGAGATCAACCGAAGGACTTGTATGCATGCATATAAGCATAACCAACGGACATAAGACACTGGGGGGAGGGGAGGCCAGGGGATTGTCAAGGGCGGGGGAAAAAAAAGAACACATATGTAATACCCTTTGTAATACTTTAAGCAATAAAAAAAAAGAAAGGAAAAAAAAAGAAATGCGTCCTTAGGCGATCTCGTTGTACGAACATAGATGCAGAAACCTAGATGGTACAGCCCACTCCACACCTAGGCTGTGTGATCGACCCTACTGCTCCTGGGCTATAGGCCGGCGTGGCATGTTGCTACACAAAACAACACGAGGTTAAGTCACACAAGAGAAAATGATGCAAATGAGAGGCGCAGGAAACACAAGATGTATGAGGCTGGTGCTGGTATAACACCCACCCCCCCCCAGCTGAGGGCAGGCCATTGGGCTGCAGGCCAGACACAGGGTAGCGAGAGAGGCAGGAGGGGCATGGCAGGTGGGCAGGGACCACGGGGATTACCAGCAGCAGGAAACCACCTGATGTGGAGGATCCAGGGCCACAGGTGAAGCAGAGGTCACCCCCAGAGAGACCTGAAGCGGGAACACTGGGCCCTGGGGTGGTCTGGGTAGGATGGGCAAAATGGTGGTGTGGTGTCTGATGGTGAGAGGTGAGCACAGGGAGGGAGAGGTCCTGGGGGCTGGTAGGGGATCTGTAAGGCTGGACAATCTTCCAGGCTCACAAAGGCACAAGGAAAAACACAGCCAAATGTGTCTCTAGACTGCCGTTGGCCGACTAAGTTAAAAGAACAGAGAACACGTTAGTTGCCACTAATCAAAGAAGTAATTTAAAACAGCCTTTTCTTTCTTTTTCATATCAAAGATCCAAAGGGCTTAGGGCGTTTCCCGTGCAGCCTCGAACTTCCAGGGAAGCACCTGCTTAGTGCTGGGGAGGAGGAGGGGACAGAGGGCGCTGCCAGGAGAGCCCAGGCCGCAGCGCCAAGCATCAGGCCAGGGAGTGGTTTCCCACAGAAGAACGGTTTTGCCCAAAGTCATGTAGAATTCATGCAAAGCTAGAGCCCAAACCCAGGTCCAGGGTGTAACCTGGACCCAGGGAACAGAGAGGGGAATGGGGTCCTCCTCCCGGGCCCTCCCAGCTTCTCCCAGGAAGGGGTGACTCCAGGGGCTGGGTGTGACCCCCGCTGTGGGTGGTCCAGGCCCACAGGCTCGTCTTCACATCCATTCAGCTGGGCACGTGCTTAGGAGTGCCGCTCTGAAGGTTCACCGAGGCCACACTGTGCGAGCCCAGCTAAGGGCCCAGGTGAGAGTGGGCCTGCCCACAGGACAGGTTAGGGCACATGCGACAGGGTCAGAGGGTGAGCTCAGGGCAGCCCCGCCGAACTCTGAGCAGGTGGGCCAGCCCCTGGGCCTGCTGCTGGTGCACTGGGTCTCCTCTGAAGGGGGGCCCTGAGCATCCCAGAGCCCAGTCCCCCCCCTACCCCCAATCTGCAGCCACTGACTCTAGCAGGTAGGACCTGGAGTTGTCCCCAGGCAGCCGCAGAGGCGGAGACCACCGCTGGGGGAGGGCCACCCCTCCCCCCAGGAATGTGTAGCAGAGTCCACCATCCTGACCAGGTGTGGGTCCCGGCAGGAAGGGGCCTAGTGGTGCTCTGCCCCTTCCTCTTCCCCTCCCTCACCCTCTGCCCTCCCCCCTCCCCCACACAGCAGGTGCCCTGGGTCCCCCACCAGCTCCTTGGAGGGCTGGGGCCTGCTCTGTCACGGGCGGATCTCACACAGGAGGAAGGCCCCTTGCTGCCCTGCTCTGCCCTCTGGGGCCCGAAGCGGAGGGCAGGGGAAGGGGCTCCACCTGCAGGAGGACTGGCCGGTGGCAGCTTCGCAGGTCATCATGCATCAGGACATTGCCCTGAGGGTCTGTCTTCTGCCCCAGCTGCCACCACTCTGGCCACATTACACACACACACACACACACACACACACACACACACACACACAC
This sequence comes from Myotis pilosus, assembly GCA_036010255.1. Lineage (NCBI taxonomy): Eukaryota > Metazoa > Chordata > Mammalia > Chiroptera > Vespertilionidae > Myotis > Myotis pilosus. The sequence goes on from JASKON010000013.1 coordinate 71,839,524, forward strand.
ACACACACACGCACGCAGCTCCCCAGACCCTCTCTGCCCACTGCTCAGCCCGCTGGAAGCCCCAGCCGTGAAGTCCGTGGTCACCCAGGGCCCTTGGCCCTCCCTGCTCACCTGTGGGCTCCATGGCTCCTCTGAGGACAGGCCAGGCCAGTTGCCTGGAGGCGAGGCCAGGAATGGGAGGTGCAGGTAAGCCTGGCAGCTGTTTTGACTTGGGGCTGTCACAGGAACCTGAGAACAATGCCCACTCCCTGCCTGGCACAGCCCCACCTTCCCTCCTGGTGGGAGGAGCCAGGCAGCTTTGCAGTGTCCGGATCTGGCAGCCAGGCAGCTCAGTCCCAGGCCTTCCGCTAGGTGCCCCACCGCTGGTGCTGGCGATATTTTACCGACAACCGAGGGACACAGCGGCCCCATCGGTGGCTTCCCTGCTCTCAGAACCAAGCCCAGGGTTTTGCCCTGCTCCCCTCACCCCACTCCCCCACCGTCTCCAGCCTGGGTGCCTTCATAAGTACACTGAAGACCTTTTCAGTTACAGCTACGATTGTTACTCAGCTCAATGAAGGTATTTTTATTTCTTGTTTTTAATAGCGGAGGAGGACCTTACCCTGTGTGGTTTGTTTCCTTTATGTTTTTTTTTCAGTAATTTTTAAGATTTGGAGTTTAGCCTGGCAGGTGTTAAGACTCAGTTGTTGAACATCAACCCATGCGCCAAAGGTCACCGGTTCGATTCCCCGTCAGGACAGACGCCCGGGTTTCAGGTTCCATCCCTGGTGGGGGCCATGCAGGAGGCAGCCAATTGATGTTTCTCTCTCCTTGATGTCTCTCTCTCACTCTCCCTTCCCCTCTAAGAATCAATTTTAAAAAACCAAAAAACATTTGAACTTTAATCCAGTGGAAAATTGTTATAATTTCATAAACCTTTCATCCTCTATTTGCTTATACAATGTGATATTAATGCCCTTTCATGAGTTATGACACTGACTCATTCTGTGTAATTACCCATCTTTTCCCTCCCCACCCAATAGGATCAACTTTGTGTCTAAATATATACTGAATAAACTTAACCTTCAATACTTGAATTTTCACGTCCAAATGGTATCATTTATTTACATAAAGATGAAGAAACACCCTTTTCTATTTGAAAATACATTTTTATTGCCCTAGCTGGTTTGGCTCAGTGGATAGAGTTGGCCTGCGGACTGAAGGGTCCCGGGTTCAATTCAGATCAAGGGCACATACCCTGATTGCAGGCGCGATCCCCAGTGGGGGGCATGCAGGAGGCAGCCCATCAATGATTCTCTCATCACTGTTTCTCTCTCTCTGAAATGAATATATATATTTAAATGTTTTTGTTGATTTCAGAGGGAGGGAGATAGAAACATCAATGATAAGAATCATTGATAGGCTGCCTCCTGCAACCCGGGCATGAGCCCTGACCGGGCACTGAACCATGACCTCCCGGTTCATAGGTTGATGAGCAACCACTGAGCCACGCCCACGCCCTCTGGGCTGGGCTGTTAGGATTCTTAACGTGCATGTTTGCCTCGAACTCTAATTCTCCCCCTTCTTACAAATAGGACAATGCCATTCCAGTCCCACCCGAGGTCACCGCCTTCCCTCCCCCCAGTGACAGCCTCTTGGGCTCAATGGGTTTTTGTCGCTTCCAAGTGACCCGGCAGCCACCAAGGCCTTCCCTCCCGCTCCTGTGAACGGGGGGAGGAGCTGCCAGCGCCCAAGTCCCAGGGCCTCCACACCGCTCCCTCGCCCTGCACACTTGGGGAGCGGGAGTTCCCGGAGTCCCGAGGGAAGGCGGGAGCCCATCTGGTCCCCTCCCCTGGGGTCCTCCCTCCCTCGCCCACGTGACCCAGCCTGTGCGTGAGTGTGAGTGCGCTCGGGCCGGGGGCCGGGGGCCGGGGCCGGGGCCGGGGGCCGGGGGCCGGGGCCGGGGCGGAGCCGCCAGGCGCCCTCAGGCCAGGCCGGCCCGCTCCAGGTCCTGCGGCAGGACCCGGCCCTTCTTGCGGGCCTTCTCCAGGCGCCGCTCGGCCTTGGCCGCCTTCTTCCTGCGCAGGCTCTGGCGGCGGTGCTCCTGCCGCCGCTGCATCTTCTCCACCACGTGGGCCGTGCGCTTCTCCCAGCGCCGCTGCCGCTGCGCCCGCCGCTTCTCCTTGCGCCTCAGCGCCGCCCGCAGCAGGCGCTCGTCGTCGCGGACGCGCACGCCCTCGGCCCGGTACAGCGCCGTCGTCCACCGCACCTTGCTCTCCAGCGCCCGCGCCTTCCCCGCGTCCTGCTCCCGCAGCGCCTCCAGCCGCCCCCGCCGCGCCTGCAGCCGCTCCAGCAGCTGCCGGTAGTTCTTGCCCGTCAGCGGCGGCAGGTTCCCCTTCAGCTTCTGCCGCTTCTCCTTCCTGCGCTGGGCCTTGCTGGCCGGCTCCTCGCCGCCCACCTCCACCTGGGGAGCAGGGGGCCCAGGGCGCGTCACCGCCGGCTCCGCACCCGCAGCCCCGGGCCCGCACCCGCAGCCCCGGGCCCGCACCGGCCTCACCTTGTTGAACAGCAGCCCCGCCTGGCCCTGCGCCTCCTGGCCGGGCGCCTCGGGGGCCGGGGCCGCAGCCTCCACGGGCCCCGCGGCCTTCGCCGCCTTCTCCTTCGCCCTCAGCTCCCTCCGCTTCCTCTTCTTCCGGTCCCGCTCCTGCTTCCGCCGCCGCCGTTTCTCCAAAGCGGCGGGGGACAGCTCCGTGGTGCCGCCCTGGAGAGGGACAGCCTGTTCGCGGTTCTCCAACTTCCGGCCCCAGCCCCGCGCGTGGGATCAGGGCTCGGGAGGAAACCCCCGCGCAGGACCAGGGCCCACTGCCTGCCCGGCTCCGAGATGACCTGTCACCCAAAATGCGACCGACCCCAGAGGGACAAGGGGACCCCCAAGTAAGAACCACAGCTTCCAGGTCCCAGGCAATGACCGGGGTGCTTTACAGACTCAGTTTCACCAAATCTTCCCGAGACCCGACTGGGCAGATGCCGTCCACGTCTGTACAGACCCGTGGGGCAGGCGGCTGGCCAAGGCCACACAGCCCCCGGCGTCCGCTCGGATCGGCGCCTGTGCCGACCACGGCATGTTCTGTGGGGCAGGCCCAAGCTCTGCGTCACCCCCTACCCCCCGCCCCCCACACACCCCGGCCAACACGAGGGCCCAGACCCACTACCCAGGCCCCACGGCAGGAAGGCAGGGCCTGGAGCTGACTCACCTCTAGGAACTGGGGAAAGAAAGGGGGGCTGTCCCCACACAGCAAGAGGCCCGGGGGAGGTCCCCAGCGCCAGGGCAGTGGTGGCCGAGCCAGAGGGCGAACGGTGCCATTCAGAGAGGCTGAGGCTGGTCCGTTCTCCGCCTTTGCTGTGGCTCACTGGGCAGGTCACCTCATCCCAGGCCCGCCCACCTCACGCTGCCGGGACATTCCGATGGCCGGAAGTGCCCCCAGTGTGTTCAGCACAGGCGGCGTCCCGGGGGAAGGGGCCGAGCTTCTCCTAGGCCAGCAAAAGGCAGGTGGCCCTGGGGACTGAGGCGCCCCGAGACAAGAACACCCGGCCTCTCGCAGGACGGAGCCGCCGAGCCCCTCCTGTCAGCCCCGCATGCCCCTGAAATGCGGCGCAGGCCCACAGTGGCCGGCAGAGCTGGGGCGGCCCCGCAGAGCGCACCTCCTCTCCAGGCCACGGGGAAACCACGGCAGCAAACACCTGCTCCTGGCCCCCGCGCCCCCCACCCACCTGGCCCCGGGCCTCCTGGATCTTCTCGTGCAGCCGCTGCCGCAGCACGTCCAGGGCAAAGAGGGAGTCAGACCGCGTGGCCGCGCCATCTGCAAGGAAGGAATCGGGACTGAGGAGGCTCCCTCCCCAGGCCCAGCTTCAAAGCCGGGTCTCTGCCTCCCCAGGTGGCCGGTGTCGGATCTGCAAGGCAGTTCCCATACATCGACCACCTCCTCAGCCTGGATGGGCCCCGATCCTCAGGGTCAGGACATGCTCGTGTGTGATGGCAAAACCTTCCTGCGGGTCAAGCCAAACCCACCTTCCATCCCGCCAACTCCTGCAGCCTGTGCTTCCCCTGTCAGCTTTCAGGACGCCCCTGCAGATACGTGAGGGCAGCGATACGCTCAAAGCCACGCTGTTCTAGGTCCTCGCACCAGCTCCTGGTCACCATTTGGCCTGGAACCACCGTGCACTCCCTGGGATGCCCTCTGCCCACAGGGCCTCTGAAAGCCTGCTCTTTGGAAAGGGGAGCGGGGACCCCCCCGCCCCCCCCCCCCCCCCCCGTTAGTCACCCCAGTGTGCCTGACACCAACCACCTTTTCTTACTAGAGGGGCATGTGGCGTGTCTGCATGGATCCCAGCTGGCCCTGCCCAGCGTCCTGGGGCTCCTCACCTGCAGGGACCCCGGAGGAGCCAGAGGCCCTCTCCTGCTTGGCTGCCAAGGGCTTCCTGGCCTGGGAAGCTGCCCGAGGCTTCTCCCCCAGGGCCTGGGCCTTGGACTCCCCGGCCTTCTCCCTCTGCTCCCGGGGTTTCTTCTGTGCTCTCTTCCTCTTCTTTTTGGGGGGCCCGGCAGCTTCTGAGCCTTGAGCTTTGCCCCCTGGAATACAAAAGGAGGCAGTGATGCGGCCCCAGTCTCTGTGGCCCATTCAATAGGCAGGAGGCCCTGATCCCAGGAGGATGCCACGGCGGACCAGGATGAAGGAGCCCGTGATCCTTGCCCGTGGAGCTCAGAACCACACACTTCCTAGACTGGCCGCGCGTATCAGAACCCTGACCCGCTTGCCCACACTGGGCCCGGCAGTGAGATTCATGCTGGGTTCACACCAAGATTTCGCCTCCAGGACATTCATCACGTCGTCATTCAAGTGACGCACCAGGTGGGCAGATGGCGCTGAAACCCTCGGGCCCCCGGGCTGCGGCGCCCGACGACCGGGGAACACCGGGGACTTTAAACACCACTTGTACTTCCTGTTAGTATGTTACCCGCTCGTGTCACGCACACACGTGTCTAGTCCACCCCACGGCTCCTCGGGGCGCGGTGAGGGGCGGTGCAGGCCGCGGCAGGGCGGGGGCCACCCCTTCCGAAGCCCTCCCGGTCCCGCGCGGGCTGCGCTTACCCGACTTGCGCCGGTGCGGCTCGGGGCTGGGCCGCGCGCAGATCTTGCCGGCCAGGCTCTGCAGATAGGCGTCCTTGGCGAGCAGGGAAGCCATGGCCGGAGGCTCCGGGGTGCTCCCTCGGGGTGCTGCTCCGGGGCACGGGGGCGCAGCGCCCTACGTCAGTGCCGGTCTCCCGGCCGACGCACACCCGGTCCCCCGCCCGCGCGACCCTCAGCAGCCCAGGTCGCGGCCGCGGCGCCGCTCGCCCGGAACACCACGTGCGCAGGCGCTGCCAGTCGAGCGCCGAGCCGCCCCCGCGCGGTGCTCGATTCGCCACGCCTGGCTCCACCGGAAGCGGCCCGCGGGGCGGGGCGCAGGGCATTGTGGGCCGTGGGCGGAGCGGGGCCCGTGGGCGTGGCCTCCGCGGCACTAGGGGGCGGGCGGGCGTGGGTCACCCCCAGGCCCGGCCTCGCAGCCCCCGCCCCGCAGGCGCTCCCGGCCGGGCGGCAGCAACAGGCCGGCACCGCCTCGCGCTCCGGGGGCGGCTGGCGACGAGCTGACGAGTGAGGGCGGCGCTCGGGGCAAGGGCGGGACGGCCGCTCCTCCCCGCGTCCCCCACACGCACTCCTCTTGGTTGAAATCTTGTTCTCCCCTCGTGGCTCAGCACAAGTGATTCCGCAACTAAAATGCTGCGGGAAGAGGTCGCCACCCATCCTGCCACCCGTCGGGCTGCTGCCTCTGCTTGGCCGTGGGGGTCTCTGGGACCCGAGATGGGTCAGCTGTGCCCCCGCCCCCCCACTTTCTCAGGTGACCGGGCAGTGGCACTGGGCCCCTGGTTCTGTGGGTTGAGTACTGATTGCTGCCCTTTGCCTCCCGGCTCCGTGGCCCCATCACCCCCTTCCAAGCCCACGGCCACTCCCCCCTGAAGTGCGGGTCACCACAGACTTGGGTGCAGTGAGGAGTAGAAGGGGCCAGTGTTTCATTCATTCATTCACATCAAGGATCCGGGGCCCAGGCAGTGCTGGGCGGGGTATGCAGCCAGGACCCCCGGCCACTGGGAGATGGAGGGGATCCGGCGGGTCAGGTGTGAGCAGGGAAGAACTGACCAAAGCCGAAGGGCAGTGCTGTCTTTATTCAACGATCTCGCACACAATGAACCAGGATGTGTACTGCAGAGCCCGCGCTGGCTCCCACGGGAACCACCCCCCAGCCCCAGCTCTGCAGGGCCCCGGGCGAGGCGGCACGGTGGCTGCACAGGGGCCCGGTGTGGACCAGGACCGTCCACCCAGCGCCCCTCCCCACGTTAAACAGCAGGCTCAGGTCCCAGCAGCAGCCGGGAAGGTAGTGAACAGAGGTGCCTGGAGGAAGAGTGGGCCACTCTGGAAATGGGGGGATCTACTCTCCCTCCACACTCCTGGGGGGGCTGTCCTTGGGCCGACGGGGTCCCAAGGAGGCCACAGCCGCTCCCCAGCAGCAGCCAAGGCCGAGCGGGGCGCCAGATTTTGTTGCTAAGATCCCGGGGCTGGTGGAGAGAGCGGAGGGGCTCAGGCATGCTCTGTGGGGCCAGGCCCGCTAGCGTGGGAGTGGGCAGGGGCGGCGGGCTGCAGGGGGCCAGCGCTGGGCTCTGGGGAGGCCCGCAGGGGGGCCGCGAGGCCATCGGCACCGTCTGTGTCGAGGTCCAGCCTCCAGTACGCTTCGCACAGAGGCAGATCGTTAGCTTCGCGGAGACTGGAGCTTTTCCACCACCAGAAGCCCAGGGAGACAGGAGCAGGCAGAGGGCAGGGAGGGAGAGCGACACAGGAGCGGAGTTAAGAAAACAGACCGGACCCACACCTGCCTCTCCCCTCTGGGCAGGCGCTCCTTCAAGCAGGCCTGGCTGGGAGGGAGGCCCACGGGGCCCCCCAGCATCAGGGTCCTTCGCATCCCAAAGGGGAAGGGAGGGCTGTCCAGGACCAGCCAGGCAGGTCCCTCCGCTGATCAAGCAGGTGTCTGCCCTGTCTGAGGGTCACCTGGCTGTCCTGCCCAGGCTGCCACCCCATCCTGCCGGGGTGCGGCAGCCTCACCGGTAGTGGCAGCCAGCATCCAGAGCCCATGGCTCCTGCACTTGGCCAGAATCCTGAGGCAGAGGCCCTGTCTTACTTCCGGGTCTGCCCTGGTGTTCGTCCTGTACCCCACCTCTCCAACACGCTGTGGAGGATCGAGTGGGGTGCAGGGGGAGAGCATGGCTCACGGGTATGGAGGCTGACGGCCCCTTCGCCGCACCGTCCTGCCCTGCCTGTGGCTGCTCCCTCCCTGCCTGTGGCTGCTCCCTCCCTGCCTGTGGCTGCTCCCTCCCAGCCTGTGGCTGCTCCCTCCCTGCCTGTGGCTGCTCCCTCCCCGCCTGTGGCTGCTCCCTCGCTCCCATTCTCAGCGCTCAGTCTCAGAAACCATCCTGGTCACAGAGCAGGGTCCGAGGACAGCAGAGGGAGAGGTAGACAGGCAGCAAATCATGAGTGGAAAGCGGCTGAGCAAGCGTGGGGGTGGGCGAGCGGGGCTGCAGAGGGTGGAGGGGCTGCGCACGGGGGTTCAGGTGGGGCGCATGCCAGGGGATAAGCAGGGAGGGTACCAGCCCGCCCCGGGCATCACAGATGAGGGAGGAACTCGGGCATCACAGATGAGGGAGGAACTCGGCCTCCGAGCAGGCAGGTCTGGAACCCGAGAGTGAACCCCAGGCTGACGGGCAGGTGGGGAAGCCTGGCGCTCAGGCCCCGCCCAGTGACCTGGAGCAGGTCCGCTCCTCTGGGCCCTCACCCTCTAGGAGCAGGGCTGAATCGCTGCCCTGGAGCTGCTCTGGCCAGAGGCCTGGCCCTTAGGGATGCTGGGTCCATGAAGGGACTGCAAAACCAGTGTGGCTGTGGGCCATGTCCCAGCGGGATCTGAGCTCCTCCCACGGGGACCCACTCAGGACTTTTCTCTGAAGGCCGGTGTGTTAGGAGGCAACTGCCCTCAGTCTGCTGAGCCAATGGGTCTCAGGGACCAGGGGCGGCCCCAGACACTCTGGAAAAGTCTAGAACCACTCCAGCTGGGCAGTGACATAACGTCCCTTCCCATAGAGGCCGCGCTGGGCAGGACCATGTGAGTGACACTGAACCCAAGGCAGGGAACCACGCCCCAGGCCACAGAGCACGCTGGCACTGGGCATCCGTGGCCCCTGCCTGGCTCCCATGGGGCAGCAAGGGGCGTATAGAACCTGCCCCGGGAGGGACAGCTGTCTGCGAGAGCACCAGGGCCCGGACTCCATGTCTGCGGGACCAGCTAACAGGAGCGGAGGAGTAAGGCCCCCCAGCCTCGGTTTCCCCCGCATAAGTTGCACTTGGTCTAGGGTTTCTCAAAGGCCTCAGGTTTCAGGATTCTCAGTGGCCTCACGAGGGCTGGGTGATGGGTCGCGCCCACCGCTGTATCCCTGCGCACAGCCTGGGCCTGGCATGGAGGGGGCTTGTGGACAAGGCTGAGCCCCCCTCTACCTGGGATTTCCCCTCCTCTTTCCCGGGACCCCTGCACCCGCACCTCCGTGGGCGCCTGGTGATGCCCACACGGAATCGCCTCCGTGGGCAAGCAGTGGCACCTGGGCATAGCCTGGGCGGCCATGAGGAACCAGCCCAGCCTCAGACAGGAAGGTTTAAAGGGAGCAGACAGGTCCAAAGAGAGGCAGCGGCACCCGGGCAGGACCGCTGGCTCTGGCCTCCCAAGCCTGGAAGTTCTGTGCGTTTCACCCAAGGGCCCGGGGACGGTGGGAAGTGTCTGTGGTCGGACGCTCTGACCGGGAGGTGCGCTCTGAAACCGGCCCGGGCTCTGCTGCGGGACCAGCAGGGTTTGGAAAAGCAGGACCTTGGGGGCTGCGGTCCGGGTCCGGGTCCAGCCCTATTGGTACCTGGACGAGTAGTACTCCTCCTCCAGCTCGTAGAGGTCGATGGAGACCTCGTCCCTTAGGGCGGTGAGCTTGCGGTCGCACTCCTCCTGCAGCGCCCGCAGCTGCTGGTTGCGCTGGTCGATGGCCTCGTTCACCGACGGGAAGTCGTTCAGGATCAGGAACTGCTTGAGGTCGGACACCAGCTTCATCAGGGACTCACCGGCTCGGACCTGTGGTGACAGCCAGAGCAGGCAGGTGAGGGCGGGACAGCGCCGTCTCCCTGGGCTGGATGCCGGCAAGCCATGGCCTCAGTTTCCTCATCTGCAAAGTGGGGCTACGGCACTGACCTTCACGGGGTCGCTGTGAGAAGCGAGAGAACCAGGAGGTAAGCCACGGGAGGACAGGGTCCCCAGCGCCCCCCACCCCTGACTGCAGCCCAGGGGAGACGGCAGGGGCCCTCAGCTCCCAGCCCCGACCCCGCGTGGCCCCTGGCTCTGAGCTGGTGGTGTGATCACCAACCACACAGGTTGTGCAAGCACATTCTGCCTCTCAAAACCCCTGGGCACAGGTGGAAGTGCTACCCCTTAGCCGCCTGCCACGCCCCGCCTCCGGGCAGCTCCCCTGCCAGCTGGGCGATCCTTGTGGGAACTTGTCCTGTTGCCACCCGCGGGCACACACCCAGGGAAATGATGGATGTGTTTGTTCTGTGGCGTCGGAAGTGACCAAACGCAGATCCCGTTTCACTCAGAAACTCGCCTCTGCTCTCGTGACGAATCTCAGGGAACTTTCTCGTCAACCGGGAAGAGCGGCCCCTTTCCGAGCACCGCACAGCAGCTGGGAGCAGCGAGGCCGGGTCCCTGCCCGCCCCTCCCACGCCGCCACGGACAGCCCTCCTCCCAGGAGACCCCGCTGGGACCCCGAGGGCCGGAGCCCGGACCGCGCCTTGCAGCGGTGACTTACGATGTTGGAGGCTCGCACGTGCATCTCGTAATTGTCCTGCTCGCCTTGGGTGGCCCTGGACACCTGGGTCTCATCCTCAATCTGGGACAGAGAGGGACCCAGTTAGCCGGCGCCCCGGCCCACACTCCGCATCCTGCCCGCCTCTTTCCACGGTGGCACTGCCACCCAGACCCCTCGACGGTCGGCTTCCCTCTTGTTCCAAGGGCGGGCACCTGCGTCTGGAAGGCGGGCGCCCGCGCTGACTGCTGCGCCAGGTGCGGGAGGGCTGGCCGGGCCTCGTGGGTCTGGGGCCTGCAGCCCGCTCAGTGCGGACAGCGTCGCCAGTTCCGGCGCTCAGTCAACCGAACAGGTCAGTCAAGAGAGTGATTTTTTAAAAATACCTTTTTATTAATTTCAGAGAGAGAGGAAGGGAGAGGGAGAGAGAGAAACATCCATTGGTGGCCCCTCACACACACCCTGACGGGGGACCAAACCCCACCACCGGGGCATGTGCCCTGACCACACAGGACGATGCTCCCACGGAGTCACCCTGGCCAAGGCAACAAGGACTTTTTTACAGAGAGGAAGGGAGAGGGATAGAGAGTTAGAAACATCAATGAGAGAGAAACATCGACCAGCTGCCTCCTGCACACCTCCTGCTGGGGATGTGCCTGCAACCAAGGTACATGCCCTTGACCGGAATCGAACCTGGGACCCTTCAGTCCTCAGGCCGACGCTCTATCCACTGAGCCAAGCCAGCTAGGGCAACAAGGTCCTTTTTAAAGTGACCACTTACTGAGCACTTCCTGGGCGCCAGGCACCATGGTAAGCCCTTGACCATCATCATCTTACAAAATTCTCAGCCCTGGCTGGTCTGGCTCAGTGGGTAGAGCATCGGCTCTCCGACCGAAGAGTCCTGGGTTCCATTCCAGTCAAGGGCACGTACCTCGACTGCAGGCTCAATCCGGAGGCAACCAATCAACGTGTCTCTCTCACATCGATGTTTCTCTCTCTCCCCCTTCCACTCTCTCTAAAAACCAATGGGGAAATACCCTCAGGTGAAAAAAAATAAGTAAAACAAAATAATGTAAATTTAAAAACTTCCTCACAGAAGCCTGGACAGCCTTCCCTAGATTGCGGTGGGCAAGCCTGAGGCCGGACAGGGCAGGGAGCCTGCTCAGTGTCTCGGACGGTAAACCGGGAGCCTGCCCGCTCGGCCTGCCTTGTTGCCAGTCCAGGGCATTAGCTGCCCCACCCATCCGCCCGGACAGAGCTTCCCAGGGGCAGGGCTTCCCAGGGGCGTTGCCAGGGTACAGGCTGGCGTCCAGGGTGGGAGCCAGGCCTCCGGGGCTCCAACCCTGGCTCTGCCGGTTTCTAGCAGAAGGGTCTTGGGCAAGTTATCCAGCCGATCCAGCCGACTGAGCCAGCGCTGAGGGCTCACCCCGCCCGGGGGCTTCCCCAGCTCCTCTTCCTGATGTCACGCACTGGAAACCGCTACCATGGTGGGGTCCCTGCCAGGCCCCGAGGCAACCACGTTACACAGATCAACTCACCCAGGGCCCTATGACTGGGACGCCAAGTCCCTGTCCAGCCTCCGCTAGGCAAGCCGCTGGCGCTGAGCTGGCATCTGAATAGTCCCTACAGCTGCCTCACCGGGACCGGTAATTAGCTGGTTTGTCTGCTGACCTGTCTGTCATTGTCGACCCCCTGGTGCCCCCAGATGTTCTCGGCATGGGGGCAAGGGCCCTGCAGCTGTACCCCCCCTGGCCAGGGTGCTCCGGGACACGCCGGGCCAGAGCAGGGCAGTCCTGGGCTCCTGTCTCCACCCACCTTGGCGGTCTTGATGATCTCGGTGAAGTTGTCCATCATGGACTTGATGTCGTCCTTGAGCCGCTTGTTGTAGGACTGCAGCAGCGTCTCCTTGCTCTGCGGCAGGGCTCTCTGCTGGGCCATGGCGGGGCTTCCGTCCGTGCGGGCAGCAGAGGCCGCGGGCCACGAGGCAGCACCTGGGGCCGGAGTCTGATGTAGGCAGAGCCATCCCCAGCCGCCCACCTCCACGGCCCAGGGAACGTGCAGCTCTCGGGGACCCCCTTCCTGCCAAACCAACCCGTGCACCACGCGCACACCGTGCACTGCGGGTGTCACGCCGCTGCCCGCCCGATCGCTGCCCCGCCTCTTTCCCAGCGGATCTAACGACTCTACCCCGCCACCCAGCTCCAGGCCGGGCCCCCGCAGCGCCGACAGCCTCCCGGCTCCGGGGTCTTGTCGGGACCACCCTCCCTCCCTGCGCCCCAGCGCTCGGCCCGGGGCCTGGCGCACGGCCAAAGGACCCAACTCGCGGTCTCTGCGCCATTCTGGGGCACGGCACACGGCGACCCCGCCGCGCCACACCGATGCCCGCACCTTGTCCCCACACCTTGGGCCCGGCGGGCACCTGGCCAGGATGGGCCTGGGGACCAGCAAGCACCCCCGGGAAGTGCCGGCTCCCGGGCGCCGCTCAGCACCCGGAGCGTCCCGCCGCCATCTCCACGCCCCTTCCGCTCGCACAGACTCACCCCCTGCTCTAGGCACCGCCCCCGACCGAAAGGCCCGCGAAAGGAGTGCTGTCGCTTTAAATTCGAAATCCCGCGCAGGCTCCAGTTCTCGCGATCTTTGAGGTCGCATACATATTTCCCACAATTCCCTTTCCTTTCTCTCTCCTCCAGTCGCCCAAGATGGTGAGTGTTTTCGTGATACGTTATGTCGGCGCCGGGCCTGGGCTCTATCCGCTGCCATCCTCCTCGGGATTCGACTGCGCGGGGGTCCCTCCACCGCCCGCAGCGAGGAGAGCCCCGCGGAGCCTGGCACAGAGGGCATTGGGCCGGGGTAGACTCCCCGGCGTCCGGGCCGGGGGAGGAGGACCCGGCCAGCGCCGCGCCGCAATGCGGGGCTGGGAGCTGCTGCGGCCCGCAGCCCGCCCCGGGGCGGGGCCTTCGGCGAGGGGTTCTGAGTCCGCTGTTTCTGGGGTCGGACTTCTAAGGGGACCCCTGTCCCCGCGTTGGGGGTGCAGCGCTGTGGACGGGGCCGTCCCGGCGGTCCGTGCCCTAAAGCTCCGCCCTCAGCCCGTGAGCAGCAGCGTGGCCGCCCGGCTCGTGCAGATGATGTGAAGGAATATTTGCTATCTGAGCAATGGTGAGGACGCCCGAACCACCAAGATCGCTGATGCACGAGCCGGGCTCGCAGCCGCGCCGCGTGGGCCTGAGCCTGGGCCCGGGACCGGCCCCGCCCCGGGGGTCCGGCCAGCCGAGCCCGGCGCCTCCGGGGGAGCTGGGGGCGGAGGCTGACGGGGTTTCCTCTGCGCAGCCGAAGGGGAAGAAGGCCAAGGGGAAGAAGGTGGCGCCGGCCCCTGCCGTCGTGAAGAAGCAGGAGGCCAAGAAGGTGGTCAACCCCCTGTTCGAGAAGCGGCCCAAGAACTTCGGCATCGGTGAGTGAGGAGGGGCGAGACGGCAGGGCTGCCGCGGAGGGCGGCGTTTGCGGACGGGTCAGGTCCTACCAACGGGGTGGGGACGCCCCGTTTGCCGCTTTGCGGCTATAAACTGGGCCCCGGTCCTAAGCTGCCCCCTTGGGGCGGCGACGGCCGCGTGCAGATGATGTGAGGACGTTTGCTCTGCGAGACGTGATGACGCTGAACCACCGAGATCGCTGATGCGCCCGCCCTCGCGGCCCCAGGCGGGAAGCAGGTGAGAGCCTCGCTCAGGGCGGCCTTTCCCTCGCAGGACAGGACATCCAGCCCAAAAGGGACCTCACCCGCTTTGTCAAGTGGCCCCGCTACATCCGGCTGCAGCGGCAAAGGGCTATTCTCTACAAGCGGCTCAAAGTGCCGCCTGCCATCAACCAGTTCACCCAGGCCCTGGACCGCCAGACAGGTAGGTGCTGTGGCTGGGAGCCAGCGCTGGGAGGGACTTGGGGCTCCCTGTTTAGTTTCCAGACCCTGGAGGTGGCATAACTGAGGCTTCTTGAAGTGCAACTCACACCTAACGTTTCTGACTCGAAGTGAGGAAGGTTAGCACTTAGCCTAGAGCAGCGGTTCTCAACCTGTGGGTCGCGACCCCTTTGGGGGTGAAACGACCCTTTCACAGGGGTCGCGTAAGACCATCAGAAAACACATATAATTACATATTGTTTTTGTGATTAATTACTATGCTTTAATTATGTTCAATTTGTAACAATTACATTCTGCATATCAGATATTTACGTGAGGAATCATAACAGTAGCAACATTACAGTTATGAAGTAGCCACAAAAATAATGTTATGGTTGGGGGTCACCACCACTTGAGCTGTATGAAAGGGTCGCGGCGTTAGGAAGGCTGAGAACCGCTGGGCTGGAGCCTGAGCTGGTGGTTCTCCCAGCCACTCAGCTGCTGAAGCTGGCCCACAAGTACAGGCCCGAGACCAAGCAAGAGAAGAAGCAGAGGCTGCTGGCCCGGGCTGAGAAGAAGGCTGCCGGCAAAGGGGACGTTCCCACCAAGAGGCCGCCTGTCCTCCGAGCGGGTGAGTGGGTTCTCCTTAAAGGGGGGATGGGGGCGCGGGGGGGCTGTCAGTAGTTAGGCGTGGGCTTCTTCATCTGCAATCACTGAAGAGTACCTGGAGCCTCTTAACCCTGAGGCATAGCTGGGCCCTGATGGAGAGCTGCTGTTGGGAACAGCAGCCATGCACCCCACTCATGCAGACTGGCTGTGTGTTCTAGGGGTGAACACGATCACCACCCTGGTGGAGAACAAGAAGGCCCAGCTGGTGGTGATAGCGCACGACGTGGACCCCATCGAGGTACGTGGGCCGCGTGTGAGCGCTGGCAGCTGAACTGAGACCGGGTCTTTATGTCGGTACCTACAGATAAAGCTTAATTCTGAGTCTGCCACATTAAGTGGGCTGACAGCTTTTCATTTGAGGACAGTACTGACGAGGGATCCAACTGATCTTGTGGCTCTTGCAATGATGTGAATTTCTCACTGAATTAATCCTTGAAGTGCAAATACATGAGCTTTTTAACCCTGAGCAATTGCTGCCCAGCTAACTTTTAAATCATCGCTTCTGGTCAGACTATGCTCTGAGCTAACGCTGTCTTCCAGCTGGTGGTCTTCCTGCCTGCCCTGTGCCGGAAGATGGGGGTCCCCTACTGCATCATCAAGGGGAAGGCCCGGCTGGGGCGCCTCGTCCACAGGAAGACCTGCACCACCGTCGCCTTCACACAGGTTAACTCGTAAGTATGCAGCTTGGTCCTGAACCCCAAGTGTCTTTAGGGGACAGCCTGCTCCCACCCTCCACTCTGCCCCCCCCCATTTCATCTCTTTGGATTTTATCTTAAAAGAGCAAATGTTCTAGCTTTAAAGGAATAAATACATTTATCTGAACCTTTGCCGATGATGGTTACGAATTTCTTCACCTGAATAAACCATGTGGTCATGTTGTGTCTGAGGCAAAAGGCTTGTGTTTGGCGCCAAGGCCCCATTTCCGCTCTGGAAGGGCCGCAGTCTGACCCACGTCCCGTCTCCTTAGGGAAGACAAGGGTGCTCTGGCGAAGCTGGTGGAGGCCATCCGGACCAACTACAACGACAGATACGACGAGGTAAGCAGCGCTCTGTGTACAGCGCTGTCTGGGTGAGTCGGGCCTCAGCCAGAGGCCGGCCTGGCTCTTTGTGATCCGGGCTCACCACGAACCGCTGGGCCCGACTGACTGCTGCTCTTGTCCTTGCAGATCCGCCGCCACTGGGGAGGCAACGTCCTGGGTCCAAAGTCAGTGGCTCGCATTGCCAAGCTGGAGAAGGCCAAGGCGAAGGAGCTGGCCACTAAGCTGGGCTGAGTGTGCACTGTTGAGTTTTCTGTACATAAAAGTAATAAAAATTCTCCTGGACCAGCGTCTTGGTCACTTGGGGTTGAAGGTGATTTATTGCCGGCAAGAAGTCTGGGGTGGTGGCAAGTCCATTTTCAAACCAGGGGCCTGAGCTAACTACTGTGCAAGTTGCTTTGTGTGTGGGTCCATTCAAACTGTCTGGACCTGCTGCTCGGCTGTCATGCACTCGAACACTGAGCCAAGCCTGGGTTTTCTGATGGACAGGTAACCAGATCACTCAGGTAGCGGCGGTTTATTTATACCAATAGCACATGGCCCAGTTAAACCCAATCTGGTGACGTATTTATTCAGTGGCTCCCAGGACGGGCCACATCAGTCATCTCGTCACGTGCCAGGAGCCCGACGCAGGAACTTCTTCACCCACAGGTACGACGTGGCCGCACAGAGTCCGTACCTCGGGTTGTAAGGAAGTGTCAGTGAGCAGTTGTGAAGGGGAGGGGCCCGCGCGCACAGAGGGGGGACTCACCAGGTGATGATGTACTGCATGTGCTCGTTCCTCAGGGTCACTCTGGTCTGCCCGCCAATGGGTCCGCCAGGGACTGTGCTCTCTGTAGAGACACTGAGTGTTGGCACTGGTCTCCCTCTAGCCACGTGGCCAGCTGCTTCCTTGGGGCTTGCTAACCATCTCCCCCAGAGCCTTTGAACTTGGCCAATATCACTTCACCTCAACAGGACCTCCCACCTGTACCTGGTGTACAGCCGCCCCCCCCAGCACAGAGTGCAAACAGCAGGAACCGACTCCCACTTGGCCTGGCCGGTCACCACGTACTGAAGTCCGCATCGATGAAGATGGGCTCTGTGCCTGTGAGCGTGGCCATGGCCTCCAGGTCCCGGTAGTACCAGTGGTTCCTTTCTGGGTTGTTCTCTGGGACAAAAGGCTTCCTGGTCTCTGTCAGCCTTACCATCCCAACCAGGTCCACTTCTCCCTCAATCTAAAAGAGAGGGTGTCCCTCAGGGCACAGCAGAGAAGGGGGGTCCCAGAGCCCTGCTCACCTGGGGGAGCAGGCCCCCCGCCCTTCGCCCCTTACCTGGCCTTTCTTCCGAGTGTCGGGATTCAGTTTCTTCCTGGGGACAAACCCTCGGTTCACCAGGATGCTCATCCTAGATGGGAAAGCGCGCGGTTTCAGGCGGGAAAGGGTTTGGAGAGATCACTGTTGGCTCCTGCGCGTTCAGGAACTGGCGCTGCCAGGGCGGGTCTAAAGCAGGACAGCGGAGACAGGTGTGTGCCCCTGGGCAGGTCTTCCGGTGCCCGTGTCCTGACTGGTAAGGGCCACCAACCCCTGGGAGGGAAGCCAAGGTTGTCCCTCACCCCCCCCCCCCCCCCCCCCGCCATCTTCCTTGTGCCACTCCTACTGCAACATGCAGCCAGTGATGCCCACCAGGGCCTGGGTTCAGGCTCCCTCCCCTCGGAAGGACTGGGCGCAGCAGCCTGTGCCAGCCTCCAATCTCCCCTTCTAACCAGGGGAGACTAGAGGGGCAGCCGCCAGAGACCAGTGGGCATCCCTGACCTAACCAGGCGGCTGTGGTAACGGCCCCCGGGGTTTCATGTGTCCATTGACATTGGGGAGGCTGCTCTATTGCACCGCCCCTTCTGCGCTGTTTCCTCCCTTCACTCCAAGTCCGGCCCAAATAGTACCTTGGGACACTCCCTGAGCTGGCTCCCTCCAGAGTCCTGTCACTATCCCTTCATGCTGTGCCATCATTCAATGAGGTGGCCACTGAACGGACAGAGTTCTCGCTTCCCTTTCAGAGCGGACAGGACTTGTGCAGTGATGAGCTAAATGAATCAGCTTCATGTCCCGGCTACAAATTCAAACTCTTGATGGAATCAAACCTTCTAGTTCCCCAGGGTTGGGGGTGGGAAGGGAAGATGAGCTGCCCTGACCACATACATCGGCCAGGCTCCGTGTGTCACTCACCCCAGGTCGGTGCAGTGGAAAGGGGTGATGACGTGGGCACCGCTCTGGGCCAAGGAGGAGAGCCGGCCCGCCTCCCGGGCCTCCCGCTCCGGGTCCACCATGGTCCGCGGCATCATGTACAGCTCCTTGGAGTGGTCAAAGTGCCCCCTGACCTTCACCGGCCTGTACTCCAGGTCTCTCAGCTCCATGGGGCTGCACGGGAGGGGACAAGTGCAGCTGAAGCCAGTTTGGGAGGAAGAGAAACCCTCAGGGCTGCAAACGACAAAGCCCACCGCAGCCCAAGTGACGGGGCGATGGGAGTGCCCGCTACAGGGAAGCTGACCCCTCGGGTGTCGCGTGGGAACGGCTCTGCTGCCCCACAGTCCACGTTTTCATGAGAAGCCAGAGGGGGACTCCTGTATGGACTTGATCATGTGGCTAAAACCCCCTTCGAGCACCGGTTTGCGCCCCTAAATGGAGGCTTTGTTAAATACAGCCGTTCCTCTAGGGCAGTCGCATCATTTGGGGCACTTTCAAAATACCTGCTCTCGCCCTCCAGCTAAGCGTCCCTGCTTTAGGGGGCCATCAGCACAGGTTTTTCTATAATTCAGGCAGCTTCCCAAGGGTGACCATGTCAGCAAGAAGCCCAGCCCAGAAGGACCACCCATCCCAAGGGAGCCCATCTGAGGGCCAGGACCCCAAGCAGCTCCACTGCTGAGCAGTGCGAGGAGCCCCAGGCCGCAGCCCCGCACTCACTCTGCGGGCAGAGGGACAGGCTCAGCCATAATTCTAGACTCCAGCTCCGAGATCAGCTTCAGCTTCCACTTGCGACGCTGGACCTACGGAAACAGCGTAAGCCCAAGCAGACGGCAGCGGGCCAAGGGCTCGGAGCCACAAGAGCTAGAGGCCAGTCCTACCTGCCATGTCCCCAGGCCAAAGGCAGTCACCGGAATGAGAAGCAGGAACCACTGGAGAAAGGAGTCGTCCTCTGCTTTTGTGGCAGGTGCTTCTGCTGCGGAGCTGTGGCACCTGCTGGGCCTCCAGGCCAGACCTAGGGAGTGTCACACGGGCCTGGGGTCGCAAGCCCCGGAGCACGGGGCACAGGAGGGGCGGGCCCACAACCTGCAGCCAGGAGCCAGCTCGCAGCCCAGTGCCCGGCACGTGGCACTAAGTGGATGTTTACTGACTGAACCAGACCCAGGGCTCAGTTGTCGCTCTGCCACCGACCATGACCAGGGTAATTCGTGGCACCACCTCACGCCTCTCCCGCGGGAGGATGCTGTGACGTATATACCACTGCGCTGACATGCACCGGCACGGGCTACTGTGGTCTGAAGAGAGGAAATGTGATAGGCTCGGGACAGCGCTTCACAGAGCTCTCCTAACTGCTTTGCCTTTTCGTTATTTGTAATAAAGCAGTTAAAAGACAAAATTTATTTACAAGGTTACAGAGGTAGAAGTGAGCCACCTGGGTTGCCTAGGCTCAGGCGTGCTTCCGGGAGGGAGAGATTAAAAAAAAAAAATTACTTGCTGATTTAAGGGAGGAAGAGGGAGAACCATCAATCAATCCGTGTTTCACTTGTGCACGCATTCGCTGGCTGACTTTTGTATGTACCGACCAGGGGTCGAGCCCTCAGTCTTGGCGTATCCAGAGGGTGCCCTAACGCCCGAGCTGCGCGCAGGGCCCGCTCTGCGCTCTCACTGCTCATAAACGCAGAGACGGGACAATATACACAGAAAGTGCATTTCAGCTCGCGGAGGGCCCCTGGGCGGGAGCGTGGGCAGCACCTCCTGCTGCACAGCCCTGCGCGCGCGGCCACCCCGCCGGCCGTCCAGGGGCAGCACGCAGACTGCTGAGCGGACGGCTTCCCTTCAGGGTCCCAGGCACCTGGTTGCAGACTCGGGTTGGCCCTCCCTCCTGAGGCCGAGGCGGCGGTTGGCTGACGTCTCCGGCCGCCGCGCACGCAGCCAGCCTCGGGCAGGAGGCACGGAGTGGGACACAGGCGATCGGAGCTCATCCCCGCGCCCCCAGAACCCCGCCGAGCAGCGCGGGGGGCGCTCCCCAGGGCGCACCTGGGCGAGTCCTCACCTGCGCGCGAGGAGACCGCGAGGACGCTCCTCCAGTCGGCCAGGGCCGGGGCCTGCGGAGACGCGAGGGGCTGGCTGAGCCCACCGGCCCGGGGCGCCCCCCACCCCGCCTCCCCGGCCGCCGGCCGCCGCCTCTCCGCCCGCTCACCGGCCCCGCGCCCGCTGCGCGCTGCACCTGCCCCAGCAACCGCGCCGCCGCCATCGCCCCGCGGGCCCTTCCGGGGTCGGGGCGCCTTTGCTTCCGGGGCCCCGCCAAGCCCCGCCCCCGGCCCACGTGGTCTGAGCGACGCCGGCTTCCAGGTCCCTCGGCTGCTCAGCCATGAGCGAGCCGCCGCCCGAGGTGCGCGCCTTCCTGCGCGAGCACCCCAGCCTGCGGCTGCAGCCCGGCGCCCGCAAGGTGCGCGGCCGAGCCCACTGCCCCGGGACCCCCTGACTACCCCGCCTCCCTGCCTGCCCCGGGACCCCTTCACCGACTGCCCAGGGACCCCCTCACCGCCCGCCCCCCGGCTGTCCCGGGAACCCCTGAGCGCCCCCGGGACCCCCTGTCTACCCCGCCTCCCTGCCTGCCCCGGAACCCCTTCACCGACTGCCCAGGGACCCCCTC
This sequence comes from Myotis pilosus, assembly GCA_036010255.1. Taxonomy (NCBI): domain Eukaryota; kingdom Metazoa; phylum Chordata; class Mammalia; order Chiroptera; family Vespertilionidae; genus Myotis; species Myotis pilosus. The sequence continues at coordinate 71,859,940 of JASKON010000013.1, forward strand.
ACCGCCCGCCCCCCGCCTGTCCCGGGACCCCCTGAGCGCCCCCGGGACCCCCTGACTACCCCGCCTCCCTGCCTGCCCCGGGACCCCTTCACCGCCCGCCCCCCGGCTGTCCCGGGACCCCCTGAGCGCCCCCGGGACCCCCTGACTACCCCGCCTCCCTGCCTGCCCCGGAACCCCTTCACCGCCCGCCCCCCGCCTGTCCCGGGACCCCCTCAATGCCCCGCCCCCGACTGCTCAGGGACCCGCTCCCCGCCCGCTCCGCCGCAGGTGAAGTGCGCTCTGACGGGCCACGAGCTGCCCTGCCGCCTGCCCGAGCTCCAGGTCTACACCAGCGGCAGGAAGTACCGGCGCCTGGCCCGCGCCTCCCCGGCCTTCGACTACGCGGCGTTGGAGCCGCACATCGTGCCCAGCACCAAGAACCCGTGCGTGGCCCGGGCGGGGCGGGGTGGGGGCGGCCTGGCACCGCCGGGACCGGGTGGGACCGTTCCGGCCGGTCACCGGCCGCTGCTGGGCGGGAGACTCCACCTGCCCAGGAGCTGGGGGCCCGGGAGCCGGGAGCCGGGAGCCGGGAGCTGGGAGTCACCTGCGAGTCCAGGCGAGGCCCGCCCCTGCTGAGCTCGCTTGCTTTGGGGTAACCCGGGCCGGTCTGCTTCCTAGGGGACGGCGAGCGCTGGGGCTTGGTCCCTGAGGTTCTGGCCGAGGCCAGGCTCACATGTGTGCTCTAAAGGAGAACTTCGACTTAGCCGAGGGCGCGTGGTTGACAAATAGTGAGGAGGAAGCGGCGATGGCCTGGTGGGCACTCGTTCATGAACTTGAACGCTGAGCCCCCCGCGTGCATTCTCACAGCAGAGCAATCGGGGCCTGGCCAGGCTCTCCGCCCGGCCGGGTGGACCTCTCAGGAGCTTGTAAGACCCGGGATACCCAGACCACACCCTGGACGCCCCCTCCCCAGGCAGCCTCTGGGGTGACCGAGGCTGGAGAGCAGGTCTGACTCCTGGCTGGTGAACTGTTCCTGCAAACGGCTCCCTCTGCCCCGTAGGCACCAGCTGTTCTGCAAGCTCACCCTGCGGCACATCAACAAGGCCCCGGAGCACGTGCTGCGGCACACGCAGGGCCGGCGCTACCAGAGAGCTCTGTGTAAATGTAAGTGTGTGTGTGTGACACAGCTGCCCGGGTCACGGCGCCTGGGGGCATGCCTGCCCTCCCCAGGATGAGCACCCCTCGAGGGCAGAAGTGGTCTGGGCCAGTGGTCGGCAAACTCATTTCGTCAGCAGAGCCAAATATCAATAGGACAACGATTGAAATTTCTTTTGAGAGCCAAACTTTTTTTAAAAAAAAAAACTTTATTGATTTTTTACAGAGAGGAAGAGAGAAGGATAGAGAGTTAGAAACATCGATGAAAGAGAAACATCGATTAGCTGCCTCCTGCACACCCCCTACTGGTGATGTGCCCGCAACCAAGGTACATGCCCTTGACCGGAATCGAACCCGGGACCTTTCAGTCCGCAGGCTGACGCTCTATCCACTGAGCCAAACCGATTAGGGCGAGAGCCAAACTTTTTAAACTTAAACTATATAGGCAGGTACATTGTTATTAACTTCATTAGGGTGCTCCTAAGGCTTAGGAAGAGCCACACTCAAGGGGCCAAAGAGCCGCATGTGGCTTGTGAGCCGCAGTTTGCCGACCACAGGTCTGGGCCATTGGGTGGCAGTGCTCGGTGGATTGCCCAGCACCCGGAAGAGGGGGGCAAAGCTGGAAGCGGCCTCCCAGAACAGTGCGTCCTCACTCATCGTCCTCGAGGTTCAATGGATCTAAACTAGAGTTAAGTTCCTGTGGCATCTCATCCATGTTACAGTGACGCGACGTTGTTGGAGGACCTGCCGCAGTGCTGGCAGGGGGTGCTGAGTGCTGAGTGCTGAGGGAGGGAGGTGCTGGCAGCCGGGAGGGCCGGCCTGACTCAGGAGGCCGAGACGGGGGCATGCGGAGCGGGAAGAGGACAGGATCTGGGCCAGGTCCAAGGCTGGCGTGGGAGGCCCTGAGGACCTGCCTTCGTTGTGCCATCACGCAGTGTAGGATGAGAGGGGTGGGTAGGGGCGAGAGCACAGAGGATCTTGGAGGCCGTGGTCAGGAGCACGTGCAGCCGGATGCACTGAAAGGGTTAAAGCAGGGACTGGCATGACCCCTGCAGTCATCCAGGTGAATGGAGAGGTGGCGGGGTCCCCTTGGGTCACCAGGTGTGGGCAAGGAGGATGGAACGCCGTGGACGGGTGTTAACTTGGGGGTGGGGTTGCTAGATGAGGAGTGCGGGGCAGGAATAAACCGATTCCCAAGCTCCCACGTCCCGACTTGAGAACCAAACCTGAGAACCGAACCCGGTAGGTGAAGTTTGGAGAGTGGGGTCTGAATAGGCTTTGGGGGAAATTGAAAGTAGAACTGGAGCACTTCAAGTGGGAGGTGTGGTGGGGACCAGCACTCAGGAGATGCAAATCACCGACACAGACGTGGCATTTGCACCCACGGAGCCCGTTGAGAAGGGACAGGGTGGGGCCTGGGTGCCAAGGAGCCCTGGGAAGGTGAGGAGGAGCCAGGTGTCTGGGCAGAGAGGAACGGGTGGACTCTTATTAGATGTCAGCCAAGGGGAGATGAGAGAAAGGTGAGACCAGGCAGCTGGGTGGCGAGGTGGGGACAACCAGACTGGAGCGGGGCAGGGGCCTCAGCCGAAGGCGGGGGGAAGGAGGGCCGAGCTCCTGTCACCACCTACCCCCCGGGGGGCTGCACTGCACTGGGGTGCTGATGGAGAGCCTGTGAGTCCTCAGTGCAGGGAGGACAGTGACTCCAGCCTCGTTCCTGCCCCCTGCTCTGGCCAAAGGTCAACAGGGGGCGCTGATTCCACTGAGCCACCATGCCTGCACAGGGCTTGCCTCCTGGTGACAGGCTGGCATGGTTTCCAGGTCAGGTGCCCTGGAGCTCCTGCAGCCTGGTGGGCCTGGCCAGAGGCGGGTGCTCATGACCAGTAGATCTGTGCCATCTTGTCTGTCGGCCACATCCCTGCTGGCCTTTCCTGTCCTGGTAGGAACTGAGCTGGTGGCCTTTCTCTGCCACCGCTGATGTGTGCCTAGTGGGTGAGGCACAGGGCTCAGGGATGGGAGGCGAGGAGAGCCATGCTCTGTGCTGGCCTGTCTGCAGATGCAGAGTGTCAGAAGCAGGGCGTGGAGTATGTGCCCGCCTGCCTCTTGCACAAGAGGAGGAGGAGGGAAGACCAGATGGACAGTGACAGGCCACCCCGCCGGAGACCAGCCTTCTGGGAGCCCGAGTCCAGCGATGGTGACGGCACGGCCCCGAGTGACAGTGACGACAGTATGGCAGACCTGTATCCGCGTAAGCAGGACCGTGCTCCTTGCCCCCACCCCTCCCCCCCTCCCTCGTACTCCCCGACTGTCCTGTCCATTTCCAGCAGCCGGTGGCTCTGGCCCGCTCCCTTCTCCACGTGCCCCTTAGCCCCATGCACAGGTGGTGCCCTTAACCTAGTCCCTCTTCCTTCCAGCCGAGCTGTTCACCAAAAAGGACCTGGCAGGGGCCGAGCACAGGGACAGCGCTGATGACTTTCTGACCGATGAGGACGAGAGGCCAAGGCACCCGCGAGCAGAGGGCGCTGGGGACGGAGATGGGGGAGGGGCCCGGGCGCCAGCCCTCAAGCGCAGGAAGGTGAGCGGTGCCTCCAGGCTGCTAACGGGGCAGCAGTGTCCTTAGCGAGGTTTCCATTTCCCTAGAAAAGTAAGACCAGTCTCTGCAGGTCACACCCCAAGCTCATGGCACAGGCAAGCGAGGAGCCAGGGCTGCTCTGATGGGCGGGGAGCTTTAAGTGTGCACCTGCGGGAGCCCGGCTGCCTGGACGGGTGCCCGAGAGCAGCCAGGAGCCGAGAGAGGGCCCAATAGACACCACCTTGAGCCTGTGTGGGAGGGGCGGGGCTAGAGGAGGTCAAGGTCTGTGCGTTTGGGGGTTCGCAGCGCTGCCTTGGATGAGCTGGCAGCTGTGGGGGAAACTGGGCGGAGAGCGGACCTAGGGGTTTCCAGCTGAAACCTCGCCTGTGGGCGGGGCAGGCTGACGGACACCCGCTCACCTGGGCCCTCACTGGAACTCTGTCCCCACCACAGAAGCAGTCGGGCTCATCCAAGAAGTTCAAAAGCCGGCACCGCAAGCCGAAGCGCATCAGCTCTTCCCAGCAGGCGGGTTAATAAACGTTTGCCAAGACCGCGCAGCCTGAGTCCTTGGGGTTTGCACCCCGCGTCCCCCCCAGCTGCCCCGAGTCCTCCCAGCTGGTGGGGCGTCCTGGGGTTTCTCCATCCACTCCTCTGGCTGCCCCAGGAGCAGGGTTGGGGCCATGCCCCCGGGGCCCTGTGGGGGGGGTCCTGTGTGGACATGGCCGAGTGGTCCTCATATGGCACCTGAGAGCCTGGCTTGGCCCACCCGCCTAGACGGCACCGAGGGTCACACTGTACAACAAATGCCATCATTTATTTTGATGTTTCCAAAATCAAAACGTTTCCAAACACAACTAAGATATAAAATACAGCATAAAGTGAGATCAATACCTATTTCCCACATAACGCAAAAAATTGTCAGAAATCATTTTGCCAAAACCAATTGGTAGATTATTTTTTGCTCTTCCCGCAAAGGCATGGGTCTACAGGGCCCAGGCACTAGCCTGCTCTGGGTGGGGAGGCGGGGACGGGACTGACCACCGCGGTCAACAAAGGTCTCAGCAGTAAGGGAGATGCCCTACTAGACGCAGCTTGGCTGAGGGTGCCACTTGATGGGGCTGTCACTCAAGGGGGCTGTCAGGATGTGTTAAGGAGGCGGGAATGTGGACCAAGAGACCACATGGTCCAGGGTTGCGTCAGAAAGTGAAGAAACACCGTGTAGTGAGCGTCTGAGTGACCGGAATAGACACGCCCTTCAGCCTGGCTTTGTCTAACACCAGGACAAGCCTCCGCTCTGGCTGGGCCCTGGGGTGGGTGAGATGGCTCACCATCACCCCCTTGGTCAGGTGGGTCCAGGCTGAGCCTGAGGGCAAGAGGCAGCCTCCTCCCCACAAAGCCTGCGGGCACGGGGCTCCCCTCACCTGGCTCAGGGCTGGCCCTCAGGCCGCACACCTCGCTGAAGACCAGGGAGCCAAGCCCCGAGGCCAGGCTCTCAGGGGGCCGGGCTAAGTCGGTCTGTCCCCGAAGGATCTGCGGGGAGGACAGCAGGAGGCACAGAGACACGTGTCCCAACTCCCCTGGCACCTTCGCTGGGATGGGGCCTGGCGGAGGACAGCAGGAAGTGCTCACACCCCCAAGAAGAGAAACACAGTGTAAGGCAATGTTAGAAAACTTTAAATACAGGAGTCAGATCCAATCGGTAAGGCATCACAAATCAGTAAAAAGTAATCTGGGCCGTGTGCAGCATAGCAAACAGACGTCTGAGCAAGCGGCAGCCCCGGGAGACGGAAGCCGTGGCCGTGCAGCCTGGGGTCACCCCTCAGCCAGGGAAGACCCAGGCAGCGTCCAGGGCGCGGCCCAGTTCAGCGAGGCTGCGGAAGGTTGAGTGTGAGGTAACTGGTCTGCGAGCTGGCGTCTGCTCCTCCCCGGGCCGCGGGGCGGCCGGCCAACCTGCAGACGTGCGGGTGGGCGAGGGTGGGTGGGTGCGAGGGCTTCTGATATCCATCCCCACTGAGCCACGGAAGCCCCCGGGGGATGACCCCATATAAACTGCACAGGGTGGGCTGGTGTCCTGACTAAGCAGTGACTCACCGTGAACAGGGCCCCTCCAATGCTGCCTCGCTCTCTGGGGGTTGCTCCTCTAATATCTCACTGTCCTTGCAAGTGTGACACTGCAAGGCAGCGCCCTGGCGCCACGGGGCGCTTCTGAACCAGGGAGCGGCCAGTGGCTCTGATGTGCCGGGCCACCCACAATCACTTAGTTTTAGCTAAAAACGTAAACTTTTAAAAAAAATAAGAGGGAGACTGCTTTGAATGATACACAGATGTATCTGCTCAGAGTACAGCTTGAAGGCCCCCACCACCCACAAAAGAACAAAACCAGGACAGAGGCCGCAACCCCCCCGGCTGCTCTCGCCGCGCGGCCAAGGCCTGGCCGTGGGGAGGGAGGAGCCAGGCGGCCGCTGGCTGGTCAGACAGCAGGCGGGTGCAGAGCAGAGTCAGCCGTCGCTCTCCGGGCTGCAGAGGTCTCACATCTGTGCCTCACCCAGGCAGGGGGAGGGGACGAGAGTGCGGCAGTTTGTCGATCGACCCCGAACCAGTCCTCGCCGGCCACGGTTTAGGCAGGCAGGAAAGGTGTTACCACTCTTTCTTCTTCTCGTCCATGGAGACGCCCCCGGGGCCCAGAGCCACCACCAGCAGCAAGCCGCCGATCACCGACATGGTCTGGAAGAAGTCGTACTTGAGGAAGTCGTGCATGGGCTTGTAGACGGGGATGGTCCAGAAGGCGTTGAAATACACGTTGATGGCGAACAGCCAGACCACAAGAGTCAAGGCGGCCAGCTTGGTCTTAAAGCCGATGGCCACTAGAATCATCAGCGCTGTGCCCACGATGTTCTGGAGGATCTGCAGAGGGGACAGTAAGAGACTCAAATGGGAGGAAGAAGGGATGGTCAGGTGCTGGGGCGAAGAGACTGGGGTGTGCGGAGGCCGCTAATGGTCAGGGCTGTGACGGTGGGATGGTGACAGGTGGGGCTGTGACGGTGGGGCTGTGACGGTGGGGCTATGACGGTGGGATGGTGACAGGTGGGGCTGTGACGGTGGGATGGTGACAGGTGGGGCTGTGACAGGTGGGGCTGTGACGGTGGGACTGTGACGGTGGGATGGTGACAGGTGGGGCTGTGACGGTGGGACTGTGACGGTGGGATGGTGACAGGTGGGGCTGTGACAGGTGGGGCTGTGACGGTGGGGCTGTGACGGTGGGATGGTGACAATGGGACTGTGACGGTGGGCTGTGACAGGTGGGGCTGTGACGGTGGGATGGTGACGATGGGACTGTGACGGTGGGATGGTGACAGGTGGGGCTGTGACGGTGGGATGGTGACGGGGGGCTGTGACGGTGGGCTGCGACGGGTGGGGCTGTGACGGTGGGATGGTGACAGTGGGGCTGTGACGGTGGGATGGTGACAGGTGGGGCTGTGACGGTGGGATGGTGACAGGTGGGGCTGTGACGGTGGGATGGTGATGGTGGGACTGTGACGGTGGGATGGTGACAGGGGGGGCTGTGACGGTGGGATGGTGATGGTGGGACTGTGACGGTGGGATGGTGACAGGGGGGGCTGTGACGGTGGGATGAGAAGGGGGCTGGGGCAGATGAGGCAGCGCTCAGCGCAGGCCGAGGTCTCCCAAGCCGCTCAAGCTGGAGCCCAGAGGCCTCCACGCCGGGACGGCCAGGCGTTCCTGGGAACCTCGCCAGGCAGGGCGCACACTCGGTAACAAAGACCTGCTCTGTAAACTCCAGGGGGACAAAGCCAGAACCTTCTTCAACTCTGCACGCCCAACACCCGCTCACAAAGGTCATGAGATAAAGGTGAGGAAGGAGCGAGTCTGGGAGGACCGGCACCAGGACCCTCCAGCGAGGTCCACGAGGCTGGACTTCATCTGTTCGGAGGCAGGTTCTGGGCACATAAGAGCCTGACAGTTTGTTCTTTAACAGGATCAAAAGCCTTGGCCTGCGTGGCCTTGGGCTCTGCTTCGTCCACACCAGGGCAGGGCAGGGCAGGGCAGGGCAGGGCAGGGGCAAGGCGAGCAGGACTCACGGAGAAGAAGCTGGCGTCGAAGTGAAGGAGGGTCATGAACATCAGCACCAGCAGGACCCGGCCTCCCAGCTGCATGTACTGCTTGGGGGAGCTCTCGCGCATGGTGGGGACGCCCGCGAACATGCTCTTCCCCTCCGAGCGGGACTCCGCCAGGAGCAGCAGCAAGCCCCCGCCCAGGGCCAGGTTCCTGAGGGAGACGCCAGGCAGCGCTCAGGCCCAGGCCGAGGGCCGCCAGACCAGCTGGGAGACCTCAGCCCTGCCCCTTCTCTGCAGACCAAGTGGGACTCGGCCTGAAGACACATCCGTGTCTGCACGAGACAGCGGCCGTCGCCGGAGCACACCTGGAACCTTCACTGCTGAGCAGCTGGCTCCTGTGAGCAGCGGTTCCACTGGGACCCTCCTCTCCCTCATGAAACCCGGGTCAGGAGAGGCAACTGTGCTCACGTGTCCTGAGGGCCCTGGGTGGGGTGAAGGCTCTGCCAACATCCACCAGAGTCTAAGGAGCACAGTCCTGACCCCAGAGGTTGACTCAATGGAGAGTTACAGCCCCGAGGTTAGATGGGAGGAGGTAGGGTGACCCCTCCAACCAGACACACGTACCTCATCAAAAACTTCAAGTCCCATAAAATGCTGTAGGCGATCGTCTGAGGGGACAGAGGGCAGAGAAAAGGTGAGTGTCCGCATTTCCAAGCACCTGCTTTTCTACCAAATGGATAGCATGAGGCCAGTTTTTAAACCTAAGATACACAAAACCGCTGCAGGACCCCAGGACAGCTCCGAGGCCACGCTCGGCTCAGTGCCCCGAGCTGCGCCCCTGGTGTGCCCCGGAGAACAGGGCAGACCGGACCACGGACCCGAGTAGCTCGGCAGCCTTAATGAAGGAAATGAGAAGAACGGGGTCCTGGCGGCAGCCAGCCTGGTGGCTTCCACCCTGGTCAAGGCAAACCCAGGCAAGGGCCAGCCCGCACGGCCGTCCGCTTCTCCCGTGTTTGCCTTGAGGAAAACTGAGCCCCTTCTCGGAAAGGAGTCCCAGGGCGACTCCTCGACAGGACTTTCCAGAGGCCCTGCTCCAACCCGAGCAAGAAGGCAAGGCCCCACCCGGTTACTGGCAGCCGTGGTTCCTGGGCGAGACCCCGCCCTTCCGCCCCGTTTACCTGCAGCGCGATGATGCCGAAGAGCCCGAAGCAGGCGTGCTGCACGAAGTTCCTGCTCAGCACCAGGATGCAGCCCGCTGGAAGGAGAAGGCGCGGGTCAGGGGCTGGCTGCCTCACCTGGCCTCAGGTGCAGCAGCAGCCCCACTACCTGCCACAGGCAAAAATCCAGGCGTGGGAGGGGGAAGGGCAGGCAGGCACCCCCACGCAGTCAGCGGGACCACCATCACAGGCCGGCAGCACCCACAGGACAGGCGGGAAGTGCAAGGTCCGGTCCTGCATGTACAGGGCTGAGGCTGCCACCAGCAGAAGCGAGGCCCGAGGCCTATGTGAGCTGCGTGAGGCCTCGTCTCTCCCGTCTCCTTCCCGATTTACCCGTCCAGACACCAGGGATCCTCGCTGCCCCAGCTCACCTGCATCTGCTCTGGGAACGCAGACACGGGGCTGCCCCTTCCTTCAGGAAGCCCCCAGCATCCCCGGGGCTGACCCCCGCTGTCAGCGAGGGAGCCACTTACTCAGCTGTCCGAGCAGGTTGAGGAGCACGAAGGTGGAGGCCACCAGGTAGCCACAGCCCCAGGTGCTGTCGATGTAGTCCCGCTGCTCGCCCCACTGGAACCACATGCGCACGCCGTCCTCCAGGAAGGTGCTGATCAGGCAGAGGCGCGCCACGTGCGGGAGGTACTGCTTCGTGACTCGGAGGAACTGTCGGGCCACAGACATCCCGGTGAGGGGCTGCAGCAGGGCCCTCGGCCCCAGCCAGACGCTTCTTGGGCGCCATGCGTGCGGCTCTCAGCACCTGCTCCCAGCACGTCGTGTGGGCGCACGAGAACCTGCACAAGTTCCCGGCAGCCTAGACCCTGCCAGGTGACAGTGTGACACTCTGCTATGACCTCTATCATCTCAGCAGACACGTGCAGTGGCACCTACGCTGTCCCACAAGAACTGCCCCAAGACACAGTCTCTAATCTCAGGCAAGGGCATCGCCAGCTAGTGTCCCGCAGGGAGAGGTGCTCGCCCAGGTCGGTGCCGACGCCACCCAGCCACCCTGGCGGTGCTCAGAAACCCCCCCAGCCAGAAGAGAGCTGAGCGTGCTCTTGAGACGAGAGTCCGCATAGGTGCCGGCCAGGGTCCCAGGCCTGGAGGGCCTCACTGTGGGCCAGCGGGAAGCTCACGCACGCACACCCACCCAGCCTCTCCGCAGCAGTGGGAGGGAAGGCCCGGCTCTGGCCCACGGTGTGCAGTCAGGACCACAGTGCACCTCCCAGCCTTACCTCCCGAGAGCTCAAGGTCGGGCCTGGGCACGCGTGTGCGCACAACTGTGAATAAACCCTGAACCTGTGGGTCGTTAGGCCGAAGCACATTGCAAACACGCTAACAAATGGGATGGCCCGCTGGTCCAACAGCAAGGAGACTCAAGTGTGTCAGGTCACTGGCCCATGCAGAGAGACCCATTTATAACTTCCCCAGCTCCGTGCTAGTCACGCCATTTATTTTTATCTTTTTAAAACTTTTAATATATATATTTTTTCTAAATTGATTTCAGAGAGGAAGGGAGAGGAAGGGAGAGGAAGAGATAGAAACATCAGTGATGAAACAGAATCATTGATTGGCTGCCTCCTGCACGCCCCCTACTGAGGATGGAACCCACAACAGCGAGCATGTGCCCTTGACCAGAATCGAACCCGGGACTCTTCAGTCCGCAGGCCGATGCTCTGTCCACAGCCACACTGGCCAGGGAGCCATGCCATTCATGATGGCTGATTGGGAGACCAGCACGCGTGGAAACTGAGGTACAAACGTCACCAGGTGTTCCAGTGCACATTCTCTTACCGACGCGAGAGGCTGAGATAGGAAGGGACGGAACTGCCAGGGCGCCGATAACACAGCAGGAACCCGGGGAGACTGGGGCCCACCCACAGCAGTGATGTGTCAGCAAGCGAGAGTCTAAAGGGCATCCCTGAGCCTGGCCTCACGGTCCATCAGATTAATGCCACAGCCCCTCTGAGGGCTGATTAAACCTATTGTGGGACTAAAGGAAGGTGCATCCGTGAGCATGTCTTAATTTTGGCATTTTGGAAAGTTGCTTCATAGGCTAGAAAGTGCTAAAGCTTCCATCGCAGCTAATGGCCTCTGGATGTTTAGTTTTGTTCATCAGCTTCGGCTCGTGAGCACAGAAAAGCCTACTCACCTGGAGGGGGGGTTGAGGGGGTAGAGAAGGCTTGTGTCCCTTCTCTTCCCACCTACTGAGCTTGAGCCCCAAGCTGTCAATTCCGCACGTTTGCTCAGCCTTTCACCCCACTGAAGTGGTGGCAGAGGTCACAGGGATGGACAGACAGCCTAGCAGGCGTGGGACATGACCACGGGCTGAGGCCGAGGCGGGCCTCCTCCTGGCTCCACTACCCACCAGCTGGTGCACTGTGTGACCAGGGAAACAAAGTTCCTTTGGGGGGCGCGGTGTCTGTGCTACCCTTCTACAAAGTGAGGGCAGCTGGACTAAAGGTCGCTAAGGTCCGCTCCGACTTTAATAAGCAGGAGAGGAGAAGAGCCTGCTAAAGAAGAGGCCCCAAGTTCTCCTACGCAAACTTTGAGGTGCATGTAGAGAACACACACAGCGTGCAGGTACACTTGGTGTAAACACACACACCGCATAAGATCAGGGGGTCCGGGGACCGCTGACGCCATACGCCCTCCCATTTCTGCCTCAGGCCCACATGCTCTTGAAATGCCCAGCAACGGTGCAGTCACCCCAGCCCCGAGGAGACGGACCTCCTGGGCTCTGCGGGGAACCCTGGCAACGGCACGGCCTCCCCTGATGCTCAGCCTGAGAGAAGCCGGGCGAGGCGGGGCCGACTCAGGGACTGGAGCCTGGTGAGACCCCCAGGCTGGGAAGTGACCCCGAAAGGCAGCACAGGGACCAACATTGGCAGTGCTGACTCGCCTCCCAATTGGGCTGTGGTCTGAGCCCCGTCCCACACGGGCGGGCACCGCAGCCCACGAGGCGGACGGAGGCGGGCTGAGTCTGCACTCTTAATTTGAGTGTCTGGGTCAGAGGATTAAAGAGCAGAGGGAACCTTCCCTCCAGACAGGTAATCACTCCTCCCCCCGCACAGACACCGCGGAGATGGCGTCTCCTTGCGCTGGGCAGGCGCAGCCCCCGAGGTGTTCGCGCGGAGCGAGGCTGCTACCTGACTTCCCAAGTGAGGCGGGCCTGGGTGAAGGGACCCCGTGTTACAGGCCCGGCTGACTCAGAGCCCGGCAAACGGCGGCCTCTATGACACCTGCTTGGACTGGGCACGAAGGAAAAACCGTTCATAACGGAGACCAGACGCATTTTCATCTTATTTCCTACATGTGTTTTGGTCACCAGGGTTCAGACTTGGCCTCGGAGCCCACACCATGCTAGCCTAGACGGTCCCAAGTCAGTGTCCCCGGGAGCAGAGCAGAGCGGGCGCCAAGCATCGGGCAGCACCGAGGCCGGGCTGTCACCTGCCCGTGCTCCGCACGTCGCTGTCGGGCCTGAGGGCCAGGGGCTGCTCTCGGGAGGGAGTCGGGACGCTGCTGGAGGCAGACGGCGGGGAGAGCCTGCGGGAGGGACAGTCAGTTACAGGATCCCGGACCCTCACAACCGCCCGCCTTACCAGCTCTCACCTACGCGTCCCTGAAAATGAGCCAGTGGCGGAGACTTTCCTCCGCTGAGCCAGGCGGGGCGGGAGTTCAGGGACCCCCACGTGCCTGCCCACCGTGACTCCCAACTCCCAGCCAGCCTAGTCTCCCGAGTGCTGCTCCCAGGCTGCGTGCTACACCCGAGGGACAGGAAGGTGTCACTGGCCCTCAGCTGGAGACAGGCTGGCTTTCTCTACTCAGCATCCAGGTGTGACAGAGCCTGCCTGACCCTAGAAGAGCAGCCACAGGGAAGCCTCACTAACCAGTCTCCCCACGTCCCCCCCTCGCTCCCTAAGAGGCGCGGCGGCTCCCTTAGCCTCTGAAGACAGGTGAGCAGGGCAGCGCTCCCTCTGTCCTCCCCGCTCCTGGTGGCCCAGGCACAGAGCCCGGGCAGGAGGAAATGCTCAGAACCCACACCCACGGCACCCCGAGCAGCTCATCCACAGCCTGACACCGGCTTTGCCCGATCAGCGTCCTCAAGACCACGCTCGCTACCCAACGCCTGACCAGAGGCCAAGAGGGCTCCTGGGTGACAGCTCCCCGCTGGCTGTCACGCCGGAGGACAGGTAAGGCCAGGCCACACTGGAGCACAGGCTCACCGAGGGCCGCCGCTCCGCTACGGTCCGTGCGCTCCCGTGGCGCTCTGCGCGGCAGCGAGGACGGGGAGCAGGCCCGGGAGCAGGACGGAATCTGGATGCTGAGCTCACGAGGCTCCCAGTGCTCAGCCCCAGCGCAGAGAGCTCGCTCAGCGCTCCCCCAGGCCTGGCCCCGGGAGCAGGAGGACACTGTCCCTGCTGCCCAGGGCAAGGAGTCCGATGCCAGCGGAACCAACCAGCCGGCACACCGTGCTCACCGCTGCAGACCCCAAGGGGAGGGCACCGTACTGCCGAGCGGCAAGGAGCCCAGACCTGGGGAGCGGGACACGACTCAACCTTCAGCCACGTGTGCCCTGCAAGACCACAGCACGCCGTCTCCACGTGGAAGTGGAGGCACCACGGCCAACCCCACCCGGTCCGGATGGTGACAGGGCAACGTGCATGGAGGACCTGGCCCGCGCTGGCGCAGTCCAAGGGTGGGCATTACCAGAGGACACACGGCCCTCTGGGGTCCCACGCTCGGCAGCCCTGCCTTCCGGTCACATCCTGTCACCTCCTGCTTGTGCCTGCTTTCTGAGGACAAGGTTAGGGAAACAGGTGTGTCCCACTATCTGATCAGTGGCTGCGTGATCTCCCTGTTCCCTGCAGACTCGGCCGCTTTCATTTTTAAGGCCTGATTCCGCCCCGTTGGCAGCGCTACTTTACTGCGTGGATGTTAACCCGCAGCTCGGCCAGATCTGCATCGGAAGCCGTGACTTTGCTCTGCACCCTGCTCCCCGCCCACGTCCGCCCACGTCCGCCCGCGCCCCGCCTGCCCGTGGCAGAGAGGCTCCTGACTTTGGTTTTGAAGAGCACAGGCCCTCTGCCCCCCTGCCATCGGCACCCGTGCCATCGCCACTGCGGCCCAGCGCCCAGCCTGGTAAACTGACAGCAGGCGGCCGCGCGGGGGGACAGGGCCCGGGCCCACTTGGGTTTGGGCAGCCGGCCTCATCCCTGCGCTGTGCCAGGCCGCGCCTTCCTTCCCACAGGAACTCGAGGCCGCCCGGCCCGACCCCCTCCGGGCCTTCCTGTGTCCCAGGTCCCGCCTAACGAGATGCGGGGAAGGAGGGGGTGGAGGAGACTGGCTTTCCTCAGCGGGAGAGCTGACCCTTTGGGCTGGCAGCGTTGGCAGCGGCGCCACCGAGACGTTTTATCTCGACTGGGTGGTGAAACTCACTTGCAAAACCAGGGCCTCCCGGCTGAAGAGCCCGTGTGCGTGCTCCCCGTCCCCTCGAGAGTGAAACGGTCCCGGTTCCCCACGGCGTTCGCCCGCCCCCTTCCCACGAGGGGCCGTGTTTAAGCTGTGTCAGCGCACAAACGCCACCTTGGGAAAAACTCCTCCTCCGGTTGACAGACGCCCCCCGCATTGGTCTTAAATGCTGGGTCACAGGAGCGGGGCGCCCCAATTCCGAGGCCACACTAGAGGGTGTCACCCGCCCTGGGGCAACGGGAAGCCCTTCGCGGATCACAAAACACTGGCTCGTTTGTTTTGTTTTGTTCTGAAATCCAAGCTCGGGCCTTCCAGGACCGCCCCCCCCAGCACCATGGCAGGTGAAGCCTCAGCCTCGCTACTGAACCCCGAACCCCGCACTCAGCACCCCGAACGGGCAGGTGAGCCAGGGCCAGGCGGCAGCGGCCCCGATCCGCCCGCGGGAGAGGCTGCCAGCCCCAGTGACGGGCACACGGCCCACCGCGCGCCGGCCCTCCGCTTTCTGCCAGGCAGATCGGCCGGCTGTGCGCCCTGGGCAGCCCTGGCGGTGCCCTCCTCCCAGGTGTGCGCTCAGAGACGCCCATTCCACCCGGCGGGGCAGAGTCCAGGGAGGGAGACCAGGGTCAAAGGGACCCCAGGGCGGCCACACGTCCGGGAGATAAAGGGAAAGGCTGCGCTTTCTGGGGTTGGGGTGCACACCAGGGCGCCCCCTTTCCTCCGGGAGGACCCCCACTCCTCCAGGCTGACCAGCCCCCGTCCACGATCCCAGCTGCCACCCCGCCCCCTACGGGCGCCCCGGGAAGGGAAAGGCGTGCGGAGCCCCCCGCCCGCCGGGGTGGAGGTCGCTCCCCGGGCCCCCGGCTCCCCGGCCGCTTCTGGGGGGCGCGGAGGCGGCCTCACACCCCTCCTTCCAGGAAGGCCCGGGCCGGCTGCGGGGACGGTCGCCGAGCTGGGTGCGACGCGGGGCCCGAGATCACACCGGCCGTGGCGGGGCGGCGGCGGGGGGCAGGCGGGCCCGGAGGCCGGGCGTGGGGGTCGCGGGCCGGACGGGCAACGCGCCCGGGGGAGGCCGCGGTGGGGGAGGGGGCGCGACCGGCGTGCGGACGGGAGGGCTGCGGGCGCGGCCCGGGGCGGCCCCGTGGGGCTCGGGGCCCGGGCGGAGGCTGGGGGGCGCGGGGCCCGGGAGGGGAGGGGTCCGCGGGGAGGCCGCCGGGCCGCAGGCCGCACCTGGTCGGCGAAGTCCTCGGCCGTGCCCATCAGGTCGTTCTGGCCCATGGCGGCGGCGGGAGGCTCGGCTCACTCGCTCGCTCGCTCGCTCGCTCGTTCGGCGTTCGGCCCGTCGGCGCCCGCGCCCGTTGCGGCCTCCACAGGAAGTGCCCGGCGGCCGGCCTCGCTGCTCTCGGCGGCTCCAGCGGCTGCCACGTAGGCCAAGCCTTAAAGGGGCCGCGCCGCGGGGCCCGCCCCGGCCGCGCCTTAAAGGGGCCTTGCACGGCCCGCAGTTGTGCCGCCCGGCGCGCTCGAGGCCCCACCCACCGCTCTCGTAGGCCCCGCCCACGCAGCGCTCTGCCCCGCCCACCGCGTATCCAACCGGGCGGCCCCTCCAGGCCCCGCCCACCGATCTCAAGGCTCCACCCACCACAAGATTTAAAGCGGCCAGGCCCTGGGGGCCTGCTCGCCAGAGGGACGCTACGGGTACCGTTAGGGCCCGGAGGGTCACGTGGTCAAGCAGGCTGAGGGTCGTTCCCAGGGTGGGGGCTGGGTTGCGCACCAAGACGCGGTCCCGACTGAGCATGCTCAGTCGAGGGTCTGCCCTCCGGCGCCGGCCAGGGGTGCACCCCCAGCGCCCAACGGAGGGAGGAGGAGGACAGGAGTCGTTATGGAAAATTACAAGGTGCCGAGTTGTCCCCTGGCGGGGAGGCTGGGGCGACGAGGGGCCCACGGTGTGGGACAAGCCCTGGACCACCACCCCCGACCCCTACTGGTGTAACGGTCACACCCCGGTGGAGGCTGCAAGCGAGGTCCCACCCCGGAGGCAGTGTCTGCCTCTAGCAGTCTAGCTCATAGGCAGTGGTTCTCAACCCTCCTGATGCCGCGACCCTTTAATACAGTTCCTCATGTTGGTGTGACCCCCAACCATAACATGATTTTCGTGGCTACTTCATCACTGTGATTTTGCTACTGTTATGAATCATCACGTAAATATCTGATATGCAAGATGTATTTTCATTGTTACAAATTGAACATAATTAAAGCATAGTGATCAATCACAAAAACAATATGTAATTATATATGTGTTTTCCGATGGTCTTAGGCAACCCCTGTGAAAGGGTCGTTCGACCCCCAAAGGGGTCGCGACCCACAGGTTGAGAACCGCTGTCATAGGGGGCCTCCAAAGGTAACCTCCGGGAGCATGCCCTTTGCCTCTGGGCCTCAGTTTACCGCCGTCTAAAATGAAGGCTGGAACTAAGGACTGCAGCCGTGTCTGTCTGCACGTTCCGAGTGGAAAAAACGCCGGCCTTCTCACCCCTGCGGGGGTCCACGCTCAGGCCCATGGAGACAGGACTCCCTCCAACCAGAGTTCGTGATCAGGAGCCCCCAAGCCCCTAAAACCCCGTCAGTAGGCCCAGTAGGGGACTGGGGCCTTCTCCAGGACCGGAGCAAAGGTGTAGCACCTGGAAAACTCACAAAGGGGGAGCTGCGGGATGCAGGCGAATGAGTGTTTAAACCAGTGGTTCTCAACCTTGGCTGCACATTAGAACCACCTGGGAATCTTTTTAAAATCCTGATTTCTGGGCCTCATCCTCGGGAAATTCTGTTTCCTTGTTATAGGGTGAGGCCACAACATTAGTAACAAAGACACAGAATTTCCGGAGGATGAGGCCCAGAAATCAGGATTTTAAAAAGATTCCCAGGTGATTCTAATGTGCAGCCAAGGTTGAGAACCACTGGTTTAAATGCTCCGCACGGTATGTCAACTTTACGAAACATCAGGTTTGGTCTTGGCAGAAATGTCATTAACCTGACAATAATTTGTAAGTTAGATTTCTCTCCCTGGGGGGGAGTCAGCCAGTGGTGAAGCAGAGGGGTTTCTGGGACCGGAGACTTTAAAAAGCAAAGTTTTTCAGGCGGAAATTAAAACAGCGCCTTGATCTGAGACACGGTGCGTCTTACCACTTACTTTGCCACCTAAAAGGACCTCAGCACGGGCGACACTGCAGCAGCACGGACTGCTCAGGACACTGTCCCTGCTGTTCCCTGCGCGGCACTCAGACCACGCACAGGGCTGCGTCACAGAATCCCACAACTTTTCCGGACCCCGGAAGTCCCTGGACCCAGGGTTCCATCCCCCACATCTCTCCTCGGCATCCTGCCCCCCTTCCTCCATCCTCGGGCAGATGTGATTCCCTCAGCCAGCCTCACCCCATAACCCCCAAGCATGGCATGGCGGCCATCTCTCCGCAGGTCTGGCTCAATGCACAGGCTCTGGGGGCAGACCCTGGAGTTCCAGTCTAACCCAGGCCACCCCCGCTATTAGTGCTGTGGCCTCGGGCAAGACCCTCGATCCCTTGTGCCTCAGTTTCCTCCGTGTGAACGTGGAGATGGAAATAGTGGTGACCACAGGTAAAGCACTCAGCACAGTGCCAGGCGCAGGCACGGCCGTGACCATGACGGCACCAATTGCTTTATTGTTTGGATGCCCAGTTTGGAGGCGGGTGCTGGGAGTGGGGATCACAGGGGCCTGGAGAGAGTGAACAGTCCCGTACTGGCTCCTGGGTGCCCGCTGATCCTCACTGCAAGTTGGAGAAGAGGCAGGGGGTGGTGGAACAGGCTCCAGAATCAGCCCCAAAGAGATGGGGAGATGGGCTTGGGTGTCTGTATCTGCAGAGCAGGCGGGCGGAGCGGCTTGCTGTGCCTGGAGGGCGGCTGGGAGGCGGAGGCGGCCCAGGGGCTGGGCGCACTGTGGGAAGTGGAAAGCTGTGTGCGTTTCCTGAAAGCGTCTCTCCTTTTCGCTGGCAGATTTTGGATGAGCTGAATCCTGGGGCCTTGGGGGTGAACCTGGTGGTGAGGGAGAAAGAAACCAAAGTCAAGTTCGTGATAAAGCAGGTAAGAGGCCACGCCCCTGGCGGGGGGAGGGGCTAACATCCGCTCATCACCCCCATGTTAGAGAAAGCTTCCTGATGCCACAGCTGGGCTCCTCTCGCCTGCAGGCGCCGGCAGATCCGGTCAGGGGTAGACGGATGTGGGGTGGCCCAGGCGCCTCGAGCTGTGATGCTCACCTTGATGGAGAAGAAATGTCATTTTTCCTCCGACAATAACCACAATCTTACCTACCACTTACTCAGCGAGGCATCATCTCATTTAATCTCCCGCCGACTCGGCAAAGCAGGAGCCAGGAGGGGGGCTCCGGGAGGCTGTAGGCTAGCCTGCTCACATAGCGCCCAGCAGCTCCAAGGCGGGCCAGGGCAGGCGCACTCACTGGGGGCCACCAGTTTCACCAACAGGGAGCCAGGTGGGGGGCAGGGACTTGCCCAGCCTCACACAGGGCTGAGGGCAGGGCACCAGGCCCTTCCTCCACCTGTTCCCCAGGCTGGCATGGCAGGGCGGATGCAGACCCGAGGGGGCAGCCCTGTGTGTGTCCAAGCCACATCATTCAACTGAACCAGGGTCCAGGGGAGAGAGCTGGCACCCCCTGGTGGTCCTGGGTGACGGCCGGCCGGCCGGGATACCCTGGGATCGGGGCTGTCCCTGCGGGTGGAGAGCCCTCTGCTCTGCCAGGCCTCCCGCCTGTGGGCAGCACAGCGGCCGCCGCTACTCGGGACAAACTGCCTTCTGGCAATCAAGGAGCTTTTAAAAAAATCAGTCTTTCTAAAAAAAAGGGCCCTAGCCCGTTTTGCTCAGTGGTTAGAATGTTGGACCATGGACTGAAGGGTCGTGGGTTCAGTTCTGGTCAAGGGCATGGACCTCAATTGCAGGCTCAGTCCCGGCGGGTGGAGCACGTGCGGGAGACAACCAGTCGATGTGTCTCTCTCACATCGATGTTTCTCTCTCTCTCTGCCCCTCCCTCCCACTCTTTCTAATAAAACTCAATGGAAAAATCTCTCCTTGGGCAGGCAGGTGGGCGGGCGGGCAAGGATCCCCACCACAACAGAGGGCTGGGTGTCAGGAGGGCTGTGAATGGCTGGCCTCTTCCCGAGCAGCAGCACCCTCTGCACAAGGCGGTGTTGGCATTCCTGCCCGGCACCGCCTCCTGCTCTCAGCCCTCCCCCTGCCCGGCCGCCCGCCCCCTCCCCTGCCCCCGGAGCTGCGCGCTGTGACTGACCCCCCCCCTCCCCCCGCTCCCCTTAGCTGTGCGCTCCGTTTAATCAACTCTGAGAAACAACCTGTGGTTCCGTTTGCGGAGGGTCCGTGGTTTCCTTGGGATAAATGCCTTGGGATGGGATTTCTAGGACAAAAGATGTGACACTTTTTTTAAAAAATGTATTTTATTGATTTTTTACAGAGAGGAAGGGAGAGGGATAGAGAGTTAGAAACATCGATGAGAGAGAAACATCGATCAGCTGCCTCCTGCACACCTCCTACTGGGGATGTGCCCGCAACCCAGGTACATGCCCTTGACTGGAATCGTACCCGGGACCCTTGAGTCCACAGGCCGATGCTCTACCCACTGAGCCAAACCGGTTTCGGCGGATGTGACACTTTTAAGGCTTTCAGCCTGGTGGCCGAACTGACCGTGCCCAGCCCTGGAACAGGAGGGGGACAGGCAGGCGCGCTGGGCCGGGCAGCCGGGTCTGCACCGGCGCTGGGAGTAACCCTCTAACTGCATCTTCGTCTACGATCACCGGTCACAGAGATCTTCACTTTGGTTTGTTGGCTCTTAGTGCCTTATCGGTTGGTTTTACATTTATGAACTTTTTTTTTTTAATCTTTCTTGCTGACAGTATTACGTAGGGCCCCCTACAGAGGTCTTCCTTTGTATGTCTTGTGAGCGGACACACCCCCCCTGGGCGAGGATCTGGTGGCAGACGGGATGGTCGCACCTGCCTGCCGTCTTTGCCACCAAGCACGTTGCGACTCGAAGCTGCTCCCCACCCGCCCCGCCCCGTGTGCTCACCCGGCCCGCGTGCAGTGATGAGGACGGTCTCCCCAGTTTGGGTGAGGAATGACCTAGTAGGGCTGAGACTCTGCCAGTGGAGCAGAGCTGTGTGGCTCGGGCCAACACTTTATTTTCTTTTCTGCTGTCAAGATGGTTTGACGGGGACCCTCTAATGGCAGCTTAGGGGGGTGCTGCCTGCACTCGCCCTGCAGCAGGAGCCAGTAGCTTGCCTTTGCTCCAAGCATTTTTGGATTCCTGCCTTAGGAGCATCTCCAGCCGCCATATGGTGCCGTGTGGTGGAGCCTGAATCGCAGGCACCTAGCACACCTGGTCAATTGATGGTGATGGTGATGATGGTGATGGTGATGGTGGTGGTGATGATGGTGATGGTGATGGTGATGGTGGTGGTGATGGTGATGGTGGTGGTGATGGTGGTGATGGTGGTGGTGATGATGGTGATGGTGGTGGTGATGGTGATGGTGATGGTGATGGTGGTGGTGATGGTGGTGGTGATGGTGATGGTGGTGGTGATGGTGGTGGTGGTGGTCATGGTGGTGGTGATGGTGGTGATGGTGGTGGTGATGGTGGTGGTGATGGTGATGGTGGTGATGGTGATGGTGGTGGTGATGGTGATGGTGGTGGTGATGATGGTGGTGGTGATGGTGGTGGTGACGGTGATGGTGGTGGTGATGGTGGTGATGGTGATGGTGATGGTGATGGTGATGGTGGTGGTGGTGGTGATGGTGGTGGTGATGGTGGTGATGGTGGTGGTGGTGATGGTGGTGATGGTGATGGTGATGGTGGTGATGGTGATGGTGGTGATGGTGATGGTGATGGTGGTGGTGGTGGTGATGGTGATGGTGATGGTGATGGTGGTGGTGGTGGTGGTGGTGATGGTGGTGGTGATGGTGGTGATGGTGGTGGTGATGGTGATGGTGGTGATGGTGGTGGTGATGGTGATGGTGGTGATGATGGTGGTGGTGATGGTGATGGTGGTGGTGATGGTGATGGTGATGGTGATGGTGATGGTGGTGATGGTGATGGTGGTGGTGATGGTGATGGTGATGGTGATGATGGTGGTGGTGATGGTGATGATGGTGGTGGTGATGGTGATGGTGATGGTGATGGTGATGGTGATGGTGGTGGTGATGGTGATGGTGATGGTGATGGTGGTGATGGTGATGGTGGTGGTGATGGTGATGGTGGTGGTGGTGGTGGTGGTGGTGGTGGTGGTGATGGTGGTGGTGGTGGTGGTGGTGGTGGTGATGATGATGGTGGTGATGGTAATGGTGGCGGTGGCAGTGTTCATGGTGGTGGTAGTGGTGGTGGTGGTGATGGTGATGGCTTGCCACAGGTTTACTGAGCTAGTCCTCTTATGCCTCTGCAGGTGGAATGCATTGATGATCATCATGCCAATGAGGCCCTGGATGAGGTAACTCTCTGGGTGACGCCCCTTGGAGGACGTGGTGCAAACACCCTGTTCTGTGCCTCCTGTGCGGCCCTGGGTGGGGCGGGAGGATCAGTCCAGTTTTTGCCTCGTGCTGTGAAGCCAGAGCCCCCTACCCCCCCCCCGCCCCCCATGGCGGGAGTCTGTCGCCAAATACTCGTTTTTAAATCCAGGTGCAGACAAGATGGGCAGGGACGGGTCCAGGCATTCTGACAGGCAAAGAAAGCCGCCGGAAGCCCCCACACCCTCACAGCTTTCCACGTTCCCTCCCCTTCCGTGCCCCCCTGGGCAACCTGCTCTCACACCCGACCTTCCACGCCAGCCGTGCCCTCCTGGTGCTCAGTCGCTAAGGTAGCCACGTCTGCGGCCTGGTTGTCTTCCTTCTCAGAGCACTGCCAGCTGCGGACGGGGGCATGGGACCAGGAGGCGAGGTGGTGTGAGCACATCCGTGACCCCTCCCCGGGCCTCACGACCTTCTCCAGCCACCCCTGCCGGTGCTCTGCCCTCCACGCCTGGCCCTGTGCCTGCACCGGGTCACTCGGCCTTCATGTTCCCCCGGGAGGCAGATGCCACTGTTACCGCCATTTTCAGGCGAGGCTAGGCGGCTCAGAGAGGTTGAGGCACTGCACCTCCGTCACACAGCACAGCCACCGGACTGTGTGGCTCCCGCCACCAACCAGCCACACGATCTCCTGGTGCCCCACCCTGCTCGGAGCTGGGGGCTCGCGTGTTTGCTGGGATATGGGACTGGGGAGCACTGACCGAGACCCAGGGCCCTGACCGTCTCCACTCTGCTCTCTGCCGCAGCTGATGCCGCTGCTCAAGCTCCGGCACGCCCACATCTCCGTCTACCACGAGCTGTTCATCATCTGGAACAGCCAGGTGGGTCTGGGCGGCAGGACCAGCAACCCCGGCGTGTCCTGGCAGCGACTCTACACGTGGCCACCCCTGCTCAGCACGTACGGGGCCACCTGGGGCCCGCTGGCATCGTCTCAGGGAGCCCACAGCCTCCGCGGGGAGGGGTCAGCCCCGCTCACAGGAGAAACAGAGGCTGAAGCAGGTGCCCCCCAGTGTCCGGCCGAGGCCGTCGCCCCGCGGGGCGGTGAGGCCGGTGCTGAGCTCGTCCGGAGGCCCCAGGCTGGAGCCTGCGCCCCGAGAGGCAGACCTGACTGTCACGGAGGAGCAGAGGTGCCAGGGGCCAGTCCCTGCTCCCCCTCGCGCGGCGCCAGGCCGCACGGTGACCTCGGCCCGAGGAGGTCTGCAGGGCGGTGCTGTGCGCACTTCCCGGGCTCAGAGGCTGAGAGCGGCTGAGTGGGCGCCCCGAGACTGCGCCTCACCCTGTGGGCTGTGTGACCGGCTGCCGGGCCCCGTGCTGAGTCACCCCAGTCACCTCTCCACTGAGGGTCCCCATCTGGGGCTGCCAGCCAAGGGTTTGGGCAGGAGTGGAGGGCCCTCCTCACACTGGGCCCCGAGGAAAACCTGGGGAGAGGTCATCACCCCCAAATATTTTCTGAGCACCCCTAATGCATTTAAGGAGACACGGAAAAGCCAGAGGACCATTCACTGTGGGAGGGAAAGCTCCGTGGAGGAGGAGGTGGGTGTGAGCTGAGCCTGTGACGGGGCGACGTCCCTGGCCCAGCGTCCTCAGGTGCAGCGGCAGGAGGCCCCGGGCGGCCTTCGGAAAAGTCCAAGCGTAGAGGGAGCCGAGGTGGGGGTGAGGCTGGAGGTGCAGCCGGAGCTGCTCACGGGGCCGCCTCCCTGCCCCCAGGAGGTGGTACCCTCACAGTCCCCGCGATGGTGCCCCGTGCAGGGCGCCCGGCTTGCCTGGGCTTCTGAGTCAGAGCTGCGGCACCTGCCTAAGGGACCTCGTGTCCCCGCAGACCTCCTCTTTGCTCCTCTGCCTGGTGATGGACTACAGCAAGGGAAGCTTCCAGAAGGTCATTGAGAAGGCGAGGGAGAAAAGGGCCGCCATTGACTCGGAGGTAGGACAGACTGGGACGCCGGCCTGGGGCCCACCGGCCCCCGTGACGTCGCAGCCCCACGTCTACGGGCACAGGGGAGGCAGGGCCGCTGGGGCCGGGCGTCCCTTTTACTTCACGTTTTGTGTTGGCTGTCCTGGTTCTTAAGTTCACGCGTGGAGGTGGGTGCCCGCTGCCGGGTGCACAGGTCAGCGCTCAGCTGGGTGTGTTCACAAGGTGCACACGGCCGCCCAGCTCAGGCGCAGGTCAGGCCGGGAACTGCAGAAGGTCCCGGTCGGTCAGGAGCCGTGGCCCACCCTGTGCCCGGCCCGGCGGTCCCTGCACGTGGGCGCAGGCGGCGTGTCCTCCTCGGTGTCTGGTTTCTCACGCTCATCCCGGGGCCTCTGAGTCGCAGCCACGCTGCGAGCGCGTTCGGAACCCCCCCTCCCCGTGTCTCCTTAAGTGTGTGGGTGGCCCCCCCGAACCTGCTGCCGGCCCAGCGCAGGGAGCGCTTGGGCTGTTTCAAGCTCAGGACTCTGATGACAGTAGCCGTGGACGTGGCGGGGTGCAACGTCGGGGACCTTGGCGTTCGTGCTTCCTGGCTGAGCCCGGGCGTGGAGTCGTGGCGGTGGGAGCAGGTGTGCGCAGCCTCAGCTCACACCCCGTCACCGCGAGCAGGAGCTCCACAGCCTGGCCAGGCTGCCCGCCCTTTTTTCTTTATTTCTTAACAAAAATTTTATTTATTATTATTATTTTAAATATAATGTTATTGATCTCAGAGAGGGAGGGGGAGGGAGAGAGAGAGAAACATCAGTGATGAGAGAGGATCATGGGCCGGATGCCTCCTGCACGCCCCACACTGGGGGTCCAGCCTGCACCCTGGCACGTGCCCTGACCGGGACTCAAACCGTGACCTCCGGGTTCATAGGTCGGCGCTCGGCCCCTGAGCTGGCCGTGGAGAGTGACACTTGCGTTCCGTGGTGACGGGGACCCGCGGTGAGCTTTCGGGCCCGGGAACCTGCTGTGTCCCTGCAGCTGTGGGCGCGGCTAGTCCCTGTGTCGTCGGTCTTTTCCTGTGCTGAGCGCCTTCCCGGCTCCCAGGCTCCTCCCGCCCGACGCGCCGGCTCTGTCACCGACAGCGATGACAGCGGCCCTGACTGGCAGGCTCGCCACCGCTTGCCTTGGTGCCGGCCCCTCCTGCCTCTTCCGCCCCAGGGCCAGCGTGCTGTCCCCTGGGCTGGTTCCCCAGGTGGCCCTGAGCACCCCTCTGTTCGGTGGGCCTCCCCAATGTCTCCTTGCTGAGTGCTGGGGGGGGGGCATGCCCCTCCTCGTCCCCCCACGGCCTCAGAGGGCGGCTCGGAGGGTCCCAGACTTTCTGAGAGGCGGGGCCCCTGCGAAGCACCGCGTCCTCTGAAACCCAGCAAGGAGAGCGCTCCACTCTAACTGGGGGACAAGGCGGGAGGGTGGAGGGGGTGCAGGAGGGAGCCCCGGTCCCGCTCAGCCTCTCTGACACCCGGGGGGACGGGGACCCCTGCTTCCTAGGAACATGGTTTGAAAGCCACTGCCGTGGCAACTAGCTGGCTCTTGTTTCTGACACGAAATGCTTCCAGAACATTCTCTGTCAGGGCTCTTTTCATTCACAGGCACTGAAGACTTCGCCCTCTCTGTCGCCCACAGGGGTGGGTGTGGGGCCCACAGGGTCTCCGTGGAGACAGGAGCGCGGGGTCCGGGCACTAGGGCGTCGCCCTGGCTCGCGTGGTTTTATGGTCTCGGGAGCCTGAGGCGGAGCCTTTTGCCCGGGCTCTGGGCCTGGCCGGCTCCAGCCCTGTCTCAGGACGCGAGAGACGGGGTGCCGCGGTCCTGCAGGCCGCTCTGAGCCGGGCCCCGCGGGGGAGCTGGGCCCCTCCAGTCCCGCCTCTCTCTCTCTCTCCCCAGTGGCTGCAGAACGTGCTGGGCCAGGTGCTGCACGCCCTGGAATACCTGCACCAGCGGGACATCATCCACAGGTGACCGCCGGCGGCTCAGGAACGGCCCGCGCCCCCCGGGGGCAGTGCCGGCGCGGAATCCAGGGCGAGGGGTGCGGCCGCGGCCACAGCTCTGCCTCCGGAGGGAGCGCCCCCACACCCCGCTGATTCACCGTCGCCACGCTTCGCGCAGTGCGGCTGACTTGGCCGGTCGGTTCTAAAGTACAAGGAAAGCGAGCAGATAACAGCGCGCCCGGGACGGAGATCAACCTGCCGTGGCCTCCGGCCAGGCGCTCGGGCTCCGCATCCACGGTCCAGGCTCCGGGATCCGCGGCCGGAGGGGCCGGGAGTGGCTCCGGGCCGATCGGATGTCAGGGAGGAGCGGCCGGCACGTGGCTGCGTGTGCGAGGGCGTGCCCCCGGCTCAGCGTGGGAAACTCCCAAGCAGAGGCGGCGCTCAGACGTGGACGGAGCCACCGGATCCGGTGGCTTCCACCTGTGGTCGGCTTGTTTTTTGTGGTTTTTGTTTTTTCCAATTTAAAACAACCGGTTGTATTTCTGTTTACAGAAGACAGTATTTAGAGCGTGGGCTGCCAGGGGGGCATGTATTGAAGAGAGGGGTGTGGGCTGCTCTGCAGACCTGGGTGGGGCAGGAAGTAAGGTTCAGGGTGCACGCTGGCCCCGCGGGCAGGTGCAAAGATGTGCCCCTTGGTTTCAGGAACCTCAAGCCCTCCAACATCGCCCTGGTGGGCACCAACCACTGCAAACTGCAGGACCTGAGCTGCAACGCCCTGATGACCCACAAAGCCAAGTGGAACATCCGGGCAGAGGAAGGTGGCCGGGGTCCCCAGCAGGGACCGAGGTGGCAGGGAGCAGTGGGGGAGGGGCCATTCACGGGAAGCTCGTTGCTCCCAGAGTCCAGAGGGCGGTGGCCACTCTGGGTGCTGGAACAAGGCAACATCAAACCTGTCCTTGCGCAGGAGGTCCCCACAGACTCCTCCTAGGCTAAGGAGACTAAACAGCCCTGCCTGGGTTGTAACTGAGCAGGCGTTCCTCCGGGGGGAGGCATGCAGGGCCCCAAAGACACCCAGAAAATGATAACCTTCATGGAGGGAGACGAAAGGAAACTGTCAGGTAGAGCTGGAAGCCTGGTGCGGGCCAGGCACTGGCTAGTGATGGTCACTTTGCTAAGTCCTAGTGGAACCCAGGAGGTGGGAGAGGTGGGGAGTAGGCGACATGAGCTCTCATTTGAGAAGTCAACGGGGCAAGGGACCGGGCTTCTAGCCTCTAACAGCTGTCAGGGCCAGAGGGAACACCACAGGGGAGAACTCCAGAGTTCTGGGGGGTCCGGTAGTGCTGCACTGGCCTCCTGTCCTGAGTGCATGGGATGGATGGATGGATGGATGGACAGGTGAATTGATGGATGGCTAGATAGGTGGGTAGTGGACAGGTGAGTGAATGGACGGGTTGGTGGATGGATGAAAAAACAGGTGGATAGATAGGTAGGTAGATGGACAGGTGAACAGATGAATGGATGGGTAGATAGATGGATGAACAGGTGAATAGATGAATAGATGGGTGGATGGATAGATGGATGGATGGATAGATGGACAGGTGAATAGGTGGGTAGATGGATGAATGGATGGGTGGGTGGGTAGATGGACAGGTGAATAGATGACTGGATGGATGGGTGGGTGGGTAGATGGACAGGTGAATGGATGGGTGGGTGGATGAATGGATGGATGGGTGGGTGGGTAGAATGGACTGGTGGATGGATGAATGGATGGGTGGGTGGGTAGAATGGACTGGTGGATGGATGAATGGATGGGTGGGTGGGTAGAATGGACTGGTGGATGGATGAATGCATTGGGTGGGTGGGTAGAATGGACAGGTGAATGGATGGGTGGGTGGATGAATGGATGGGTGGGTGGGTAGAATGGACAGGTGAATGGATGGGTGGATGGATGAATGGATGGGTGGGTGGGTAGAATGGACAGGTGAATGGATGGGTGGATGGATGAATGGATGGGTGGGTGGGTAGAATGGACAGGTGAATGAATGGGTGGGTGGGTAGAATGGGTGGGTGGGTAGAATGGACAGGTGGATGGATGGGTGGATGGATGAATGGATGGGTGGGTGGGTAGAATGGACAGGTGAATGGATGGGTGGGTGGGTAGAATGGATGGGTGGGTGGGTAGAATGGACAGGTGAATGGATGGGTGGATGGATGAATGGATGGGTGGGTGGGTAGAATGGACAGGTGAATGGATGGGTGGGTGGGTAGAATGGATGGATCTTCTGGAGGTAGACGGCAGGGTCCTTGGAGTCCACCCTCTGCTGTTTGGCTGGGGGATGGAGGTGCAGAGAGGGAGAGACTGGCTGAGGCCTCACAGGACCTGGCAGTTGGCCCGAGGACCCTGCTCAGTTGGCTCCTTGTCGGGGGTTCAGGTGTAGAAACAAGGGGACAACTGGAACTGTGCCTCCAGGTCCTGATGTTTAAAGGGACAAGATGTTTAAAGAGGGTGCAGATTTCAACCTTCTCCGGACCACTGCAGCCACCGTGGGCCAGCCTGTGGGCACCTGCCTGTGGGCACCCGCCTGGAGGGCAGGCCCCAACATAGCCGTCCCTCCTCAGAGCAGGGGGCTGACGGGCTCATGCGTCAGGGTGTTGCTTCCCCAGCGCGCACAGGCTCACGCACCCCTCCCGCCCGCAGACCCCCTTCAGAAGTCCTGGATGGCCCCCGAGGCCCTCAGCTTCTCCTTTAGCCCGAAAGCCGACATCTGGTCCTTGGGCTGCATCATTCTCGACATGGTCAGCTGCTCCTTCATGGAGGTGAGCCGCCTCCAGCGCCCTCCCGGCCACCACAACCCCACGCCCCACGGCAGGCGGGTGGAGTGGGCCCTGCGTGCCTCCCCCGCAAGGGCCGCCCTCCTCCTCGGCCTCCTCCTCCTCCTCCTCCTCCTCCTCCTCCTCCTCCTCGGCCTCCTCCTCCTCCTCCTCCTCCTCCTCCTTCTCCTTAGCCTCCCCCTCCTCCTCCTCCTCCTCCTCCTCGGCCTCCTCCTCCTCCTCCTCCTCCTCCTCCTCGGCCTCCTCTGGCCCCAGCTGCCGGGCCCCACCCCTGCACTCAGCACCTGGCCCGGGGCAGCGATGACCGGGATGGTAATGTTCAAATCCACGCGAGTCTGCGCCTCCCCGCGGCCCCCGGGTGTTCTCACTGTCCGTCCTTTCCGATGCGGAAAACCGGCTTCAGGGGCCCAGGGGCATGGAGCGGCCGCGTGGGCTGCGCTCTGGCCCTGTTCCAGGGCAGGGTGCCGGGAGCTGCAGGCGGCGGCCTGGACCTCTGGGGCCTGAGCACGGCTGCTTGTCGCCCACAGGCGCACCCCAGCGGGGCAGTGCAGCTGGAGGCCCCGCACCAGGGACACGGCCTGTGGGCGGGAAGGAGGGTCCCCCACTCCCTCTGCCCAGTGAGAGGCTGCTGGCTGCTCTGAACCTCCGCACCTTCTAGAAGGTCTCGGGCTCAGGTGGTCTCCGGGTGGTCCCGGAGGTGGCGGCCGCGGCTTCCCCGCTTCCCTCGCGCTCCCCCTGGTCCCGGCCACTTTCATTTGGTTCTGAAACGCGAGACGCGATGTCCCGTCTCCTAGGCCACCGAGGCCATGCTGCTGCGCAAGTCCATCCGGAGCCTCCCCAACAAGCTGGGCAGCGTCCTGAGGACCCTGGAGGAGCGGCGGGTCCCCCAGGCCAAGACCTGCAGCTCCCTTTTGCCCCAGATGCTGCAGATCAAGCCCTCGGAGCGAATAACAGTCCGGTGAGCGGGTGGGGGCTGCACTGAGGTGTCCGTTTCTCTCTCCGGGTCCCATCTGTTATCAACGCGTCACTGGGGTCTGAAGGCCACGCCCTGCCTCCCCTGCGACCTTGGTCCCCAACAGCGGTCTTCACGCTGGTCCTCGAGCGGAGACAACGCCGGCTTCGCCGTCACTGAGGGCGCACGGCTCCAGGACCAGGAATGGTGCCGACTCTAGTTTATTTTAAAACCAGAAGGAAAAGGCGAACCTGTAGCGATGGGCCCCGCCTGGGTCTGTCGGCCTTTTTGCTGCCACAGGAGCAAGACCTGATGTTCTGGTCTGTTTCTGTGGAGGAGGGGCCCCCCCGCAGGCGAAGGGCCGGGCCTCAGCCTCCTCCTCTGCCTGCGGGAGCCGTGTCCCTCCTGGAGGCGGGGCTGCTGGGTGCGAGCTGGACACCCGGTGACACGGGGAGGGGTGCTGCCACACCGAGTGCGAACAGGGAGGTGGGCCAGCGTCCGCCGCCCGGAGCCCATCCGTCCATCTGTCCGTCCATCCGTCCGTCCGTCCGTCCGTCGCAGGGAGAGCCGCGTGGTGAGTTCGCACTGTCCCTCTCCAGGGAGGTGATCCAGCTCACCCTGATGAGCAGCGACTTCAGGCCGACCTGCGTCTCCCTGTTGCTGCACCAGCGGGATGTGCCCGAGTTCATCACCGCCATCATCTCGGAAGGCCACGTGGCCCGCCTTCTAGGTGACGAGGGGGACCCAGGCGGGCACCGGGGGACCCTGTGTCTCAGCCCCACATCCCAGCCCCCGGCCTGCTCCCCCGGCGTGGCCAGCGGGGGGAAGGCCTCGGGCAGCCCCTCCACCACGGCAGGCGTGCTTTGCTGGGGTCCTGCCCGCGCACAGACCCTCCCAGCTGCCAGGGCCCACGGAGCGCTCACCTCCCCGTCCGCACCCTGTGTCCCCCCAACGAGCAGTGTCCTGCGTGGCGGCTATGTGCCCAGGACCCTGGCCCGCAGGCGCGTCCCTGCAGGGACAAAGCGCGGGCTCCGTCTGCGACTTGACACTTCAGGTCGCGGCCTGTGCTGCTCTCCACTGGTGCCCGGGCCGGGCTAGGGCGCGGCAGGGTTCCCAGCACAGTGACTGGCTCCTGAGAGCTCCGCCCGAGGTCTGGAGGTCACTCACGTTCCAGGGTAGCCCCCTCCAGCCCTCGGTCCTCTGTGTGGCTCTGCCTGTGACCAGGGACCCGCCAGGTCTGCCCCATTTCTGGGGACGGCGCGGGAGGGTGGGAGGTGGAAGGCGCCCGAGGCACTCTGCTGTGTCCCCATGTCTCATGGTCCCGGGCTTGGAGGCAACAACAGCCCAGTGAAGCCCATCACCCACTAGCCGAGTGGCCCGGAGCCTCCGTCCCCTCCTGTGAAGCCGGGCCGCTGTGAGGTGCCCCTGCAGTGCCCAGCAGGCGGATGGACGGGCGCAGTCACTGTAGGACAGGCCTTCCGGAGCCTGCAGCGCTTCTGGGGCGGGGCTGCTTGTTATGAATCCGAGGCAGAGAGGACGGCGGAGCAGTAGAAGGAGCAGAGCGCGGCGTGCTGGGGGCTGAGAGCACCTGTGAGGTGGTGGCCGCAGCTGGCCCTGAGCCGGCCGGCGGGCGGGTGCGCTGGCAGGCACCTCACGCGCTCCTGTCCTGCAGAGGTCATGCAGAACTTCCCCCGCCGGTCGGAGGTCCAGCTCAAGGTCATGGACAGGCTGCTGAGAATGTCTGACGACCAGCTAGGTAGAGCCCCCTCTGCTCCCCTCCCCAGCTGGGGTGAGGGGTGGGTAGGTGGGGGTTGGCCCCTCCCCTCAGCTCTCCAGCAAGGTCCCTTCCACCTGAGGCTGGGCTCCATTCCCATAAGGGTCTATCCACTCAACATTCAAGTTTCATTTTAATTAAACTTTTAAAAATATATGTATTTTTATTGATTTCAGAGAGGAAGAGATGAAGGAATCATCAATCGGCTGCCTCCTGCACACCCCCTACTGGGGGTCAAGCCTGCAACCTGGGCATGTGCCCTGACCGGGAATCGAACTGGGACCTCCTGGTTCATAGGTCGATGCCCAACCACTGGCCATACCAGACAGGCTTTATTATTGATTTGAGAGCGAGAGAGAGAGAGAAACATCATCGGTTGCTTCCTGCATGCGCCCCAACAAGGGATCAAACCCATAACCTTGGTTATGGGATGACGCTGCAACACCAGCCACATGGCAGGGCGGGCCCACGTCTCTCTGACCTGCGGGGTCAGGCAGGCTACATCCCTTTGTGCGGCCACTTTTACCCAGGGGGGCAGGGGGCGGGCGCGCTGGGCTCCAGAGCGTTACCAGCGGCAATGGTGCTGCAGAAGCCCGCGTCTCCCGCCGTCTGTGTGGGCGGCGTGGCTGCTGTGCAGGGTTAGACAGCACTGCACCGGGCACCCCAGGGGATAGCTTCCAGGTGCCCGGGTGTGAAGACTGTGTTTTCATAGACGCACCCGCCAGCCCAGAGTGCATGGCAGCCCCTCGCCCCACACTCTCTATCCGTTAGCATTAAGTTTTAAAATTTTTCCCAAACACGGTTTCATAAAGTCTGTCCACTCAACACACCAGCTTGAAAATTATTCACTTACTTGTCCATCCACCCACCCACCCACCCACCCAAAAATCTATCCATCAACCATCTGTCCATCATCCTCCATCTACCTATCCATCACCTATTCATTTATGTCCACCCATCCATCAACTATCTGTCCAACTGTCCATCCATCCACCCACCCACCTATCTATTCATCTGTTCATCCATCTGTCCATTCATCCACCCACCGTCCGTCGCTCGTCTGCCCACCATCCCTCCCTCCACAGAGGCCTGTCCCATGGCTGGGGCATCGGCGATGACAGAGGCCCCGTCCTGCCGGTAATGAGGCAGCAGACACCCCATCTTGGCCATTTACCTTTCCCTCCCTCCCATGACCCCCTCGAGCCAGGCTGTGGCAGGACAGTCAGAGTCCGTGGGAAGGGAATTTGCCTTCCCGGACAAACGGAGGAGGCTGCCGGGCCCCTTCCCACAGGCCTTTCCCGCCTCGGCCAAGTGTGGGGATGGCCGGGCGGGGGCCGGGCCGGCAGCGCTGGGCCTGCTCCTGGCTCGTGGCACTGCCTTTGGTGTTTCCCTGCTCGTCCTTGGGCGCCGGCATTTAGTCCTGTTCTCCCACGGCCTGAGCTGGAGGGGCTGCTACCACCCTCTTCCGATGAGGAAAGGCTGGGCGAGGAGCCGGGGGTGGGGGGGTGGGCGGGAGGGGGGCTGGCTGGGCCGGCCTCTCCACCGGCCACTGCTTCTCTTCCCTCCCCGTGCATGTGCGCAGCACGGGCCACACAGGAAAGCCGGGGTACCACTGGTGCCCACTCTCAGGGCAGGGCCCGCCAGGGCTGGAGCCGGGCAGGCTGGTCACAGCAGCGCTCTGCCCAGGGCCTCCCTGGGGTGTGAGGGTGGTCACAGAGCTCTCAGAGCTGTGGCAGTGAGGAGACTCGATGGACCCACGGGTGATGCCTGCAGATGCCAGCACGGCCTGGTGCCGCTGTCCTGTCCGTACCCCCTCGCCCTGCGTCACCTTGCCCCCGCCCTGCCAGGTCTGCCGTGGTCGATGGGGGTGGTGGCCGTGCTGGTCACCATCATGAAGAACCACGAGAGGCTCCTGGACATCCAGCTGTGCGCCTGCGCCCTGCTGCTGCGCACCCTGGGCCAAGGTGGGCTCGCCGAGTGGGAACGGTTCCTCCGGGCGCGGGGTAGGTGGGGGGGGTGGGGGGGAGCGGCCCCTTTCTGGCTGTGCAGGCCCCCCACCCTCGCGGGCTTCACCCCGATGCTGCTAGCACTCAAGGGGACCCGCTCTGCGTGAGAACAAGGCCGGCCTCTGATGCCTTCACCCACAGTGGGGGGGGGGTCACGCCTGCCTGCCGCTGCCCCTCCGCCCCCAGCTCTGGGGCTGACCCAGGCTCCTCCCGTCGCCCGCAGCGCTGGCGCAGGACCCAGCCACCACGGTGCCGAAGGGCAGCTCCATCACCTCGGTCCTGCTGAGCGTCCTGCGGAGCCACCCTGAGGCCCAGCAGCTAATGGTCATGGTCTACAGCCTCCTCACCATCGTCTGCAGCCAGGGTGCGTCTGCCCGCTGGGCGGGTGCCGGGCTGGCAGTGCTGGCCGCTCCCGGCTCGTGGCTCGGCTTTCGGTCTGTTTCCCTGGCTCGCCCTTGCTTTCTCTCGTTCCCTCCAATGTGCTGGGCACTGGCCAGGGCTTCACGCCCAAGTCCGTTTCACGTCAAGCCTCATTGCCCCTCCGCCTTGCTCACCCCCATTTCACAGGCACCTGGGCTCCTGAGGCCGCTGGCCAGGCAGGCAGGGCGGCCCCCAGGGCCTCGCACACTTCACACTCCTCACCCCCTCCCCGGGTCCAGGCTGTGTCTCCTCCGGGATCTGGGTTCTGAGGGCACCCACACACTCAGCAGGAGGCAGGGCTGAGTGACCCTGGATACCCCACTGGAGGGACCAGGGTGCTGTGCACGGGAACATGGGCAACCATCAGGTGCCAGGTCACCCCGCGGGGAAAGAGCGCCATCTGAGGGCCGGCCTGCTCTGTGGCCCTGGGGCTGGGCTAGGTCCTCAAAGGGAAGCTCCACTGGCCAGCCCAGGAATGGGTGGGAGACGCTGGGATGTGTGGCCCGAGGGATGGACCATGTCCTTGTTCCTGGGTCCTATGCTGGGCATGCATTGGCCCGGCGGGGGCCCAGCAGTGTGGGGCACATGGGACCCTCCTGCCTGAGGACAGCAGGGGGTGAAGGTGGAGCTCAGGGAGGGCTTCCTGGAGGAGGGGCTCCATGTCCTCGATTCCTGGCCCAACAGGGTGTGACTCGGAGGAGCTGCAGAAGGCGGGGCTGTTCACGCACATCCTGAAGCACCTGGACACCTGCTCCGGGAACAGGGAGGTCTGCATGGCCGGCCTGAGCCTGCTCTGGGTGCTGCTGGTGGATGGTGAGGGTCCTCATGCTCCCGGGCAAGCTGGCCCATGGTCTCCTCTGAGCCAGGAGCAGAGGGAAGGAGAAGGGGGCGGACCCATGTCCTGACTTCCCTGGTGTCAGAAGTTAGCTGGCTCTGGCCTCACTTTTTTATTTTTTCAAGTTATCTTTATTGATTTCAGAGGGAGAGGGAGAAGGAGGGGAACATCCATGATGAGAGGGAATCAGGGATCGGCTGCCTCCTGCACGCCCCCTACTGGGGATGGAGCCTGCAACCCAGGCACGTGCCCTGACCAGGAATCAACTGTGACCTAGTTCATAGGTTGATGCTCAGCCACTGAGCCACGCCCCATTTTTAATCCAGGAAAGGAGTCCGGGCCCCATCTTGCCCAGCAGCACCTGGGCAGTAGTTCTGCCCAAGGAAAACGGCTTCTCAGCATGGAGAGCCCTGCTCACACCCCATGTGGAAGTCCCTACCCCCACCCCAGCCACCTTCCCATCTGAGGGCACCTGCCCCCTCCAGCTTCTCGTGTTGGTGGGGGTGGCGTTGGGGAGCCGCATGTGCCCAAGGCCCAGCATCATCCTCCGTCCTGTTCAGCTGACATCATGGACAAGGCCCCCCTGGAGAAGGCCCCGGGCCTCATTGTGGAGCTGCTGGCTGCCTACCCGGTGGACACGGAGATGGCGGAGGCCGGCTGTGCAGTCCTCTGGCTGCTGTCCTTGCTGGGTGAGGTCCCGGACCCCGGGGTGGGGGTGGCCTGTGCCCAGGAGGTGATGAGCCCCCCCCCGCCCCCCCCCCCGCAGGCTGCATCCCGGAGCACCTGTTGGAGGAGATGGTGGTGCTGTTCCTGCAAAGCTTGCGGCTGTGCCAGGACCGCGTCCTGCTGGTGAACAACGCCTGCCGGGGGCTGGCCAGCCTCGCCAAGGTGTCGGGTGAGCCGGGCCGGCCTGGGCCTGAAGGGCAGGGCCTTCACTGGGGGGACCGGGGCTCTGAAGGGCGTGGCAGGATCTTCCCTTCGACGGTGGCACAGTCCCACCTGCAGCCCGTGTGGGAGGCTAGCTGGTCCTTGGGGCAGGAGGGGCGGCTGAGGTGCTGAGGCCGGAAGGGACTTGGCTCCGCTCACAAGCAGGGCTGTCAGAATCCAGTGGGCAGGACCCAGGACCTGAGGAGTCGTGTACATGGCACCCCAGGTCACCACTCACACAGGCTGACCCCTAACACGGGGCGCTGTGGAGCACCCCATGCCCTCCCCACTAGGAAACAGCCGGGCACGTTTTACAAGCTTTGCACCTGCAGTGGGGAAACGGTGACCTCGGCGTCCTGGCTGCAGGAAGCCGAGCTCTCCTCTCCCACGGCTGAGGCCACTGTTCCAACCCCGCCCCGTGCTCACCCCATTTCCCAGAGGACAAGGGGGCTGCAGGGGATGAACCCGTCCTGCCTCCCCTCGCCCCACAGAGCTGGCGGCGCTGCGGGTGGTGGTGGCCGACGAGAAGGGCAGCGGCCTCAGCATCATCAGGGACACGTATGAGCTGCACAAGGACCACCCGGAGGTGGCAGAGAACGTGTGCTTGCTGCTGGTCCACCTGGCTTCCTACCGTGAGAACCCCCGCACCACCCCTCCGGACACCGGCGGGCAGGGACACCCTGCTCCCAGCTCTCCCCGGAAGGGAGGGACCCCTCTGACATGCCCCATTCACGTGACCCACGTGCCCACCATGTGCCAGGCTGGCTGGTGCTGGCCCGAGCCTCAGGCGGGGTGTTCACGCCAAGCCTCAGTAGGCTGGGGCCCAGCCAGGGCCTGCCGGCCGCCTCGGAAGTGCCTGAGCCAGGCGCTGTGGGCTGGCTCGGCTGGGAGGGGCTCTGGAGGGAGAAGGCCTGGCCTCAGGACCCTCCCTGCCCACAGAGGACACCCTGAGCGAGCTGGTGTCCAGCGGCATCCAGCCCCTGGTCCGGGAGATCAAGGAGCGCTTCACCTCCAGCCTGGTGAGTGGGGGCAGGGCCCCGAGAACCAGGCCTCACCCCGCCCCCCCAGGTGGCTGAGTCCAGGAGCCTGACTGAGGCTTCCGCAGGGCTGGCCCGGCGCTGTGTGCCGTTTCGGCGCCTCCTGCTGCCTGTGGGTCCGTGTCGGAACTTAGAGGGCAGCCAACAGCTCTTCAAAGGCCAGTGAAGTCACAGACACCTGCTTGTGGAGCTGAGACGGGCCCACTGTCTCCTCTCTCAGGAGCTGGTCTCTTATGCGGAGAAGGTGCTGCAGAGGCTGGAGGCAGCCAGGCTGCCCTGCTCTGCCCAGGAACCGTCTGCTGCGGCCCCCGGGGGCCCACACCTCTCGGTCCCAGTCCCCGCCCGCTGCCCGGTGCCTTCTGTCCTGCCGCGTGGAGCTGCCTGCTGAACGGCCTTTTCCTTAGTGGGGAGGGAAGGGGCAGCTGCTGGACACGTCTCTGTACGGGCCTCAGCCGGATACAACCCTTCCAGCCGCTGTGAGCGAGGACGACACAGGCCCCCGCCGCTCCACCTCAAGTAAAGCCTCACTCACGTCCAATCACGTCCTCAGTGGGCTGGGTCTTTTTTGTACCTGTCGGCACAGGGAAGCCTTGGGCTGCAGGCACCCGGTGCTCCCCGCGTTCTGAGACCCTGGTCAGATCGCCCGAGATGAGCATGTGGGGCAGCCTGAGCTGAGCTGGCCAAGCGCGGCTGACCCTGGGGTTAAGCTTGGCGGGCAGTGGGTGGGGAGGGAACACCGCCACCAGCACCAGTCCCGGGGCGGCCACAGGAAACGCCTTGGCGAGGCTGCGGCTGAGCTGGCTGCGGACCGTGGTCTGGGCTCCTCGAGGCTGCAGACTCCCCATCGCTGCGGCGGAGGGAAGGGCCTCCTGGGAGGAAGGCGTGAACACCTGGCTGCTTCCTGCCCTGGGACCCGGTGAACGCAGTGGAGTGGCTGCCACGTGGGTGGGGACGTGGTGCTAGGGCTTGGCCGCCTGCTGGCTGTGCCCGGGACGAACGCTTTTCCCATCGGAGGACAGAGGGGGCCCTCAGCAGCACGAACGCCCCATCCGCTGCTACGCTCTGTCGCCACTCTGGGGAGACTCGACTGTCCTGTGACTTGGTCACAAGTGCCTGTGGACGCAAACGCTGCCATGGGGGCGGTGGGCTCCGCTACGCGTCATCCCTGCTGTGGTCTGGAGTGGCGGCTGCGGGGGGGCGCCTGTCCTGGACTGCGCGTTCCCACTCCTTCTTCACCGTGATGTAGAGTCTCATTGCTGCCTGGGCATCCTGAATCTAGGTGACACGGACACCCATGACTGTCCCAGCCGGTGACACGCACGGTCCCATGACAGCCAACCCCGATGCCTGAGCTGAGGCATTAAGGGCCCCCATGCTCCTGGGAGGAGCCTCGGACCACAGCAGACACTAGGGATGCCTGCGGAGGCGGGTGTGCGCTGAGCTTGGTGCCGGGCACAAGATGCCGGCAGAAAGGGCCCAGGGCTGACGACACCGTGGTGGCCGGCGGGTTCCAGGGCCCACACTCCTCTGCTGGCCCCAGGGCCTGTCAGAGGGCTGAGGGGGCGGCTGGCCTGGCCACACAGCCCTAACGAGGGTCATTTTCTCCAATTACAATAGTTTTTAGGGTTGTGCTCCGTTAGTATGAACGTCTAGAACCTCACCCCGGGGGCCACTGTGCCAGGTCATTTCTTACAGAGCAACAGCCTCCTAAGCTGCCGAGGCCCGTGGGTCAGCCCCGGCCACTCACCGAGCAGTGCTCTGCCTGCTGCACCCGCACGCCCAGGATCCTCTCCGCCAGCAGCTTCAGAGACGGCCTTCCACTCTGGGGAGATGGCACAGTGCGCTGGGCAGAGGCCCTGCAGGCACCGCACCCCCAGCCACCTTCACTGGAAGCACCTGTGACAGGCCACGGAGGCCCGCTGCCCGGGGGTGGGGGGTGACCAGCTCCGCCCTCCAGCCCGGGCTCCCCGTGCCTCCCGGGGCACCCTCTGCTGGGCCCCTGAGATGGGAGGTGGGCAGAACCGGCCCTCCGCCAAAGGGAAAACAAAACCTTTAACCCGTCAGCAGCCACCGGGGACCAGAAGCAACTGTGACCCCGCAGAACAGACCACCATCAGGGGCTGCCGCACCTGCACCTGCCGCTTGAAAGGCTTGTATTTCTGTGTGTCCCGAACCTTCTTCCTGGGATGATCAAGAAAGAGCACCTGGCAGGAGAGAGGGCGGTCGTGTTCAGTTTGCAACTGTAACTCCTTCTTTCAAGTGGCTTTTTGCAAGGAATCCCAACATAAAACACACGAATAAAAACAGGGATTGAAGTGAATTTGAACTGGGAGAAAATCCTCCCGCCGACTGAAGATGCCCGACGGCAAGCACAGGAACAGAGACACTGAACCGGGCAGGGAGGTGCGGCCGCGCCAGCCAGCAGCCCGTCCGCTCCTGCATCTGCGCCGGTGCTGCGGGGGCAGGACCAGGGACAGCGTGGCGGGACCGGGGACAGGCCGCAGCCGGCCACGCACAGCCTCGGGAGGGAGCGCAGGCCAACAGGCAAGTGGCCTCTGGGTGGGAACGCTGCAACGGTGGGCAGAGGACCGGCTAGTTTCCAGTGGCTCAAGGTTTACTCTGAAAGGCAGCGGAGGCCTTTGGCCATCACAGAGCAGGCCCTGAACATCCGAGGACTCCAGGGTTCCATGGACCACAGTTTGAACAGCCCAGCCAGGCAGGGCTGTCTCCTGTTCCGCCCACCCCACAGCTCTCACCGGGACAGACCCTCCAGAAGCAGAGGCCTGAGGCCACACCCTCTGGGGCACCAGGAGTGGACCCTCCCAGCTCGTCTGCCGCCCGCTATGTCCACCACAGCAGCTGAGGAGGTGAGAGGGGCCCCAGTGGCCGAGGTGGAGGCAATGGCCGCCCGGACTGCTTCCCAACAGAAGGGCCCCGACCTCGCAGGAGCCCTGGTCACCGCGACGGGTGAAGGCTGCAGAGGCGGCGGCCTGGCTGTGTCCACGTGGAAGGTGCTAGAGCAGGGGCAGGGCCTAGCATTAGGTCCGGGTTCACTACAGAGCGAGAGCTCCACCATGGAAATGCCTGCGAGGCTCCGGGGACACAGGGAGCACTGTGTCTGACGCTGCTCCGGAGTGCTCCCAACACAGGCACAGACCCAAGGCCCGCCCCGCCCCCCGCAGGCAGGATGCGGGCAGCACACCTTTAGGTCGTTGTGTAGCGAGTGTCCCACGAGGACCCGGCCCCGCAGCATCTCGGCCACTTCCTTCTGAACAACGGCAAACGCTTCTCCTGAAACCGAACCAGACGTGACAGTAAAGCCCGGCCGTTGTCTGGTCAGACCTCAGGGCCGACAGGCTGGGTTCAGAGCCGGTCCGAGGACACGGGGAGCCATCTGAAGGCCACTCACCCCAGGGAGGGGAGACTCAGGACCCTGGCTACGGAAGGCTCCAGAACAGGGACCGAGAGGAGCGTGAGCCCGCCCCGCCTGTCCTCTCTCAGCTCCCGGCTGGGAGTGACCCACCCCGCTGGAGGTGCTCTGGCCGGACCCCGCTGACCGCCGTCCTGTAGTCCGTCACCGGCTGGGTCGGCTTGATGTACTTGTCGTAGACACACTTCCCGTACTGGTTCACGATGGACACACGGGCGGCGAGGCTCTCCTCCCCCGTGGGGCCCACGCCCACCATCTCGCAGTCCATGGCTAAGGCTTTCGTCAGGCTGCAGGGACCAGAGGCTCCAGCTTAACTCACACGCAGGACCCAGGGATCGGCACCACCAATGACCAGCTCTGACCCTGGGCCAGGGGGGCGCCCCCCTTGAAGGGCCACCCCCCCCCCGCCCTGAGGCGCAGCCACGTACCCGCTGAAGGCCTGCTCCTTCACCAGCGCCACGCCGCTCTCCCTCTCGCCCCGCTGCTTCCTTGCTATCCGCGCTGCCTCTGGGCCCATGGCCACTTCAATATCCACCGGGTCAACATCATCGAACCAGATGTCTCGTCTAAAAGGCAGAGGGGCAGGCTGACTGCGGGTCAGGCTGGCGTGTGTCGCGGAGACACCCTCACCGCGCTGGCCCGAGTGCCCAGCTGCTGCTGCTATTCCGATCACAGGACACTTTCGTCACTTTTCTGTTTAATTAGGAAATATGCTCATTACCTGAAGTTTAGGAACCACAAGTAAACAGAGTAGAAAACAGAAACGTCAACCCTCCAGACC
The DNA here is from genome assembly GCA_036010255.1 of Myotis pilosus. Classification (NCBI taxonomy): domain Eukaryota; kingdom Metazoa; phylum Chordata; class Mammalia; order Chiroptera; family Vespertilionidae; genus Myotis; species Myotis pilosus. The sequence goes on from JASKON010000013.1 coordinate 71,900,871, forward strand.
CCACGAGTGACGGCCCGCAGCGCCGGGGTGTGAGGGTCTGCCTGGTGGGAGTCTCGGGCTCCGTTTAAGTGTCACTTCCCCAGGGACCTCTTGCTGACCCACTAGTGGACCCGCTCCTCCCGGAGCAACTGACAGAATTACTGAAATCATTCCAGTTCATCGTGTCTCCCCACTTGGCCTCAGCCTCAGCAGGGAGGGCCCACGACGGCCACTCTATTTCCAGGCAGCGTGCCCGACGCACAACCACACAGGCCGGCCCTCAGACTGCTTCCCCACACCCCGCAGCAACTGTCCCAGCGACACACGGACAGCCCAGCTTACAAACACGCCCCTCCAGCTGGCCACTGACCCCTCGTCCTCCCCAGATGGGTGACCATCACAGGGTCTGTTGAGTCACCATGGGGCGCTCAGCCAGCACTTCCCGTCTCACAGACCCTTCCCGCCCAGACAACACTGATGACCGCCGGGAGGCCCAGGGGACAGCAAACCTTGCCCCAAACCACCCCACTAGCAAGATGCAGGAACCGGCTTCAAACTCGGGTCTTCTGGCTTCGACACTCTTCATTCCACGGGTCTTCCCCGGAGCCACCAAGTGCCCAGCTCCGCCCTGGGTCCCGGGGTACAGCAGCCATGAGCAGGCCCGGCCCTCATTCTAGGTGGGCCCCAGCCCCGCCTCCTCAAGCAGACAGGCTCAGTGGCTAGGACTTTGTCCTTGGCGATGCCCATGACAGGCTGGGCGGCAGAGGAGGCAGTGCCCATCACCGTGGGAGAGGCCGCCAGTACTTACTCGGTGGGCGGGGCTGGGGCCAAGGCTACCCGCGCCTCTTTGGCTTTCCGCTTCCGATGTGTGAGACCCCCTCGTTTTGGAGAAACGTCACCATTTGTCCTTCTCTTGGCTGCTTTCTCCCCGTGCTCTGCTCCGCGGGCCTTGCTGGGCAGTGATGCTGGAGGAAGGGAGCGCACGGCCGCCTCTCCGCCTGCCTTTTCCGTCCCCGCCTCCTCTCTCTTGGCTTTTCTGTCCGGTCGGGTCATTTGGGGCTGCTTTTTGGAATCGCGCTGAGAGAGAACAAGAGTCTTCTCTGGGGCCGGTGACTTCTGTTTCAACACCTACAATAAAGACACAGTTTTAATGCGGACATGACGCACAAGAGGCTGAAAAAACACGTGTGTGTACGTACACGTAGAAGACAGCAGAGGGGAGGGGAGAATGTATGAGTGGCCGCCTGGACCAGCACCTGCTAAGCCTGCCCAGTGATGCCCAAAAGGTCCTGCCCACTCGGCTGGGGCCCTGGGTAAGGTAACGGGGCCCATTTCCTCGTCTGTAAATGGAGATGATCACGGGGGTCTCCCTCAGTGTTGGCGGGACTTAGGGACACGCTGGGTCCCAGGGCGGCGCGTGCGCACTTGAGAGCTCGGCCGGGGCAGCTGTCATCGCTGTCAGCCCCGCGCGCGGGGGCCCTCGGCGCCAGGTCCCGCTGCTCGCCCGCCTGTGAGCTCGCGGCCCCCAGCAGCCGTTTCCCGCGAATGCAGCTGCTCACGGAGCTTTAATCTGCCTCCAAGGCGCCCCCGTCTCCCTCCTGCGGGTCGGGCACAGGCCCGCCCTCACCTCCTGCAGCGCCTTCCAGTTCCGGGAAAAGGCCTCCGGGGCCCTCGGGGGTCGCAGCGCGGCCGAGGGGTCGCCTCCCGGTCTCCCGCCTGCTTCTCGCGCCTTGTTTTTCCAGAATCTTTTCTTCTTTTTCTTCTTCCGTGGGAGCTGCTTGGCCAGCGCTGGCTCGGCCACGGCGTCGTGCGGGGCGCGCGCGGACGCCAGCCCCTGGGCCTTCACCATCCCCGCTCCCCCCACGCGGCCGCCCCGCGATGCGCTCACCACGCGCAGGGCCGCGCAGCCCGGGGATGCCAGCCTCCTCACCGGCGAGCGAATCCGGAAGCGCCCGCGTTCTCGCGACACGTGCGTCCCCACCCCCGGAAGTCCCGCTCTCTCGCGGCCGGCGGGAAGCCGCGCCCTCGCCTCGCGTTCCGCGCGGCCGGGAGCGGGCGGGTTCCTTCCCGCGCGGGCACGGGGTCGCCGCCCCAGCGAGCGGCGCTCGGTCCCGCGACGTGGGGTTGGAGCGGGGTAAGCCCGGGTCTCACGAGCCCCGGGACGGGGAGGAGACACGCGGCGCCGGAAGGGACCCGGGGGCCGCTGTCCGTGTGGCGCGCGGCGGGGCCGGCGGAGCGCGGGGCCGGCGGCCGCCAGGGGGCGCTGGGCGGCCGGGCGGGGGCGGCAGCGGCAGCGGGACCCGCGGTCCCAGAGCCTGGCTTCCCGGGACCCTGGCTGCAAAGGCGCTGCAGCCCCACCCGCCAAGGACCTGCAGCGGCGTAAGGGTTGTTGTGGATTTATCACTTTGTTTTTAAGTTAAAAACATTTCTCGTTGTCACTGTTAGTCCCCTCCCGAGGGCATTTTCCCGGTGGTTAGAGAGCTGGAAGGGCCTGGGCGGTTTGACTCCGCGGGTAGAACCTGGGCCGCGGACTGAAGGTCCCGGGTTCGATTCTCCCCGTTGTTGGCTCCAGCCCCTCGCCCGGCGGGCACGAGTGGGAGGCAACCAATGGATGTGTCTCTCCCCCTCCCACTCTCCCTGAAAATAAATGGGAAAAAGGCCTGGGTGAGGATTAACAACAGCAGCAAAGGCACAAACCAGAGAGCGCGGGCTCAGGGGCCATCACTGCCTAACGACCATAAGCCGTGGCTAGCACCCCTGCCCGGCCTGACAGGGTCCTGACAGCACAGATCGGCCTCCACTTCCCTAAAGTGTCCAGCGGGGTCCCCGTATCAGGGAAATACAGACACTAGATCAACAGGACGATTGGGCTCGCTGGCAGCTACGGCGAAGATGATAAAATGAGGTTTGACGTAGAGGCGGGCGGGAGGGGGCAGGTCACCCAACAAAATGCAGGACGCCCTGCAAGTGGCTGCAATATTGGGGTGCGCTCGTACTAAAACAACATATGCCTGTAACATGTAAATACGTGTAAAATAACATGCATCTAACGTCTGTCTGAAGCTCAGATCTAACTGGTCCCTGGGATGGGTCCTGCGGGCAGGCCTTTTTGGGGAGGTGACAGGGGAGCTGAAACGTGGATGTGAGGCCCGGGGTCAGAGACCAGCCAAGCACTGGATGTACGGAGGGAGGCGAGAAGGCGGGTGCGGCTGAAGCACGGTGAGCAGGGGGAGGGTTGGAGCAGGGGGAGGGTTGGAGCAGGGGGAGGGTTGGAGCAGGGGGAGGGTTGGAGCAGTGGGGACAGCAGAGCCCCTGGCCGCAGGAAGGAGTCTGGACCCTGTATCCCAAGGGCAAAGGTCGGCTGTTTTAAAGCCGGGGAGTGACGCAATCTGACTTGGGTTGTTGGAAGTCACTGCCGCTCTGTGCGGGAAATGGGGTGGGAGCGAGGGAGAGAGGCAGCAGAGACCAGGCCCAGGAGGAGGCTGGCTTAGGGCTACGTATCCGCCTGCGTCTCCAGGAAGCGGTCACAGAGAGTTGGGGTGCACACATTAATGGGGGTGGGATGCCTGTGAAAGACAAAGGGGGAAGCAGCTGGGGTGGGGGGAGCCTCGGGCTGCCGTGCAGCTCTGACCCCTGAGCAAGGAGGTTTGGCCACAGTGGATGAGGGGACTCCTCCCCGGTACCTGAGGCTGAGGAGAGGGGGCTGCGCAGGCGGAAACTCACGGAGGCCCCTGTTCGCCAGCCGCTGGGTCGGAGGAGGTGTGAGGGTGCCCGGCCGGGGCGTGGGCGGCCGGGGCCTGTGATGCTGCGTGGGTGATGCCGCCCAGCCTGGCTCTGGGACTGCCCATCTGTGCAGGCCCACGGGTGACAGCTGGGAAGGAGGCAGAGGGCGGGGTGTTGGCGAGGAGCAGGTCCAGTGGGGCCTGGAGTCCGCACTGGGTGAGGAAGGGAGTGGGAGAGGAGAGGACAGTGGTCAGGTCACAGGAGGGTGTGAGCAGAGGAGAGCGGCTTGTGCGAGCCTAAGCGCTGGTGAGAGCCTGCCCACGGTCCCCCCAGGCTGCCCTCGGTCCCCCCAGGCCGCCCGCGGTCCCCCCAGGCCGCCCTCGGTCCCCCCAGGCCGCCCGCGGTCCCCCCAGGCCGCCCGCGGTCCCCCCAGGCTGCCCATGGCCACAGCGCAGACCCCGGGGCCAGAGCTCCCTCCTCCGGTCTGGGCACCCGGATCCAGCGCCATCTCAGGGTGCAGGGCTGGGTGGGGGCTCTGACCCAGGCCCAGGTTGCAGCAGGAGGCGCCCTCGAGGCTGCCCTAGGAGGAAGCGCCCAAGAGTAAACAGCCTGATGGTCCCGCCCAGCGGGTCTGTCACATCCCTCCCAACCAGCCTCCCGGCATCTCCCCACCAGCTGGCTTCGCTGAGGATGAGGGAGCTTCGCCCCCCGGGGACGTGTGCGTGGGGAATCCTCACCTCCGCCTGCCTCCTCCTGGGCTGCTGGGGACTCCCGGGTGTGCAGGTGGGTGAGTGGGCAGGAGCCTGGGACGGAGCTGCCAGGGGGCCGACACGGGGCCTGGGAGGGGTGGCTGCCTTGGCAGAGCGGGGTGTTCTTTCAGCTTCTGGGCTCGCTGGGCAGATCTGCGCCTGGGTTTCCGAGGACGGAGGGTGCTCCTTGGAGAAGGTGTCTCCTGTCCCGTGCCCGCCCCTCCACCCCCCGCGTGCCCAAGTCCCCTCTCTCGGTCTTGCTCTGGCCCCGCCCACTCCGTGGGGTCTCCCTCCCGTCACTGTCCTTTCTCTCCCGCAGGGACTGCTTCAGGCTTCGGAGCCCCAGGAGGTGACTTCCCACTCCGGCCCTGATGCTACCTTCAGAGGTGCTTGTCCTCGCGCTGCCCTGGCGAGGGGAGCTTCCCAGAGCCTGCGGGGTGTCTCACTATTGGGGGGATAAGATGTTGGTATCACCATTGAGTTGGGGGCTGGGATTTGGGGATCTCCATTGAGTTGGGGGCTAGGATTTTGCTATCACCATTGAGTTGGGGGCTGGGATTTGGGGGCCCTGCTGGGGGAGGCAGAGCCGCAGCATGGCTAATGTTCCTGAACTCCATGACTTCCTGTGAAGCCCCTAGAAGCTGGTCTGGGTGTTCTGGACGGAGCGGGGCTCTGACCCCGGGGCTCTGCTCAGTGTCTCAGGGTACAGCCACTCGTTGGCTGGTCCCTTCCGCTCCTGGGCCTCCCGAGAGCTGACCGATTTCCAGGAACCCTCGTGGCTTCTGGCCGTGGATGTAAATATTTATGCTTCTGTGAGAAGCAGGGTAGGCGCTGGCCCCATCCCAGCCACAGCCCCCCCCCCCCCCCCCCCCCCGCCCCGCCTCGAGGGCCGGCCTGGATCCTCCAGGACCCGCTCCTGTCTCAGTCAGGCCCCTGGTGACTTTGATCCAAAGTCTGGTGGGGACCAGAGGCGGGGGGCTAGTGGCCACAGGAGAGAATTAGGGGAGGCCCCTTGTAGCGACTTCCCTGTGGTCAGAGACACACTGACCGAGGCCTGTGCTGTGCTGGGGGTTGGGGTGGGAGGGGTGTTGGGGAGACCTCTGTTTCTGTAGGACCGCGGGGCTGTGCTGTCCTGGGCTTTGCTTGGTGACTCTGTTCTCCACTGTGTGTCCAGTGTGGGGTTTTGGGGGGACCAAAAGGACATAAACGCCATCTCTGGCTCCTGCCCGGGCTCCACGCTGCTCCCGAGGCCCCGAAATGCGCGGTCACTATGGGATCTCAGCCCTTCGGCCCCACCCGCCCCGATCTGTCCTGAGGCCCCCCAGCTTCTCTGGGGCTGGCTGCCCAGGCGCCGCGGCTCTGACAGTCACAGCATCCGTGACGGAGAGCCTGGGACCTCTCAGCCCCTGAGGGGTCAGAGGACACGCTGTCCTCAACTGTTTGTGGGTGTCTGAGGCCAGGGCGGCTCCAGGAGGCCGGGCAGGGCTGTGAGGGGAGGGCACAGGGCAGGCCACTCACCCAGCTGTCACCGTGCCCAGCAGGCAGGCGCTCTCATGTCCCCCCTCCCCATGGGGAAGCTGGGGCCGTGTGGACAGCGGCCACCGCGTCTGGACAGGTTCAGGCCTCGGGCTAATGAGAGGGCAGGTCCTCTTGTGGCAAAGCCACGTGCAAATCCCAGCGTGGCGGGCAGAGCCCTCCCAGCACAGTTAGAGCCAAAGGCTGTGGCTGTGAGTGTGACCTTATGGTCCGACCCTGTGGCCCCAGGTGGCTGAGTGACAGGGGCTGCGGGAGGTGCAGGAAGTGCTGCCCAAACAAAGCTTGATAGAGTTCAGGTGCATGTAATTGAGTGGATTCGAAACCCGCGAGAACGCTGTAAACATCTTGACCACGTCCTGACTTTGCCTCGTGGAATCTGGCTTGTAGTCTGGCGCTGTAGCTAGCTCTCCATCAGAGAGGAGGGCGTCCTACCTACACCCAGCTTCCCTCTCTCGTCTGTCTGTTCTCATTGCTTCACCCCCCCGCTCAGGGTCACCGATCCTGGCTGAGCTGGGGTGGCACAGGGCCGGGCCCGCCCACTCCCTAAGCGTAGGTGGCAGAGACAGGACTCTGCGTGTCTCCAAGCCCAGGAGCACAGGGTGATGGGGAGGCGCCACCTGCTTCTAGAACCTTCCATCTCAGCCCTGCCTGCCCCTCCCTGCCAGGCCATCCTTCCTCTCGCCTCCGGAGACACGCTGCCGCGGGGGGCATCCTGCACCTGGAGCTGCTGGTGGCCATCGGCCCCGACGTGCACCAGGCTCACCAGGAGGACACGGAGCGCTACGTGCTGACCAACCTCAACATGGTGAGTGCTCCCCGGGCGGCGCGGGGCTCTGCATGGCCCCAGGTCCTCGGAGCCTCGGGACACTGTCCCCCGGCAGGGCTATGGCGTCAGGGGGCTGGCTCATCTGGTGTGAGATCATGAATTGACTCTGCTGTAAATCTGAGCTGGGGTCACCCATGGGGCTCGGCCTGGGTAGGGAGAGGGGTGTCTCCTCTTTCCTTCTGCCCCCCTCGCCCGGAACCCCTCGCCGCTCCCTAGTGCACCCCACAGCCTCTTGCTCCTCGGGCCCCTTTGCCCGGGGGACCCTCAGGTTTGGCCTTTTGCCCAGATCTGTGGGAACCTCGGCCAGTGCTGTATGACAACCAGCGGCTGCCCCCCACCCCGGCCTCTCAGTTCCTTTCCTGTAGGCACCCCTCTGCCCGCCTCCCCTCCGCTTGGCTTCCAGGGAAAAGGTGGGCCAAGAGGCGGGACTCCCACGAACCGCTACCTGGGGGACATGGGGCAGCCTGGGTCCCACTGCATCTGCAGGGATGTGCGCCCGGTGCCCGCGAGCGGAGGGCACAGGGACACGTGCACAGAGAGGGCTGTGCTCTGGGCGCAGGGCCGTTGCCGCGTCGGGAGGCCAATGCCAGCACGTCGCCGTCACCATGCAGTGCAATGAGAGCAGTCAGACATGATGGGAGCCTAGGGGTCACACTCACCGTGGAAACGGCTCTGGCTAAAGGGTGTAGGGACATTAAGGAAAGGAGTCTTGCTGACGGCTGACCCAGGCCAGCTTCAGGGGGGGTGGGCGTGAGGTGCTGGCTGGCGCTGCCCCTATAAGTTGCCCCCCTAGAGTGTGGGGCACTTAGCACCACTTGGTCCCCAGCCTCAGGCCGCACCCCCAGGCCGTCCCCCCGCTGACCTGGCTCAGGGCTAGAATGAGCCGCTTAGGACACACTGTTCCTGTCGGTCCCTGGGGAGCTGTGTGTTCAAGCTTTGGGCGCTTCCCGCTTCTCACCTGCGGAAACGTGGTCAGCGAGCCCAGCTCCCGGGCCAGTCCATGTTTTACGAGGACCGAGCACAGCTGGGCGGTGGGTGCCAGACTGGCTCCTGCCCAGAGGGTGGTCATGGCCCTGCCATCCCCTTGTGCCAGCTGCGTGGTGCCCAAGTCCAGCAGCAGCCACGGAGGCGTAGCTCCATTGGACAGATGAGGAAACCGAGGCTCCGAGGCTAGGTAGCAGGTAGGAAGCGAGGAGCCCGGGTCAGACGCGGGTCAGCCGAGGCCAGGGACAGCCACGCCTCAGTCAGCGGACTCACTGGCGCAAGAACCAAGTACAAGTCAACCAGGGTCAGCATCTTGACAGGCGTGTGGCGGGGGCTGGGATCCCGGGGGCCTTCCCACGATGGGGGGGGCAGGGGCCAGGAAAGGGCTCTCAGGGGCATCATGCCACCTGGGCATGGGCAGGTCAAGCAAGCAGACGTCGAGAGGAAGCTGTTTCAGGAAGATGAGCGAGGGTGAGGAAGGGCGGTGAATCGGCTGGGACAGAGCAGTGTTTGGATGGAATGTTCTAGACCAGTGGTTCTCAACTCTCTGGCCCTTTAAATACAGTTCCTCATGTTGTGACCCAACCATACAGTTATTTTCGTGGCTACTTCATCACTGTCATGTTGCTACTGTTATGAATCATCATGTAAATATCTGATCTGCAGGATGGTCTGAGGCGACCCCTGTGAAAGGGTCATTTGACCGCCAAAGGGGTCACGACCCATAGGTTGAGAACCACTGTTCTAGACCAGGGTTCCTCAAACTACGGCCCGCGGGCCACAGGCGGCCGCGGAAACATTTATCCGGCCGCCAGGTGTTTTTGCCGCCGCTGCCTGTCCTGCTCAGCAGCCGACTCGTCCCGGGCACGCAGTGCACATGTGTGGAAGGTCTGAGGGACAGTGAACTGGCCCCCCATTTAAAAAGTTTGAGGACCTCTGTTCTAGACTAATGACAATTTTCCGAATCCAGTTGTTTCAGGTTTTTCCCTTTGTGTCGGTTGCTCTTCCTGAGCCATGAGCAGGGGGAGCGGGGAAAGGCGGGGGTGGGGGGGACCCAGAGCACGGCTGCCCGCCTCCCTGGCTGCCTCCCAGCCCAAGGCCCAGCGCCCGGGGTGCCCCCACCCACCACGCTGAGGAGTACCCTCTCCAGGCCCATCCCTGGGGGCGGCTCCCCCACCCACGTGCACTCTCTCTCCGTCTGCCCACCCACAGGCGTCGGAACTGCTGAGGGACCCGTCCCTGGGCGCCCAGTTCCGAGTGCACCTGGTGAGGATGGTCATCCTGACGCGGCCCCAGGTGGGTGCTGGGCCCAGCGCCTCTGCAGACCGTCCTGTCCTCTCACCCCTTCCTGCTGCCCAGCGCCTCTGCAGACCGTCCTGTCCTCTCACCCCTTCCTGCTGCCCAGCGCCTCTGCAGACCGTCCTGTCCTCTCACCCCTTCCTGCTGCCCAGCGCCTGGGTGCTGGCGGGGCTTCCAAGCCACCCACCCGGGCCCCAGCGCGCCCATACCTGTGCCGCGGACAGTGACAGACCGTGCGGACAGTGACAGGCCGTGCGGACAGTGACAGGCCGTGCGGGCCGAGATGCCTGCTGGGTGGGTCCAGTAACTGCGGACTCCCCCACTGCTGCCCAGGACGCCCCACAGCTCACAGCCAACATCACCGCGTCACTGCTGAGCGTCTGCGAGTGGAGCAGGACGGTCAACCCCCCGGATGACGCGGACCCCGCGCACGCCGACCTGGTCCTCTACGTCACCAGGTAGCCCACTCCCCGTGCACGCCCGCCTCTGGGCGCTGCTCCCGCACAGGGGCCGGGGGTAGGAGGGGCGGGTGGGCATCTCAGCGGGTTTGCAGAGACGCTGGGCCCCACGTGTGTCTATTCTGTTCCCGAGGTTTGACCTGGAGCTGCCTGATGGCAACCGGCAGGTTCGGGGGGTCACCCAGCTGGGGGGCGCCTGCTCTTCCTTGTGGAGCTGCCTCATCACTGAAGATACCGGCTTCGACCTGGGGGTCACCATTGCCCACGAGGTCGGGCACAGGTATGTGGCCCCACAGCGGCCCCCACGCTCAGGCCAAGGAGCTGACCCGGGCCCCAGGAGGGGAGGTGGAGGCTGGCAGGGGGCCCTGGACGCGGGAAGGAGCCTGTGCCCTTGACCCCCGTGGACCAGGGAGGGGGCGGGCAGGGGCTGGGAAACTGGATACTTCGTGATTACTGAGTAACTAAAGGAGATTAAAAAAAACACAAGCAAAATAGACCTAGCAATTAGAAACGGAGGTTTGTTGGAAATTCAGGTAAAGAAAAACTAAGCTGTAAAAATTACCCCAACCCCACCACCTAGAGATAGCATTTGTTCGTAGTTAATATTTAACTTTAGTCTAATTTACACAGACACAGTTTTTTATTTGCAAAATTAGGATTATACTGTATATTGGTTTGGTATCTGCTTCTCATTTTTAATCCTCACCTGAAGGTATGTTTATATTGATTTTTAGAGAGGAAGGGAGAGAGAGAGAAGAAGAGAGAAACATTGATGTGAGAGAGAAACATCGATCGGTTGCCTCCTGTACACGCCTCAACCAGGGATTGACCCTGCAACCTAAGTATGTGCCCGGACCGGGAATCGAACCCAAAACCTCTTGGTGTGCGGGACACGCTCCAACCAGGGAGCCACCGCCCTCAGCTGTTACCTGCTTTTTCATGCAACAGTGTACTTCGCCCAGCATGCCTCCAGGTCTTTTAAAATGTCTTGTGTGCGTCACTTAGGTAATCGGTCCCGTTTGGATATTTAGGTTGTTTCCAGGTTTACCCGCTTGTGAACATGACCCGTCTTGTGGGCCAATCTCTGCTCCTCCCGACATCACTGACCTGGGTGGGGTCGGGGTCTTTCCTTGCTGACTTTCAGTCCTTTTTTTTTTTTAAGGGGAGAATGATGATTTTTATTTTTTTAAAATATATTTTATTGAATTTTTACAGAGAGAAGGGAGAGGGATAGAGAGTTAGAAACATCGATGAGAGAGAAACATCAATAAGCTGCCTCCTGCACACTCCTACTGGGGATGTGCCCGCAACCAAGGTACATGCCCTTGACCGGAATCGAACCTGGGACCCCTCAGTCCGACGCTCTATCCACTGAGCCAAACCGGTTAGGGCTGACTTTCAGTCCTTTAAATGAGAGGAAGTAGTGCTGAGACTCCTCCGTTAAAAGATGAGTCTATGCTCTATCTTCCTTGCTTGCCTGCCCCCCTTCAGCCCCTCTGAGGGCTTCTGCGGGACCCCCCACCCCATTGCTGTGGGCGGCCCAGGTCCCCAGAGGCTGGAGCTGGTCCCACCCCCCACACACACACACAACAGCTCCGTGTCCTCCCTGCGTCTTCACCTTCCCCATCAGCCCCCGCCCCCTTGTTTGGAGGGAAGGGGTGTGGGACGCTGCCTCCTGCTGGGAGAGGAAGGCTGGTCAGAGGTCCGCACACCCTCCGGGACGTTCTATTGACTCTCACTGCACAGCCTGCATTTGACAGCCAGTCCCCTGGTCAAGAACGTGAAGGCGGGGGGCGCCCAGGGCCTTGGGTCCCGGTCCTCCCCAGGCTTCTGACACCGGGTTGGTTCTCTGCCGCCTCCCGATATTGATCAACCAGCAAGGGCAGGCTTGGCGGGAAGGAGGCAGGGCGGCCACGCGACTCGCTTAGCTGCGGAGTTAGCTGGTGGCAGGCCCAGGGGGCCCTACTGGGCAGGACGGGACGCTGCCCGCCGGGCCAGGCCGCTCTCAGTGCCGCCTCCGCCTCGTCGCAGCTTCGGCCTGGAGCACGACGGTGCGCCCGGCAGCGGGTGCGGGCCCCACGGCCACGTGATGGGGACTGACGGCGCCGCGCCCACCCCAGGGGGCCTCGCGTGGTCCCCCTGCAGCCGCCGGCAGCTGCTGCACCTGCTCAGGTAGCGCACCCCTCCATCCTCCGCCACCCCATTCCTGCGCGACCCTGCAGTTCTCCCCCATCGCCCCATCCCTGCACGCACCCGCCTCTCGGTCCCCTCCCCTCCCGGAGTCCAACCTCCACCTGCCTCCCCTGCTCTGATCCCTCCGCAGCCCCATCTCTGCTCTCACAGCCTCTACTGCTTAGAGCTGAGCCTTGTCCCAGCCCCGCCTCCGCTCATGGTGGGGAGCAGGGACTGAGAACTATCCCCCCACCTGAGGCCTCCCCTGTGTCCCCCCCACCGGGGCCTGAGCCAGGGGTCTTGTCACAGTACAGGACAGGCGCGCTGTGTGTGGGACCCGCCGGGTCCGCAGTCCAGGCCTGCGGGGCGCCCTCCCCAGGCCCACCCAGGTCTCTACTACGGCGCCGACGAGCAGTGCCGCGTGGCCTTCGGGCCTTCTGCGGTGGCCTGCACCTTCACCCCGGAGAGCCTGGTGAGTCTGGCAGCGGGATGCGCCCAGCTTCCCCCTCCCAGGGCCCTTCCCGCCTCCCGGGGGCTCCTCTGCCTCTCAGGGCTCTCCTCCCCCTCCCGGGGCTCCCCGCCCTCCCGGGGGCTCCTCCGCCCACCCCAGCAGCTTCCTCCGCCCGGCTCGGGCCCCAGCGTGCACTGTGGGCGCCCTGCGCCAGACCATCTTAATTTTGGGGCAAGGATGCCACATTTTCGTTGTGAGTGGGCCCCACCATCATGTAGAGCCGGCCTGGCAGGGCCTGAGCCCATGGACTTGGATCCTAAGTAGGCAGATACCAAGGGCTGCCAGCCCAGTGGGACTGGAGGGCCTGCCAGAGGAGGGGGTCCGCTGAACCCCACAGTGGGAGCGCGGTGGCAGGAGGCAGGGTGAAGGGGCAGGCTCCCCAGACAGACTTCCTCCCGGGCTGACTGGACGCCGGGGCCCAGGCGCTTTGGCCTCGGCGGCCCTTCCTCCTTAGAAAACACGGAGACTGATCTTAGTGCCATAAAGCGCGTGAGCCCTGGGTGCTGGTGTAAACGCAGACAGATGATGTGACAAACTGGAACCTCATCTTTGATCTGAGAGCTTTTTTTCCCCCCCTGATTTTAAAAGAAAGGAAAACATTTTCACGGCCACTCAGGACCGCGGCCACTGTCCCTCCTCCCGCCGCCAGGGCCACAGGGAGTGTGGCCGTCCCTGCCCCGCAGCCGAGAGGACAGGGAGGCTGGGCACGGACCTAACCGGCTCCATGGCCTGAGACGCCACCTGTGTCTCCTCAGGACGCGTGCCAGGCGCTCTCCTGCCACACAGACCCCCTGGACCTCAGCAGCTGCAGCCGCCTCCTCTTCCCGCTCCTGGACGGGACCGAGTGCGGCCCCCAGAAGGTCAGCAGGAGCGAGGGAGTCGGGAGAGCGAGTGCGAGCATGCGTGCATGAGCATGAGTGTGTGTGTGTGTGCATGAGCATGAGTGTGTGTGAGTGTGTGCACGAGCATGAGTATGTGAACGTGTGTGAATGAGCATGAGTGTGTGAGCGTGCATGAGCATGAGTGTGTGTGTGTGCATGAGCATGAGTGTGTGTGAGTGTGTGTGCACGAGCATGAGTATGTGAACGTGTGTGCATGAGCATGAGTGTGTGAGCGTGCATGAGCATGAGCGAACATGTGTGCGTGCATGAGCATGCATATGTGCATGTGTGTGTGTGCATGAGCATGAGTGTGTGAGCGTGCATGAGCATGAGTGTGCATGAGCATGAGTGTGTGTGTGAGCATGAGCATGAGTGTGTGAGCGTGCATGAGCATGAGTGTGTGTGAGCGTGCATGAGCGAACATGTGTGCGTGCATGAGCATGAGTGTGTGTGCATGAGCATGAGTGTGTGTGTGCATGAGCATGAGTGTGCGAGCGTGTGTGCGAGCGTGTATGTGCATGAGCATGAGTGTGTGAGTGTGTGCATGCATGAGCAGGAGTGTGTGTGAGCGTGTGCGTGCATGAGCATGAGTGTGTGTGAGCGTGTGCGTGCATGAGCATGAGTGTGTGCGTGTGTGTGTGTGTGTGTGTGTGTGTGTGTGTGTATGTGCTCACACATGTTTGCGCAGGCCACCTGCAGCCTGGCAGCCCTTATTCCTGGAGCAGGAGACAGGGCGCCAGGGCAAGGGCCTGGAGCTGTGCGTGGTGCCTGTGGGTGTGGGTGTGGGTGTGAGTGTGGGTGTGGGTGTGCGTGGTGCCTGTGGGTGTGGGTGTGGGTGTGGGTGTGGGTGTGGTGCCCGTGGGGCGGCAGGTTGGCTGTCGTTCCTTGCAGTGGTGCTCCAAGGGCCGCTGCCGCTCCCTGGCAGAGCTGACCCCCATGGAGGCGGTGCACGGGCACTGGTCAGCTTGGGGTCCCCCCAGTCCTTGCTCCCGCTCCTGCGGAGGAGGCGTGGTCACCAGGAGGCGGCAGTGCAACAACCCCAGGTGCGGATGGAAGGGGGCGGGGGGCAGGGGGCTGCACTTGCCCTGGTCGGGCGTCTGTGGGTCACCTCTCACCACTGTCTCCGGGCGTTTTCAGACCTGCCTTTGGGGGGCGTGCTTGCACAGGTGCTGACCTTCAGGCCGAGATGTGCAACACCCAGGTAGGCCGGCTTCCCGGGCAGGGCCCCAGGGGCCAGGGCGGCTGGGGTGTGTGGCTCACAGCAGAAACCCTGCGTGATCTCTGAGGCTCCAAACTGCGCCCCAGCAGCCGGCCTCGCTGGTGCCCACGGCAGGTGGGGCGGCTCCAGCTCCTCCACGCGCTCTCGGCCCTTCCTGTCCAGGTTTGGTTTTATTTTTTAATCCTCGCGGAGGATACGTTTTTATTGATTTCAGAGCGAGGAAGGAAGAGCGAAGAGAGAGAGAAACATCGATGTGAGAGAAACACTGATCAGTTGCCTCCCATACACACCCCAACTTGGGGGTTGAACCCGACACCTGGGCATGTGCCCTGATGGGGAGTCACATGCACCACCTTCCGGGTGTGGAATGGGGCTCCAACCAACTGAGCCACCGGTCAGGGCTGCTGTCCAGGTTTGGGTCACGGCCATCGCAGTGGGTGTGAAGCGGGGACTGATCTCTTTGACGTTAAGGTCTGAGAGCTGCCCTCCCACCTTCTCCGGGCGGCCCCTGGGGGCCAGACCTGCAGGGAGCCCTCGCCTGGGCCTGAGGTCGGGGAGGGGGTGTGTGGGCAGCTGAGGGCCGTGTCCTGCTCCGCCGGTCCGCTCTGCCCCGCGCCTTTTCTCTCCGATGCCTCCTGCCGAGGCTCTTGGTGAAGCCTTGCCTGGCCTCTTCTGACGCGGCCTCTAGCGGCCATGCCTGTGAACGGCCCAGGCCCTGACCTCTGCGGCTCGGACCCTGGGCCTGAGCGCTGCTCTTTGCCTCCTCCCTCTGCCCCGTGTCCTCACAAATGCTCCTGGAATTCCCCATCGGCAGAAAAAGGCTCCTGTCACCCCCACTTTATAGAGCAGGGAACAGGTGCAGCCAGGAGCCAGGCTCAAACCCTCCTCATGGCCTCACACTCAGGGTGCCTCCCTGTCCCCAGGTGTAAGGGCCCCCAGCCCTGGGCCCCCTGCCCTAGCCCCCAAGCCTGGGACCCCCTGCCCTGGGCCCCCAGCCCTGGGCCCCCTGCCCTAGCCCCCAAGCCTGGGACCCCCTGCCCTGAGCCCCCTGCCCTAGGCCCCCAAGCCTGGGACCCCCTGCCCTGAGCCCCCCTGCCCTACGCCCCCTGCCCTGGGCCCCCTGCCCTAGCTCCCAAGCCCGGGATCCCCTGCCCTGGGCCCCCTGCCCTGGGCCCCCCTGCCCTGAGCCCCACTGCCCTGGGCCCCCTGCCCTAGGCCCCCAAGCCCGGGACCCTGCCCAAGCCCCCACCCCAGCCTCCATGCCTGTCCCCTGCCCTGTCTGGCAGGCCTGTGAGACCACCCAGCTGGCGTTCATGGCTGAGCAGTGTGCGGAGACCGAGGGCCGGCCGCTGGGCCTTTCCCCAGGCAATGCCTCCTCCTACCGCTGGGGCCCAGCTGTGCCTCACAGTCAAGGTGGGGCCCGGGGCTGCCCGGGGAGCGGTGTGGGCGGAAGAACCGCGGCCACCATGGCTCCCGCGGTAGACAGCAGGCGCAGACTGCATCAGCGCCGGGGGCGTCCTGGCTCGGCCCTGGGAGGGGTCTCCTGCGCGTCCTGGCTCCCAGCGGTGTGCTCCCTGCTCGGCTGCTGGGGGCACAGTGAGGTGAGGGGAGGGGAGGGGGGCACTGGGTGTGCCCTCGGCTCCTGGCTCAGCTGCACGTGTTGCCTCCTGGTTGCAAGGCCGCCTCGGAGGAACATAGACCCTGGCCCGCGAGCAGCGGGCGAAGCGGCGGGGCTGGCAGGGCGAGGGCGCCTGGAGCCTGCTTCCCGGGTCGCTGCCCTCCCTGCCCCCACCCCGCCCCTGCGTCAGCGTTCCTGTCCCTCTGCCTCCCCAGGGGACGCTCTGTGCAGACACATGTGCCGGGCCGTCGGCGAGAGCTTCATCATGCGGCGTGGGGACAGCTTCCGGGACGGCACCCGGTGTGTGCCAAGCGGCCCGCGGGAGGACGGGACCCTCAGCCTGTGCGTGTCGGGCAGCTGCAGGGTAGGCGTGTGCAGGCGGCGGGCGCCTCTCTGTCCCCTGTGGCCCCCAGGCCTGTCCCAGCAAAGCCCAACACGGCCTCCCGGGGGGCGGGTCCCTGAAGCAGCAGCCGCCTCCCGGGATGAGGGGGGACTCGGGCCGACCTTGGGGTCAGCAGGGTTGAGAGCTGCGCTGCGATCTGGGGCAGCCGTTTAAGCTCGTCTCTGGAAGGGGCCTCAGATGCTCTGTACTCGGCCCCGTTTGTCATGTGACTCAGAGCCAGTGGGGCTGCCCCTCCAGTGACACGCACCCCGGGCGCCCCTGCCACCCCTTTGCGCAGACGTTCGGCTGTGACGGCAGGATGGACTCCCGGCAGGTGCCGGACGAGTGCCAGGTGTGTGGAGGGGACAACAGCACGTGCAGCCTGCAGAGCGGCTCTTTCGTGGGCGGAAGAGCCCGAGGTAGGGGCCGGCCCCTCGCCCCCGAGAAGCTGCGGCAGCCCAGGCGGGGGCAGGCAGGGTGGGGACCCTCACGTTGGCTCTGCCCTGGAGCCTCCACCGCCCACTCTGCCAGACATTGGGAATCTGCTGTGGTTTGCAAAGCCATTGCTTAGAGCAGCGGTTCTCAACCTGTGGGTTGCGACCCCTTTGGTGGTCGAACGACCCTTTCACAGGGGTCGCCTAAGACCATCCTGTGTATCAGATATTTACATGACGATTCATAATAGTAGCATTACAGTGATGAAGTAGCAACGAAAATACTTTTATGGTTGGGTCACAAGATGAGGAACTGTATTTAAAGGGCCAGAAGGTTGAGAGCCGCAGGCTTAGCAGGGTTCCCCAAACTACGGCCCCGCAGGCCATATGCAAATACAAATATTGTATTTGTTCCCATTTTGTTTTTTTACTTCAAAATAAGATATGTGCAGTGTGCATAGGAATTTGTTCAAAGTTTTTTTTAAAAAACTATAGTCCGGCCCTCCAACGGTCTGAGGGACAGTGAACTGGCTCCCTGTTTAAAAAGTTTGAGGACCGCCGAAACCGGTTTGGCTCAGTGGATAGAGCCTCGGCCTGTGGACTGAAAGGTCCCAGGTTCGATTCCGGTCAAGGGCATGTACCTGGGTTGCGGGCACATCCCCAGTAGGAGATGTGCAGGAGGCAGCTGATCGATGTCTCTCTCTCATCGATGTTTCTAACTCTCTATCTCTCTCCCTTCCTCTCTGTAAAAAATCAATAAAATATATTAAAAAAAAAAATCAAAAAAAAAAAAAAAAGTTTGAGGACCCCTGGGAGGGTCAGTGGAGGACTTGATCCCACCTCCCTCCGGCAGGTCCCACCCCTCCCCCCGCCAGGGTGGCTCCCCCACAGGTGGCCCTCCACCCGCCCGATTGCCCACCAAGGCCCGCGGCTGCCTGGGGCGCCCCCACAGTGGGGCTGGCGCTGTGGGGCCGGTTCTTGGTGCCGAAACCTGCCCCTGGCCTGCGGCGGGGCGGGGTCTCAGCTCCCTGCTCCCTCCTAGAGTACGTCACGTTCCTGACGCTGACTCCCAACCTGACCAGGGTGCACATCGCCAACCACAGGCCTCTCTTCACACACCTGGGTGAGTTGGTGGAAGGCTCGCCAGTTTGCCAAACCTTGAAGGTGGAGGGCACGGTCCCCAAGATGCCCGCACTGCTGACGCCAACGTTGAGGTTGGGGTTCCCCAAACCACCGCCAGATTGGACAGCTCACTGGGCCCCCAGGCTCAGCTGTTAGGGTCACGGTGGAAACGGGGAAGGACAGAGTAAACCAGCCAGGAGGAGATGCCAGGGCAGAGTCGGGGCTCTGGGCCAGCGTCCAGCTGATGGGCATGGAGTATTGCCCACCCAGGCTCCCTGCCCGTTTCTACTGGGGCTTCGTTATGTAGGCCTGATCGGTTATTGACCGATGGATCGATTGAGCGCTCACATGAGTGGTCTGTCTCCAGGCTGACTCATGCCCTGTGGCCCAAGGCCCCGGAACCACGTGTTTGGTCTTTCTGGTTGGCCAGGCCCCTCCTTAAACACTCCCCGGGGCTGGCCCTATTGTTGGGCAAGGCCGACTTCTTTACTCCCAGTCTCCCTGGGGCTGTGTGTCCAGGGTAGCCCACACCTGACCTTTGAACCCAGAGTGGGGGCCTACCGGGTCCCTGAGCTCCTGAACCGGCCCGCAGAGCTCGCGTGGGGGTGCGTGGTGGGGAGCAGGCCCGGTGCTCCCCGGGTTCTGGAGGAGGCGCGGAGTTGCCTCTGTGAGGAAGCCTGGGGCAGCCCCTGTGTGCACCTGGAGGGGTGCCTGCAGAGACGCGGGGGACCCGCTCCTGGGGCTGGGGACCCGGAGGAGGACGGTCGCAGGTGTGGCCACGGAGACGACAACCTGTTGGCCGATTCCTTAAACCAGGGCCTCCTCTGTGAAGGGGTGGTGCCCCCTCCTAGGTGGGGCGGGGCGGGGGGGGGGACTCCGATGTGCTGACAGGCCTCGCTCCCCCAGCGGTGAGGATCCGCGGGCGCTACGTGGTGGCTGGGAATTTCAGCATCTCCCCCAGCGGCAGCCACCCCTCCCTCCTGGAGGACAGCCGCATCGAGTACAGAGTGACCCTCACCGAGGACCGGCTGCCCCGCCTGGAGGAGATCTCCATCCCGGGCCCCACCCAGGAAGACATGGAGATCCAGGTGACCAGCCGCTCAGCCGCTCGCTCATACGGAGCCCCTGGTGCTGAGTGGGTGGCCAGAGAGCTGGGCAGGCCCAGGGGCTGCCCCCGGAGGGCGGCGGGGCTGGGCCTGGAGGAGCTGGTGCCCAGGCCAGCCAGCGGGCAGTGTCTCCAGGGAACCTGCGAGCACAGGAGGGGTGCTTAGGGGGCTGAAGGAAGGGGACCCCAGGCAAGAAGGCTAGCGGGCAGGGCAGACCTGGAGGGGCTTCCTGGCCACGGGCGGAGTCTGGGCTTCCTCCTGGGCGTCCCAGGGCTGAGGGGCCCTGCAGTTGGAGTTGGGAGGGGCCTGGGTCAGGCCTGGCCCAGGGCGGTGGAGGAGCAACACAGTCGGGAAGGCCGGTCTCGCCAATGCTGAGGTCAGAGGCCTCGGTCTCCTCCCCTGTGGAATGGGGTCTCAGTCCTGCCTCCTGGAGTCGAAGCATGCTTAAGGAGTGACCACCCCTTCCCGCTGTACCCCCCGCCCCCCAGGTCTCATCTCTTCTGATCTCACCCCAGGCCCGTGCTGGGCTCCTCTCTGTCTGAGGCCCTGTCTCCCGCCTCTGCTCCATGCCCCACCCCTACTCCCCCTAGAGCCTGCAACACCTTTCAGGCTGCTGCCCTGCCCCCACCAGGCCCTGTAGGGTTATCTGTCACCACCCCACCCCACCCCACCCCACCCCGATCTCCTGGAGGCTGCGACAGGGTCCCACTCGCCGTGCTGTCCCCAGAACCTGGGTGCGGCCACCTCAGTGGTTGCTTGCTGAGTGGAAGAATGTATGGCCTCCAGGAGGTGGCGGTGGCAGCGATCACCAGGGAGCCCCTGGGTGAGGCCCCGTGCGCCCGTCTCCTGCAGGTGTACAGGCGCTATGGCGAGGAGTATGGCAACGCCACCCGCCCGCACGTCACCTTCACCTACTTCCAGCCTAAGCTGCGGGCCTGGGTGTGGGCTGCCACTCGGGGGGCCTGCTCGGTGAGCTGTGGGGCAGGTGAGGCCCGGGGCAGGGCAGGCCCCAGCCTGGCTTGCCCCCTGCATGGAGGTGGCCTTGCCTCCCTCTTTCTTCCCAGGGTTGCGATGGGTGACCTACAGCTGCCTGGACCAGGCCAGGAACCAGTGGGTGGAGGCTGCCCGGTGCGCAGGGAGCCCACAGCCGGCGGCCTGGCCAGAGCCCTGCACCCCTGGGGCCTGCCCCCCATAGTGAGTGCCGTCTGTGGGGCTCTCCCCTGGGTCATGGGGCCCACGCCGCCTGGGCGGGGCAGGGTGCCTCTGTGTGTGCCCTCGCGTAGCCCTGGAGGCTCCCTGTGAGGCAGCGTCCTGCGCTGCAGGAGAGGACACTGAGCCGCAGGCAGACGAGGCATCGGTGACCCACCCTGGTGCACCTGTCTGCGGGCGGAACACGCGCCCTGAGCGCAGGTGGTCACTGTATGTGGGGGTGATCACCTAGCTGGGCGGGCGTGGGCGACTCGGAGGCAGCCACAGAGAGCAGCTGACGGAAAGTACCTGGCCATCGCCGTCGCGGGACCAGGCCGGTGTGGTTGGTGGGAGCATAATGTTAGAGCAGTGGTTCTCAACCTTCTGGCCCTTTAAATACAGTTCCTCATGTTGTGACCCAACCATACAATTATTTTCATTGCTACTTCATAACTGTCATGTTGCTACTGTTATGACTTGTCATGGAAATACCTGATCTGCAGGATGGTCTTAGGCGACCCCTGTGAAAGGGTCGTTCGACCGCCAAAGGTCGCAACCCACAGGTTGAGAACTGCTGCGTTAGAGGCAAGGCGGTCCCTCCTGGGTGCAGGGCTGGGCAGCCGCCCGCCTGCACCTTCTGCAGGTGTCGTCAGCCTCAGGTGACGGTGGGGACCTGGAGAGCTGGGGCGGGCTGGCCGGCCCGTGCCGTGTCTGGGTACCTGAAGGGACACATGCCCAGCCCGGCCCAGGGCAGCGAGTCAGCTGGACAGATCTGCCTGCTCCCCCCCCCACCCCCCCCCACCCCCAGCCAACCCAGAACCTGGCAGGGCCCTACTCTGCCGCTCTCTCCTCAGCTGGGCAGCTGGAGACTTCGGCCCCTGCAGCACCTCCTGCGGGACAGGCCTGCGGGAGCGGGCGGTGCGCTGCGTGCAGGCCCTGGGCCCCCGCCTGAGGACGCTGCCCCCTGCCCAGTGCGCAGCGCTGGCCCAGAAGCCCGCGGGGGTGGAAACCTGCAGCTCCCAGCCCTGCCCCCCCAGGTGAGCGCGGGGTGGGGCAGGTTCTCCCCGCCAGGGCTTGTCCCTGCGCTGTGCCCAGCCCCCCTCAATGCCCTGTTCCCCTGGCCTCTAGCTGGGCGCTGCCATCCCGGCGACGGGCAGGGCCGGCCCAGGCCTAGGAGTGCCAGCTCCAGATTCCCTGCCCAGGAGACCTGCACCCACTTCTCTCTGAGCCTCTGGGGCCCTGCTCAGGGAGGGGCTGTGAGGCCCAAGCGAGGCCGCGAAAGGAAAGCAATAAATGCCACTTCCTGTCACTGTGGTCGCTGCCATCTCCAGGCTGGCAGCTACCTATCACTCTGATTTGCTGCCAACCGGCTGGGTGCCCAGGGCCCCCGTTTTCTTACTTATCCCTTGGGTCCTGGTGGCCCCCACGTGGCCGGGCTCCTTTCCCCTCTCGCGCCCACAGCAGACACAGCGACCACCACTCTTCCCACCGAGGGCCGGTCCTGCCTCACAGTCCTCCCCAGCACACACCCGGGCAGTCGCTGCCCCTCGGGCTGGCACCCTCCTGAAGCGACTCCCTGTCCCTGACCTGGTGACCCGGTTGCAGCTGACACTGGCTGGGCAGTGGGAGCACCTGGTTACCTGGCAGAGGCCCCCCTTCGCCTCTGGGAACAGGCGGTGGGGCCTGTCACTGCCCCTCCTGCCCAGCGCAGTGCCCGCAGCTGGCGGCCAGCCCTTCAGGGCGAGGCCCGGGCTTGCTTCTTTGTGGGGCCCCTCTTTGGGTTCTTGGATATTGGGGAGCAAGTTCTCCCTGCCCCGGTGGCCAGGCTGCCTGACAGCCGATGGCAGGGGCAGGACCTGATGGCTGTCCTGGGCTGTCAGGTGGGAGGTGTCGGACGCGTGCCCGTTGGCCTGTGGAGCAGACCTGGCTGCACAGAATGTCACGTGCGCGCAGGGGGCGGACGGCCTGGAGGCGCCAGTGACCGCCGGGCCCTGCTCCGTGGACCAGACGCCAGCTGCCCTCGAGCCCTGCGTGGAGGTGGCCTGTCCTCCGGGCGGGGGCCCTGTGAGTGTCCTGGGCTTGGGGGTGGCTGGGCTCTTGGGCGCTTGTCGGGCTGGGAGAACGGGGAGCGCTGGTTACCGTTGGCCTCCCGGCCGGAGTGCGAGGACTCCTGCAGCGCTGCCTCTGCCGGAGCCCGGCCTGAGATACGCGGAGGAACCGCTCCGGGCCCCCGGGCAGCCCCTCCCCGGGCAAGCTGGGCTCAGGGGGCCAGGCCCTGTTAGGGAGCTGCGCGGAGGAGGGCTGCCAGGCTCCCCCTGGCGTCCAGGGCTCGAGGCTGGTGCTGCTGCTTGCACACAAGGGCTGGCCAACCCTGTCCGCCGGGGTTGGGGACCGCAGGCCAGGGGCGGCAAATCCGCTCCCTCAGCCCTGCCCACGGTGACCTCACGCTGATGCAGAGGCCAGGGGGGGTGGGGGTGGTGAGGCAGCAGCATCGCTGGGGGCCTGGAAGCGAGCCCCCCTGGGGAGGATCAGCAGGGGCGGGGGGAGGATGGCCCCCAGGGTGCTGGTGACCACTTCTTTCTCCTGAGGGATCGGGATGGTGGGCGTGGAGGTCAGAGGTGGGTGCCCGGACCCATCAGCTTGGTGCTTGCCCCCTGCAGCCGGACCCCCAGCCTCTGGGGGAGGAGGCTGCACCCGCACCGGGCGGCCCCAGGCTGGGGGCTCGCGCTGCCCACGTGTGGACGCCCCTGGCGGGGCCCTGCTCCGTCTCCTGTGGCAGAGGTGAGGCCCCTGCACACCCAAGCTCATTAGCTAGCTCTTGCCTGCCTGCATCTGGCTTCGTTCTAAAAAGCATTTGGGTGGCTTCTAGAAAATTCCAGCTGCGCGAGGAAGTGCCAGTGTACGAGGAGATTGGGGCAGAGTGCAGACAGCCCTGCACTAGTTCAGTGATCATCCAAGAGACAGAAAAGATCGTAGGACATATTGGCACCAAGAGCCTGTGTCCTGAGGCCCAGAGAAGCTGGGAGAGAGGGGCCCACGTTTAGCTCTGAGCTCCTGGTGCCAAACCAGAGAAACAAATGGAAGATATGCAGTGGCCTTCAACGCCCACCGCTCAGTACGGCCTCGGCTCGGTCAGAACGGAGCCAGAGGTTTCTTTGAGGAAGTTCCCTATGTGTTGATGGCAAACACAGTAAGGGGTGTTTAGAGCAGTTCTCATCCTGCCCCTCAGGAAACCTACTATGTGCCAGGCACTTCGTAACCCCCCCTCGAAAGTCCCTGTACACATCCCTGCGAGTGAGCCATCAGCATATGAAGACCCTGAGGCTCAGAGAGGTTAGGTCACTGTCCAAGGTCGCTGTCCAAGGTCACACGCTGGTCAGTGGCAGAGCCGGGACCCGTGGTCCTGGCTGAGCCCTCCTCCTGGGCCCGGGTCCCTGCTTCCTCCCTGCAGGCCAGATGGAGCTGCGTTTCGTGTGCATGGACTCCGCCCGGGGGACAGCTGTCCAGGAAGAGCTGTGTGACCTGGCGAGCAAGCCGGGGAGCCGGCGCGAGGTCTGCCAGGCTGCCCCATGCCCGGCCTGGTGAGCGGGGAAGGAGACTGCGCGGGGCAGCAGCCGGGTCCCCTCTTGCCCTGGGCTGTGGCCTCCTGCAGGTGGGAGACCTGCGCCTTGGGGCATGCCCGGTGACCTGTGGTGGTGGGCAGCTGCCGCTGGCTGTGCGCTGTGTGAGGCGGGACCGTGGACGCTCCCTCCCCCTGCCTCACTCCAAGTGCAGGCCGGCGCCCCGGCCCAGCCGCCTCGAGGAGTGCAGCCCGGAGCCCTGCCCCGCCAGGTGGGCCCCTCCCCCAGGAGGCGGGTGGTCCGAGGGGCTTCATGGGGCTGTGGGTAAAGCGCATGGCCCGGGTCCGGGTGCTGTGGGCACACGTGGTGGATGGCTTGTTTTGTCATCGCCTGCTCCTTACCGAGCACCACTGTGCCAGGCACTGCTGTGGCACGAGGGGTCACAGCACTGAACCGACAGCACCTCTGCCCTCCCGAAGCAGATGCTGGGACGGCAACGGGCGATAAGTCGGACAGACAGGAGTGGCTAGTGACGGGTGTGACCGTGCACGTGGCCAAGGCAGCGGGAGGCGGGCCCCGGGGTGGAGAGGCTGGGATCCCTTTGGACACACATATCTTAGCAGGACCGGGGTGCCCTGCCCCCTCCCACTGCCTTTGGACACCTGTCCTCCTCTTCCCCTTCTGTAAAATGGGTTGTTCTGATGTTCTCAGTCCACTGTACCAGCCCCTCAGTGGACCCCCAGAGAGAGTGCCTCAGCGGGCCCCTCCTGGTGGGGAAAGGAGGGGACCCCTGGCTGCTCGGGGTCCTCCCCTAACTCCGCTTTGCCGCAGGTGGCGGTACAAGCTGGCGGCCTGCAGCGTGAGCTGTGGGGGTGGGGTGGCGCGGAGGATCCTGTATTGTGCCCGGGCCCACGGGCAGGACGAGGACGAGGAGATCCTGCCGGATACCCAGTGCCAGGGGCTGCCTCGGCCAGAGCCGCAGGAGGCCTGCAGCCCGGAGCCCTGCCCACCCAGGTCAGCAGCCCCAGGGTGCAGGCGCCAGGCCAGGGCCATGGGGACTCAGGGCTGGCTCAGTGGCTCAGGACACAGTCCTTGGAAAACGGGATCAGCTGGCAGGCTGTGCCAGGTGCCAGAGATGGCGGCCAACACACCAGCCACGCTGTGGGTTCTCACGCGGTGTGGGTGTGGGTAGCGCTGGGCAGACGCTTCATTGGGTGGAGGAGGCAGATGGGTGGGGCCTGCGGTGGTCCCAGTGGGGAGCCAAGCACCAGGCACACAGGCAGAAGGGTGCTCAGGCCGGTGGGGGTGGGGGTGGGGGATGGGAGGGTAGGGGAGTGGGGATGGGGCTCCAAGACCAGGCTGGGGCCACGGGAAGGGCACATGCTCTCGCCTCGTCCACAGGCTCCATGGTTTCCTCATCGTATATGTGCATTTTGATTTTAAGTAGACTTATATCAATTGCAGAGAGGAAGGGAGAGAGAGAGAGACATCAGTGATGAGAGAGTCATGGATTGGCTGCCTCCTGCACGCCCCGCACTGGGGATGAGCCCGCAACCCCGGCCTGTGCCCTGACCTGGAATCGAACCCTGACCTGGTTCCTAGGCTGAGGCTCAGCCCGAGCCCCGCCGGCCAGGCTACCTGTGCGCTGTAATGATGTCATGCTTTCCCGCATCGCACAGAAGGGTGACAGGGTCAGGGACGTCCTCACAGTGCCACGTGTTCCTCCCACCTCTTGTTTTTAAAGAAACACCCCTTACGGATGAGACTCTTACACGTAAGCCCTTGAGCTCATCTGTGGTTTATTTGGGGTAAGTTGGGAAGTCGGGAGCAAGCTCTGTTTTTCCAGTTTGCTAACCAGCGGTGCCCGAGTTCCTCCCAGCGGCCCCTCACCACGTCCACAAGTCCTGCGTCTGTTGGATGCACGGGAGGCGTCTGCCACGCCCGCTAGCTCCCCCTCCCCCATTCCCACCCAGATCAAGTTGTCTTAAACGGCAGCTTTGTGACTCATTTACCATTCCTACCAAAGTGTCTGTTGAGGTCACTGCTTGTGCTAATGTTGCCGTCCTTGTACCCCACTATTTCCCACGGCGCATTTAGAGGTACAGGTGATCTTGGATTTGTGGGAATTTCACACACTTGAGGTCTGGCTCCCCTTGCAAGTCGCTGTGGCCACTCTGGCCTCCTTGATGTTCTAGAACATTCCGGGGATGCCTGACTCAGGGCTATCCCTTTCACCCAGGCTCGAGTCAACCAACAGGCGGTGGGGGCCCTCCCTGAGCACTGGTGCAGAATGGCACACGCACCCACCCACGATGCTCAGCTTGGCTTCATTGTTCTTTTTTAAGATACGTTTTTATTGATTGGAGAGGGAGAGGGATAGAGAGAGGAACACCTGTCAGCTGCCTCCTGCACGCCCCTGACTGGGGCCTGGGACCTGCCTGGCTGACCATCCGGGGAGCCCAGGGGCCGTGCCATCCTGGGGCCTCTTTTCCTGCAGGTGGAAAGTCACGTCCCGTGGCCCATGCTCAGCCAGCTGTGGCCTCGGCACCGCCACCCGCTCCATAGCCTGCGTGCGGCTGGACCGAGGCCAGGACACGGAGGTGGACGGGGCGGCCTGTGCGGCTCTGGCGCGGCCACGGGCCAGCATCCCCTGCGTCGTCGCCGACTGCACGTACCAGTGGCACCTCAGCACCTGGACGCAGGTAAGGCGCGGCTGGGGCGGGGAGAGCGTCCGATGAGGCCTCACATGGGGACCCCGGGAGCTTCGTCACTGTGACGCCCGGAAGGAGATGGGAAAGCAGGCATGGGGGGCGGGGCGGGCACCCAGAGAGGAAGACAGCAGGCCTGGAGGCAGGGAGGGCAGCGGGCCCTCAGAGGTCGAGGTCGCAGATACAGGAAGGCGAGGGCAGACAACCAGATTCCCCCCAGACAAGCAGGTGCCACCCCGGCCCAGCACCTCCCCAGGCACCCAGAGACAGCGGGAGGTAGGGCTGGGCCTCCGGGCTTGCTCGCGGTGTAGAGAAGAGGCAAAGCAGAGCTGCCTCCCATCGGTCAGAAGAGCCAGGGGCATCAGCCGGGAGATGAGGGCTCAGGAGGGCAGTTCCGGGCAGGAGGGCAGGGCGGACGGCTGCAGGGACAGACGGGGGACAGCCATGCCTCCTGATCCCTGCTCCAGGGTCTGGAGACGCAAAGAGGCCTGGAGGGTGACAGGTAGGGACGGGAGCTTGAATCCCTGCCCCTCCTCCCTGTGACCCATACACCGCAGCCTCAGCCTCGGGGGGCTCACTGTGGAACGGAGACAGGGACGCGCCTCCAGTGCTGTGCGGAGACTAGCGGTCATGCCCGGCCCGTGTCCCCTGTCCTCGTCACCCTCAGAAGGGAGGCCCCTCCTTCCCTCTTCCCTGCAGTGCTCCGTCTCCTGCGGGGATGGCGTCCAGCTCCGGCGCGACACCTGCCTGGGCCCGCAGGCCCAGGGGCCCGTGCCAGCCGACTTCTGCCAGCACCTGCCCAAGCCCGCCACGGTGCGGGGCTGCTGGGCCGGGCCCTGCGCGGGGCCGGGGACGCCCAGCCTGGCGCCCCGCGAGGAAGCCGCTGCTCCAGGACAGACCACGGCTGGCCCTGCCGCCGCTTCCCCGGAGTGGCCCCAGCCCTGGGCCCGCCTCCTCTCCCAGGAGAGCCCTGGGGGGGCCGGTATGTCCCTTCCTCCTCGCTGTCTGGGCGGCTGGCTGTAGGAGGGGGGCAGAGGGTGCGAAGCCAGGACCACTCTCCACACGCCCGCCCCTCAGAGCATCCAGGAATGCTCTGTGCCCGGACCCTGACATCCTGCAGCCCCCACCCCTCACCTGAGAGGGGTTCCTGCGAGGCCTAGGAGGGCATCACCCCTTCCTCCACACACACTCAGCCTCCTTCCCAGCAGGGAAAACCCCAGCCCTGCCCCTGGGCTGCCCCACCCGGAAGCTCTGCCTCCTGCTCCCTGTCCAGGTCCCTGTGGCCGGCAGCACCTCGAGCCAACAGGAGCCATTGACTTGCGAGGCGCCGGGCAGGCGGACTGCGCCGTGGCCATCGGGCGGCCCCTGGGTGAGATGCTGACCCTCCAGGTGCTGGAGAGCTCCCTCAACTGCAGCGCCGGTAGGTCCGGGCCCAGAGCTGCTGCCGGGAAGCGGGCGGGTCGGGATGGAACTCGGCCGTGCGCCCCAGGGACTCTGCTGCCAGCCCGGACGGGGAGCCGGCCTCACTGCCCGTCCTTGCAGGGGAGATGCTGCTGCTCTGGGGCAGGCTCATGTGGCGGAAGGCGTGCAGGAAGCTGGCCGGCCTGACCCTCAGTTCCAAGGCCAACACCCTGGTGGTGACGCAGCGCCGAGTGCGGCCGGGAGGCGGAGGCGGAGTGGTGCTGCGGTTCTCCAGTCGGCCCGCCCCGGGGGCCGTCCACAGAGGTGGGCAGGCGCCAGAGCCGCCCCGCCCGCCGGGGCTGCTGGGCTGAGCTGCTGCCAGCGGGGCCGTGGGCAAGGACACCCCCCTCCCCCCACTCGCCGGGGCCAGTCTGCGCGAGGGGTCAGCTGGAGTCTCAGCGTGTGACCCTTCAGCGAGACGGGCAGTGGGGCTCCGGCCACATCCTCACCCCGTCCCTCAGGCCACACAGCCCCTTCAAGACCCTTTGGGACCCTCTGACGCAGCCAGGTCCTGTGCACAGGCCTCCGCATCCGCGGGGCGGTTTCTCCAGTCGGGTCAGGGCTTGCCCTCTCCCAACAGCCCACTCTGGCCGAAGGCACTTCCCCAGCCTGTCCCAGAGGCTTCTGCCCCCCCACCCCCCACCCCCGCCTCAGGTGAGAAGAGGGTCACTAGAGGCTTCTTCCTTCCTGGAGATCTGAGGCCTCCCCTGCCCCTCCATGCTGTGTGGCCCACGGGCGACTGTCTCCCTTCCCTCTCCCCGCTCCGCACTTCCAAGCCTCCTACATGCAGGGGCCCGCCCAGGGGAGGCCCAGGAGGCACTGCAGGTGGCGTCCGTCCTCGTGCCAGGCTCGGTGTTCAGCACGTTGGCACGTGTGACTTTGCTGAGTCCTAAAACCACTCGGCCCAGTGTTTGCTCTCGTCCCCCCACTTTAAAGAGGAGGGAGCTGAAGCTCAAGCGTGTAAGGCCTTGGCCTGGGATCACACTGGGAGGTGGAGGAGGTGGGGTTCAGTGGGGGCTCCTGCCTGGGTCCTGGCCTTGGCCCCAGTGCCACACTGTCCCCCTTGCTGCTCGCCAGCTGCGAGCGGCTCTGCTCCTGGCCCCTGGCAGTAGTGTCTTTCAGGGGCTCCTGCATCCGGGGCCACACCCCGTCATCCCCCGCTCTCCCCTGCAGAATGTGACACGCAGCTCTTCGGCCCCCGGGGTGAGATTGCCAGCCCACTGGTGAGTTCTGGTGGGAGGACCGCGGGGGGCTGCCGCATCTTCATCGACGTGGCTCCGTGGGCCCGTATCGCCATCCACGCCCTGGCCACTGACATGGGCACCGAGGGAGCTGATGCCAGCTACATCTCGGTGAGGCCACCATGAGGGCGACAGGAATGGCTGACTCTTGCTGTGGTCTGGACAGCTGTCCCTGGGGATGAGGGCCAGGGTGCTGGGGTAGAGGACCCCCTGAGTCTACTTCAGACCAAAACCTTCAAAAATTAGTGCAGGAATGGGAGAAAAGCGCCTCTTCCACGTACTCGCCAGCAAATGCTGATTGTGCCCCCACAAGAGAGAATAGAAGAGACCTAGTCCCATGTGGACAGCCGTTAACCCGGGCCTGAAGCGCAATGTTAGAGCCGGAGACAGCTTCCCCAGGAGAGGGGCACCCCCTCCCCCATGGGGTGTGTGTGTTGGGAGAATTGTCCTCCGCCCGGCGTCAGCTCCTCTGGATGAGGCAGCCTGATGTGGAAAAGAGCAGACCTGGGCCAGGTCCCAGCTCGGGCGCCCTGGCTGTGAGCCGGGGAGGGGCACGAGCGCTCTGAGCCTGCTTCCCGGGTGGGCTAACAGTGCCTTCCTCAGGGGGCTGTTGGGTGAGGACTGAATGTGACCCTGAGTGCAGATCCTGGTCCAGTTCGGGCTCCAGAGTGCCGGCTGGTTTTCATTTGTGACCTGCCCTTCGGGGCTGCCCCTCTCCTCCCAGATCCGGGACGTCCACAGTCTGAAAACGACCACATTCCGCGGGCAGCAAGCGCTCTACTGGGAGTCAGAGGGCAGCCAGGCGGAGGTGGAGTTCAGCCAGGGCTTCCTGGACACACATGCCCGCCTGCGGGGCCAGTACTGGACACTGCAGTCCAGAGCTCCCGCGCCCCGCACTGCCCCGCCCTAGCTGCCTCTCCCGGCACGACGGGTGCAGTGAGGGGTGCCCCCTCCAGTTCTGGGGGGGCGAGGAGGGGAGCTGACCTGTATGAGCTGCTGGCTGCCTGGCCGCCCCGGGGTGCTTCCCGATCTGAACGCCCTCCCATCTTCAGTGTCGCCGTTAGCGCCTTCTCCAAGGAGCACAACGTTAGGGGGCAGAAGGGGACACTCTGGAATGGCAGCCCCAGCCGTTCAGGCACCAATAAAAAGGACGTGCGGTCTGACTGGCGTTTTCTTCACAAAACCTGTCCAGATCCGCTTGCAAGCCCGCCGCACAGCAGGCGGGTCCCGGCCGCGGTCGAGTTCCAGACCCGTCCCTGACCCGGTCGAACCTCTCGCCACTCCTGACGGTGCAGCAGGGCGCGCGGTCGCCACGGGGCGCCCACCTGTTCGTTTTCCGCCAAGCCCCGCCCCTCGGCTAGCCCATTGGGCGGGTGTGTCCACCTGGGAGTCCTGCGCCGCCAAAACCAGCGCCTATGCTAATGAGCGCGAGCCCGACGGGCCAACCTCTGCCTCGCCCCGGAACTCCGCCCCCTATGCAAATGAGCACCAGCACGTCGGGCGCTACTCGCCTCGGACCTGCAAGCCCCACCCCCTATGCTAATAAGGCCGCCTTCCCACAAGGCAGCGCGCTGGCCAACGCGGCCGGCTCTGGAGCCCTTTGTGAGGGCGGTGGGCTGCGCCGGATAGCGGCACCATGAGTGGCTCTGACGGGGCCTCAGCGACGTCCGTCAACTCCGCGCCTCCTGCGCAGGAGGAGGGCATGACGTGGTGGTACCGCTGGCTCTGTCGCCTGTCGGGGGTGCTGGGGGCCATCTGTGAGTACAGGTCTGGGCGAGGGGCGGCCCCGCCGCCCACTGCGCATGCGCGCCTCCGGGCCGGGACCTTGGGGCGGGGGTCTGCGGGGCACGCGCGGCCTGCGCGGGGCGGGGGCGTGGCGCAGCGGCGCCCGGGCGGTTGCCATGGTTACCGGCCGCGGCCGGGGCTGCTGGGTTTCCGGCTGGGCTGGCGGCTCTGGGGACCTTCCAGGAGGGAACCTGAGCTCGGCGGGAGCGCGGGGCTGGACGCGGCCCCGGCACGTGGGGACAGCGCCCCGGTCTCCGAGTCCGCCCTGAGGCTGCTTGCGGAGCGCCGCTGGCCTGGCCCGAGGCGGCCCCACCTGTTGACTTGGGTGAGGGTGGGGGCGCAGCCGTCTTCACCTTTGGGCGAAGGTTGTTTGCGAGCGGGGCGGTGCTTCCTGAGGCCGGCGGTGGAGAGGACGGGCGGGTGGTGAGCTGAGGGAGGCGGCCAGCGCGACCCCGCTCCGGGCACGTCCTTCCTCTCCCCACCTGCCCCCCAGCCCCGGCCGGCACACGCCCCGACCTCAGGGCACACCCCCCTGACCTCGGGGCACCCCCCCTGACCTTGGGGTGATCTCGGGACACCCCCCCCCCCGACCTCGGGTGTCCGGGACAGTCCGGCGGGTTTAGCACAAGCCCCCAAGAGAGCATCCACAGGAAGGCGGTCAGCTCCAGAAGTAAAATAAAGACCAGCTGGCAGGTCTTCCAAAGGCAGATACACGCCTGTTTGAATGGCCTGCTCTTCTTCCCTCAGCCCTGGAGGAGGGGGTGGGAGAGGGCGCAGCGGAGGTCTTAGGAAGGAGCTGGAAGCCTGGCACAGAGGCTGGGGTCCGGGCAGGGCAGGCCCTGGTCAGATCTCCCAGAAGGACACTCCCAGCGGCCCCTTCCAGTCCCACAGTCCTCCCAGCTGGTGGGGTGGGGAGTCCGGTGCAGGGTTAGGACTGCGCTGCCCCGGCCCTCCCCCAAGTCACAGGCTTCCCCGGTCCCTGTCCTGCTGCCCAGCGTGTTTGTGACTCTGTAGAAGGGACTGGTGGGCTTGAGGTCAGGCCTTAGGTTCCAGCCCCTCAAGTTGGATGAGCTGTTTCCCTGGCAGATGGGGGGGTGGGGGGGCTGTCCCTCCTGGCTGGGCTGAAACCTGGTCCTCCCCAAGGCTGGCTGTTGCTGGCACAGGGGGTGGAGTCGGTGCTGAAGGTGAAGCACCCACTGCAGCAGGTGAGATGGGGTGGGAGGAGGGGGTTGGGGGTAGGGGTTGGGGGTGCATAGCTGACGAGCACAGAGCAGTGTTGTCTTGTGGGCGCTTGGCGTCGTGGCCCCGGGCACCTGGCCTGAGTGTGCACGCGGCACGCTTTTGGTGGGCAGGAAGTACGTCTGTTATTTAGGCGGTCTTGGGGGCACCCGAGGGCAGCCCCATTGCAGCTGGGCTCACTTTGCCTGGTGCTCCTCCCCCGCCTGCTGCCTGCATAGGGTTACACGGGAAAACTGGAATTCCAGCCGCGTCGGGCTCAGGTGCACAGGCGCGATGCAACTTTAATGACCTGGTGCTGCTGGCTGCTCAGCGGGCCCTCACCAGCTATGGCGCTGGCTGGGTCCCTGGACCTGCCTGGCAGGCTGCCGGCATTCTTGGTGAAGCTGGGCCTGCGGGCTGTGGAGAGAGGAGGAGGGCGAGTGTGGCAGACCCTGCCCGCAGGGTGCGGTGGGGAGGGGTGGGCAACGCTCCACATTTGGGGCACCCGAGAAGCCCCTTTCAAGGGTAGAAGAGGATGCACCCCCTTGCTGTGCCGGGGTGGGCAGGCCGGACATGGGACTGGCCTGTGTGCAGGAGAGAAAACAGGCCTGCGAGGTGAGGAGACCACACCCAACCACGGCCTGGCTGGTGTGCAGGTCAGAGCCTGGGACCCAGGCCTGCCTGTCCGGGCTGTTCTCAGAGGCAGCCCTGTCACAGCCCAAACCCAGGCCATGGCCTGAGTCAGAGGGCTTCTCGTGGCCCCCTGGGAATGGGGGGTCGGAAGGGATTCTGACGTCACACACCATCTCCCCGGTGGCCTTCGCGGCGGACCGTCCCTCCCCTGCTTCTAAACCTGCCGTGTCTCTTGCTTTCAAGCGTGCGCCATCTCGGGCCTGTTCAGCTGCATCACCATCCACCCTCTGAACATCGCGGCGGGCGTGTGGATGATGTGAGTAGCGCGCCTTCCTGCGGGGCTCGGGCCACCGTGCGCATCTCCTCCTCCTCCTCCTCCTCCTCCTCCTCCTCCTCCTCCTCCGTGCCCGGGCTCGGCTTTCCTGAGCCCTGTCAGGGCCGGGCCTGGAACGCCCACCCCGGCCTTTGTTGGGTGTAGTGTCTACAACGTCAGACTCCGTGGGTACCAAGTCCACGGCCAAGGGCCTCACCCTGGGACCCCCAGGCCGTCCTGGCCAGCCCACGACGGTGACGCGGGGAGGAAGGTTTCTGTTGGGTCTCAGTCAGGTGCTGGGATCCGGCGGTCCAGCTCCGAGGTGGGCAGGCAGTGCTGGCTGCAGATGCAGCAGATCAGAGTGGGCGAGGGTCAGGCATTAAAACGCCTGATGAGTCTTTGCCCACCTCCTACCAGGGTAGCTGCCCCGTGGGAAGGGAAGGGAGGGGTGAGAACTGGGCAGAGCGCTCTGGCTGCATCTGACACCCCTAGGCAATGAGAAGTGGCTGAGCACCCAGCACGGCCCCTGCCCACATGGGGCGGTGGGGGAGGAGCACAGAGATGGGCGGATGTCCCGCCCTCAGGGGGCTCAGGCAGTGGTGAGGCCTGGGTTGTGATGCTGGAGCCTGGAGCTGTGCTGGCCGAGGCAGGGGGACGGGCCCGGCAGGGGAGAGGCCCTGGACCCTTGGAAGAGAAGAGTTGGCCGAGCGCTGTGGAAGGCCACGCTGGGAGGCCTGGCCGTGTGGGAGGTTGGGGGTGAGAGCAGTGTGAGCTGTGCAGAGAGTTCCTGCTCTGGGGGAGTGGGGGGCTTTGGGGTGCCCTGAGCCTGTGTTTCTGCCAAATGAGGGGACCCAGGGGCTTTCCTTAGGCCTGGAGGTGAATGGAAGGGTCCAGGGTCTGTGTCTGACCCAGCCACAGAGAACACGAAGACTAAGGGTGCACCCTCAGCCCCCATGGCCGAGCTGTCCCAGCCTGGACACGGGCTGCGCTATGGCTGAGCTGTCCCCAGCCTGGACGTGGGCTGCGCTAAGGCCTGGCTGTCCCCAGCCTGGACACGGGCTGCACTAAGGCCTGGCTGTCCCCAGCTGGACACGGGCTGCGCTATGGCTGAGCTGTCCCCAGCCTGGACGTGGGCTGCGCTAAGGCCTGGCTGTCCCCAGCTGGACACGGGCTGCGCTATGGCTGAGCTGTCCCCAGCCTGGACACGGGCTGCGCTAAGGCCTGGCTGTCCCCAGCCTGGACGTGGGCTGCGCTAAGGCCTGGCTGTCCCTAGCCTGGACACGGGCTGCGCTAAGGCCTGGCTGTCCCCAGCTGGACACGGGCTGCGCTATGGCTGAGCTGTCCCCAGCTGGACATGGGCTGCACTAAGGTCTGGCTGTCCCCGGCCTGGACACGGGCTCCACTATGGCTGAGCTGTCCCCAGCTGGACACGGGCTGCACTAAGGCCTGGCTGTCCCCAGCCTGGACACGGGCTGCACTAAGGCCTGGCTGTCCCCAGCTGGACACGGGCTGCACTATGGCTGAGCTGTCCCCAGCTGGACACGGGCTGCGCTATGGCTGAGCTGTCCCCAGCCTGGACACGGGCTGCACTATGGCTGAGCTGTCCCCAGCCTTGATCAAGGGAAGACCCAGATTCTCGCCTTAGGCATTCAGTTCAGTTAGGGGCATGGGACGGGGAGAGCTGAGACGTCGGGGCCCAGTGGTCAGCCACGCTCCCTCCCTGCCTCCAGCACGAACGCCTTCGTCCTGCTGCTCTGCGAGGTGCCCTTCTGCTGCCCGTTCATCGAGTTTGCCAACACGGTGGCGGCGAAGGTGGACCAGCTGCGCTCCTGGCAGAAGGCCGTCTTCTACTGCGGGTGAGGGCTGCAGGGCCCTGGCATGCTTCCCGAACGCTGCCCGGCAGTGACCTGAGGGTGGGGTCCGGCGCCCGCGGTCGCTCGGGGGAGGTTTCACCTGGGATTCTTTTGTGGGCACCATGGTCGCTGATACAGGATGGGACCCGCTGCCCGGTCAGACGCGGTTCCGCTTGGTGTGTAGCAGAGAAAGGGCCCGTCAGATGGGACCTGAAACGCATCCGGGTACATGTGTGCCGGCGTCTGCGCAGCCTTTCCCGAGCCGGACGCCCAGCGCGAGGGGAGATGCAGACGGAGAACACGCTCCAGACGTGGCCTCCTGCCCGCCTCTGACCACACGCAGCACGGCGCTCCGGCCGAGCCCCGAGAGGCGCTGACTGCAGGCGTGTTAATATGCAGAAGCTTCTAGCACAGCGCCCCGAGTCCCAGCTCTCCACAGCCTCTGGCAGCAGCAGCTGCAGGTTTTTACTGTCTCGCTTGCCTTTGTTGGGAGATGCGAGGTGCCTGTTTCCAGGGTTCCTTCCCCGGGAGCCCAGCATTTGGGACTGAGCTCCGATGTGAGTCCCGTCCCGGAGCCATCTGCCCCGAATCTAAACACAGGGTCACGGACACTGCACCTCCGTGCCCTTGGCCCGGATCTCTACTCTTTAAACGTCAGCAGTCATACATATTCGTTAAAATAGGAAATGGTTGCCCAAGCCCTGCTCCCTGTTGACATTGTGAAGCGTGTCTCTGTGTCTTCAGGTGTGGCGCTAAACCTGCCTCTTACAGCTATCACCGTTAGAAGTAAACCTTTCCTGTGCTTTTAAAAGTAAACATTATGACATAAACATTCTCAGATCACCACAGGGACTCCCCAAGGTCACCTTTACCAATAGGGTTATTTCTTCAGCGGGGCATGCGCCCTGCTCTGTGAACGTGGTCTAAACCGACCTTTGACCTTCACTAAAACTTCCTGTGTGTAAGATGAGGCCTCAGACGCATGCCCAGGTGTGGGTGCGCTGGGTTAGAAGGTCTCGGGGGGACTGGGTTGCTTTGCACAGAGGAGGGTGCCTGGTTCCCCCGTCCACCCACCATGCTGCACCATGTCCACATTCTCTCTGTCATCTGAGGTGAAATATTTTTCCACGATCGCGTTTTCTTTTGGGAAAACGGTCCGCTTTGCTTTTTACCTGTTGGCAGCTTAGTGTTCCCTTAGTGTGTGTCTCTGTAGTAAAGGTTCTCGATCCTTTGTCAGATTTCCTGCAGATGTTTTTCTAGTCTGTTGTTTGCCTTTAATTTTGTTTTGACAGATTTTTTCCCCTGTGGTCTTTCTGTTGTTGTAGTTTCTGTTATTCCTTTATCACTTAGAAATTTTGTAACTACACTTGACCCTTGAAGAACACAGGGGTGAGGGGTGCCAACCCCATGCAGTCAAACCCCCTGAAAACGGAAGTGTTAATAGCCTGCTGTTGACTAAAAGAAGCCTCATCGGCAACATAAGCAGTGGGTTGACACATAGGTAGGTATCATATACTGTATTCTCACAATAAAGTAGGCTAGAGAAGAGAAACATTACAATCGTAAGGAAGATGCCTGGCCAGTGTGGTTCAGTGGTTGAGCATCGACCCATGAACCAGGAGGTCACAGTTAGATTCCCGGTCAGGGCAGATGCCTGGGTTGCAGGCTTGATCCCCAGTGGGGGTGTGCAGGAGGCAGCCGACCCATGATTCTCTCTCATCACTGGTGTTTCTATCTCTCCCTCTTCCTTCCTCCCTGAAATCAATAAACATACCTTAAAAAATAGTAAGGAAGAAAATAAAATATATGTAAATGCATTTACAGAGCTGTGCATGTTTATTGAAAAGGTCCGCACACGCGTGGACCAGTGCAGTTCAAACCCGTGTGGGCAGGGGTCAGCTGCCCAGTAGGACGTCATGTCACGTGGCAGCCAGATTGGAAGTCCTGGTGAAGTCAGAAGGTCGGGCCCCATTCTCCTCCCCCGTGTGGCCAGAGGGCTGTGCCCTCTGTCTGCTCCTCTGTACGTCACACTGTGGGCAGGGGGAGGCCGGGGCGCATGCCTGCCTGGGAGCGTGGGCAGCCTCATCCAGGAAGTGGCAGGACAGCATGCTGGTCCAAGTCCCCACACATTTCTCAGAGTTTTCCTGGCCGAGTTAATCCCACCATCAAGGCTCAGCCCAGCGGATACTTAAGCCCAAGGGGACACCTGCCGCCAGGGGGCGCCAGGCTGTATGCGGGACCGGAGAGGACAGAGCCAGTGAGCTGCCGGTGCCGGAACCTGGCAGTGAGCCCCATGCCTCGTGGGGTTCCACCTTTGGCTCTTCCTTGTTGACCTATGGCGGGCTGTCCTGTGCTGCCAGGAGCCGCATTTAATTAGTGCCTCTGTCCCAGGCGGTGTGTGAACTGGCCCTCCCTCCCTCAGTCGCACGCAAAGCTTCTGAGGGTTGATTCCCCCCCACAGTAGAGACTAGCCTCAGAGAAGTTAAGCAGGCTGCCACCGTCACAGAGCCCACTGTCACAGAGCCCACAGGCACAGAGCCGTAAGGGACTGAACAAACGAGAGATTTCCTGGTCGCCTGTTTCTGTGAACTGGAGGGGGTTGGACCATCTCAGTGCTGTCTTAGCCCTTTTTGGAGTCACAGACCTTTTCACAAATCCGATGACACCCAGAATTGGGCAGACAAGGTCATGGGCACTGGAGGACTTAGGAAACCCAGCTGTGAACCTCCGTCCCAGCTGGTTTCTGGGGACTCTCCTGTACCTGGTGGTCAGGGAAGGGCTGGGTGGACGGGGAGCCTGGAGGTGGGTGGCGGCTGCAGGTGGGGCACGCCCCGTGACCTCTGCCTCTCCCTCAGGATGGCCGTCGTCCCCATCATCATCAGCCTGACCCTGACCACTCTGCTGGGCAACGCTGTCGCCTTCGCCACCGGCGTGCTGTACGGACTCTCTGCCCTGGGCAAAAAGTGCGTCCTCCCGTCCCAGTCCCCCTGGGGCGGGGGGGTCTCTCTTTCCTGCCCCCCGAGTCTCAGTGAGGCGGGTCTGACAGTGGCCCTTGGTATCCAGTTGTGGAAACTGAGGCACAGAGGTGGTCAGTGATCCATCAGCATCTTCAGGGTGTTCAGCTCCAGGGAAGGAGCAGGATCTGTGAGGCCTCTTGGTGGTCAGGCTTGCCTCGTCAGCCTGTGGCCGGGATGTGGACAGGGCTCGTGAGAGCCTCCCCATGCAGGCCCCCCGGCACTGTGGCAGGTGCCACCCCCAGCCTGGCATCCAGGCAGCCTGTGCCACTGTTAGAGGTGACAGGACATGTTTGCCAGCGAGCACCAAGCTCTCTGAGGAAACCCGAAGACCGGGTAGGCTGTGCCTGCAGGTCGTGGTGAGGTTGCTGGCCAGGAGCCAGGTAGTGGCTGGGGGGGCCGTGTGCCTGGGCCTGTCCCTGCTGTGACCCTGCCTTGCTCTCTCCCCAGGGGTGACGCCATTTCCTACGCCCGGATTCAGCAGCAGAAGCAGCAGGCTGACGAGGAGAAGCTCGCAGAGACCCTGGAGGGGGAGCTGTGACGCGGGTCCAGGGGACCTCTCCACCCTCTCACTTCTCGGGTTCTGCGTGAGCAAGTTCAAGAGGACAGGCCCTGAAGTATTGACCCTGGAGGACAGCCTGGAGGAGGAGGCATTGACCCTGGGGGACAGCTTGGAGGAGGAGCCTTTGCCAAGCTCCCATCAGCTTCTCTGCACTTGTCCCCACACTGGAACCCTGTCTGCCCCTCTTCCCAGTTTGGCATCTCCTGGCCCTGAGCTGATGCTGGGGTGAGGGCTCCGTGGGCCTTGCCCAGCAGCAAGGACATGGGCATTGCCAGCCTTGGTGAGCCAGGCCATAGGACTTGGGTTCTGCGCCAACAGCCCTCCTGGCCCCACGGCACCCTTTGTGGCTGGAAACAGGCCTTGGGTGGACGGTCACGGCTGGCAGAACCGCGGGGCCCGGGAAGCCTGGAGGAGCTTTCATTGCGGCCCTGGTCCCGTCTCCCAGTCAGAGGCCGGGCTGCAGCCGAGTGAGCCTCCTCTCCGCTCTCCAGGCAGGAGGCCTCCGGGAGGCTGGGCCACCTCTGTCCACCGGCCTTCAGGGCAGAGCAGCGTGGAGGGCTGTCTGTGCTGCCCATGGCCCCAGCCACGCTCCTCCATGGGAGCCTGCAGGGCGGCCACGATGCTCCCGGCGCACCTGGAACAGCAGCCTCGGCAGCAGCCGGACACCTGGTGGGACTGTGCCTCCCCCAGTTCCCTGGGCCTCGGACAGACCGCTCCAGGATGCGGCCCACGGCCTGGCCTGAGCCCGGGCTCTCCCCTCCCCGCCCCCTGGTGCTAAGGAAGTGGGGTCCTGCCCTGTGCAGGCCTGAGCTTGCCCCACCTTGGTATCCCTGTGAGAGCTGGTGCCCAGGGAGTGGCCCTTTGGGCACCTGTGGGCTGGTTTCCTGCAGGCTCCTTCCACATCGTCACTTCCTCTGCCCGTGGCCGTGCCCACTGGCCACTCTGATCGCCCGGCTGGCCTTCAGCTATTAGGCATGTCTGCCAGGGCCTGGTTGCACCCAGCAGGATGGGCAGGTGTGGAGAAGGCTCTGTCAGGGGCCCACTCCTGCTCCTCCTCCCAGCCCCCAGGCCCCACGCTGGGCCTGTTCTGGCTCCCAGCCCAGGGCAGTGCCCGGCTCTTGGCTTCCCAGAGGGGCCTTTCAGGGTGTGGCAGCCCTGCCCCAGGGACACATCCCTGCGCCCCGGTCAGCAGCGTCCCCAGCAGCCCTCCAGGAGCCGGTGGGGCTGAGCCCAGCACCCTGCATTGGCCAGTGCGATGGACATGTGCCTTCAGGCTCCTCTGGGGCCGCCCTCCTCAGGGCTGTGGCCCAGGCCTCCGGGCTGGTGGTGTGTGTGCCGTGTGTGTGTGCGTGTGTGTGTGCTCTCCACGTGTGCCGTGAATAAGACCTGTCTACCTCCCAGGAGGAGCACCGGCCACTCGCCCTCTGGGCTCCTGATCCAGGAAGGGGGCCGGTGTCACTCCTGCCAGCTTCCTGTCGGTGCAGGGAGCTCGCCGATGGCCGTGCTGCGGGAGGAGAGTTGGCTGCGTGTGGCAAGGGAGGCTGCACCTGTGCCCTGTGGGCAGCTGGGTGGGTGCTGGGCCGGCTGTAGAGCTGGGAGATGTGGCAGGGCCCTCTAGCCCCTCCGTCACAGGCCAGAGCAGGCAGGCACTTGCCCAAGGTTCTCAGTCTGATGAGTGGTCCTGGAGCCCGTGACCTGTCTCCCGGGGAGTCCTGTCTGCAAGGAACCTCTGTCCAGAGGCGGAGTGGCCACCACAGGGCCCATGCCCGCCTCCCGTGTCTGGAATGCCTTCTGGCTCTCGCTTTCTCTGTTTACCTTGACTGTGGAGCAATAAAGCCTGGTGGCAGTTTGTATGCTTGCGTGCGCTGCCTTAAGTGAGGGGAAGGGATGCCTGGACCCCAGGGATGCTCTGGCCCTGGGAACAGCTGCCCTTTCTCCGGATGGCTGTGCCACCAGCTGCTGGCCCGAGGCCCCACGGCTGGAAGTGCAGGAGCCTCTGCCTCACTGTGGACAGGTGGGGGGACCGCAGGCCTGGGCAACCTTGGCTGAAAATGTGGTCTAACCTGGCTGCAGGGGGCTCCCCCACCAGGGCTCCTTCACAGCAGGGTTACAGCTCAATGTCTTTATTTTCATAAGTGGGTAGACGAGCCCTCAGTTCCCAGGCGTCAGGGCGGTGCGGGAGTTAGTGTTTGTGCTGGGTCCAGTGCCCTGGCTTGCGGGAGTGCGGAGCGCTGCCTGTGGTGCCGCCCAGCCCTCAGGTGCAGCTTTCCGCCTTCCGCCCCAGGCCTAGGTGCTGGGTGGCAGCCAGGTGCTCGGAGCCACTCCTCTGCCTCCAGCCGTCTGTCCTCATCGCGGCCTCCGTGGGCGAGTAGGCAACTCAGCCTGAGGTTGCCCAGTGCGGCCTGAGGGCCCCAGTCCTGGGCAGTGCTTCCCTGGCAGTGTGCTCCCCTGCGGCACACGGCTGCCTCCTCTGCCGGCGGGTCCTGGCCGATGTGTGGGCGGCCATGGCCGGTGCTGCTGGCTGTCGGGTGCCAGGAGGCGCGCCCCGGGGATCAGTGCTGCTGGCTGTGCTGTCTCCGGCTGGTGGCAGGCTGCTCTCTCCTGGACTCGGGGTTCCGAGGGCCTGGCCGCCAGGGTGCGGCCCCCCGGCGGGGCGCTGACCTACTGCAGGAAGGACCGCCTCCCGGTCCGGAAGAAGGACTCGATCTGCTCCAGCGAGCGGCCCTTGGTCTCGGGCACGCAGCAGCCGGTGAACACCAGGTTCAGCAAGCAGATGGCGGCGAAGAAGAAGAAAGGCACCTGCAGGCCGAAGGCGTTCTGGGGGCGGAGAGGAGCCGGTCACAGGGCACCGAGGACCCTCCACCCCCGTGTGAGCTTCCTGCCCTGCTCGCCTTCGCCACCTTGGGGCTTCCACCTGCTCTTCGCTCAGAGACCTGGGGCTCCCCCCTGCCCGCAGCCTGAGCTCTAGGGCCTTAGGTGGCACTCGAGGCCCCGGAGGCCTGCACTCAGCCTTCCTCTGTGCGGGCCTCGCTCAGCCTGCCCTGCTGGGCCCTCTGCCTCAGCCTCACCCCGGCACCCCTCCCCACCCAGTGCCGTTCTTATTCGCCTCAGCTGCTCATGCCCCTGCCCGCAGGAAGCCTGGGAGCTTGCGCCTGCGCTCCTGGGCCCCAGCCTCCCTTCCTGCCCTGTGCCCATCTATGCCTCTGCTGGGGCTAGCACACCTGCCTCCCAGCCCTCTCACCCATTCTGGGCCCAGCCCTGCCTGGCCCTGGGTAGCACTGCCAGAGCTGCCCCATCGGACTCTGCCTGGGCGCTGGGGCTCGGATTCCACTGGCATCAGGGCCTGCCCGGCTGGGAACCCATGGGGGGGGTTAAGCCAGGTGGGCGCCCTGTGTGTGGCATGCAGGATGCCACGTGGGCACACTGAGACTCACTGCCCAGACAGGCCCAGTGGCCCCGGAGGGTGACAGAGCGAGCGGTTATGGCTTCCTGGCGGGGGGAGGTCAGCTGACTTTCCAGCACAGCTCCCAGCCCACTGTCCTCTGTCCCGACCGTTAGCTGTCTCTGCCGCGTGGGCCGCAGTGTGGAGGGCGCGGTGGAGAGCCCCCAGCACAGCCCCCAGCAGGGCACTCACCACCACTGGCAGGAAGGAGTTGGTGAGGGCGAAGGCGGTCAGCCAGCTGACCAGCACGCAGAGCCCCGAGGCCACGCCGCGGGCCCGCAGCGGCAGGATCTCAGACATGAGGAGCCACGTGATGGGCCCCCAGCCCATGGCGTACCCTGTGCAGGGGGGCAGCGGGGCAGCTAAGGCCTGAGCTGCTGAGAGACCCCTCCCCAGCCACCCGACCACCCAGGACAGCAGTGCCCTGCCCATGACACAGCCACCCCCCGCCACTCCCTCCCATGACAGC
Source organism: Myotis pilosus (assembly GCA_036010255.1). NCBI lineage: Eukaryota > Metazoa > Chordata > Mammalia > Chiroptera > Vespertilionidae > Myotis > Myotis pilosus. The sequence goes on from JASKON010000013.1 coordinate 71,943,317, forward strand.
CCTCCCTCCCGGGCTGGCAGCCCCTGCCCCAACCGCCGCACCTACCCGTGATGAAGAGCATGGTGGCCAGCAGGGGCACCAGGGTGAGGAAGGTGGTGGGTGTGGCCAGGGGCTGCTCTGCGCCCCCCAAGGGCACGCTCTCGAGGCCCATGGTGTTGTTGGGGGCCACAGGCTTGGGGCCGAAGTGGATGTACAGCCCCAGTGTCACATTGGCCGCAAACATGATGGAGGCTGTGGACGGACCGGTGGCCCTCGGGGCCAGGACCCTCTGAGCTACGGCTCCTGGGAGCCCCTCCCACGGAGCCACCCCTGTGGCCCCATCTCCTCGGGCGCCATCACAGCCCACGGGGACTGGTCACTTCCAGACTGGAAGCTCCCCCGTGTTCGGGCGTCCACCACACCCACACGCTGTGCCAGAGGGCTGTTCGCTCACAGGAGCCCAGCAGACCTCTGGGCAGCCGGTGCGTGCCAGGCCCTGTGCCCGGGTGTGAGGCAGGGGCCACCAGGGCAGGTCCCACCCAAGCCCCTGGAGCCCAGCCACACGGCTCCCACCTTGCGGGGCGCAGCCCCTGGCAGCTGCCGGCGGGGTGGGGGCTCACCTGAGACGAAGAGCAGGACCTTGCGGCCGGCCCGGTCCATGGTGAGGGCCGCGATCATCACTGCAAAGAGCCTCACGGCGCCCACGATGGCGGCGTCATCCTGCGGGGGCTGCAGGGAGGAGGCCATGGGCTGAGGAACCCGGCCTGCTTTCCTGCCCCACCGCCCTCCTCCCCCCAAGACACTCAGGGTGCTCAGGCCCCACGCCCTGACCCCACCTCCTGGGAGCATGGAGCCACTGAGCACCTACTACGTGCCAGGCCCTTTCTCTGGCCCCTGCCCTGGCCTCGGGGCCTCTCGGGCAGGGGCGCAGGACCCAGCGGGACAATGCCGGTGGGACTGGCTCCACTAATCTTCAGATCTCATCGCCCTCTGTGCCCAGGGCCGGCAGTGAAGCCAGGCATCTGTTATCTCCTTTCTGCAGAGGCCGCCTGGGGCACGTGGCCCCGAGGCCAGAGGCGGACACTGCGACCTCCATGCCCAGAGGTCTGCACAGCCCTGACACTGGTTTTCTCTGTCATCTGGGACACTTCTTTAAACCTGTAAGCTCTACTCGCAAACGTTACTCTGAGAACGGGTGTATGCACGGAATCAGTTACCAGCCCAGGAGGCCTCCACCTGCCCGCGAGCCCGCATGCAGCACTGCAGGTCTAGGTGGGGCGGGCGGGCGCCAGGTGGGTGGCGCTGGGCTGGTGCTCACCAGCAGGACGGCGGTGCGGGTGAAGATGGGCTGCAGGTAGACCAGCACGGGCGTGATGCCCGTCAGCTGCTGCAGGAAGCGCATGAGCACGGCGATGGCGATGGGGCGGTACATGTGGGGGTCCCGGGCCTCGGCCCATGACATGCGGCTGCTCTGGAGACACAAGCGCTGCTCAGGGGGCAGGGCCAGCCCCTCCAGCGGTGCCGCCTGCCCTGGGCTGCATGGAGCTAGGTGGAGACTCCCTGCTTCCCTCCTCCGGGAAACAACCCAGGCCAGGGGGCAGGCTGGGGGACCCCTGCCTGGACCCCTGGCTCCTGGACCAACGGTGGGTCAGGGCAGGCGCCTGCGTGGCAGGCTCTCAGGTCCCTAGGCATCCCCCGCACGAGCGTGGCCTCCGGGTCAGGTGGAGGCAGGAGCACTGGTAACCCAGTTTCCGGGAAAAGCCAGAGAGGCTCAGAGAGGCCGCAGCCACAGAGCTGTGGGCGCCAGAGGTGGGTGTGGGGCAGGGCGCCCCCCCCCACCCCCCACCCCCCACCCCCGCACCTGTCTCTGCACGTTGTCCTGGATCTGCTGGAACTCCCAGCGGATGTCGGCCTGGGCCCCGCGCAGCCAGGCCAGCGCCTGCAGGGCCTCGGCGTCGCGGCCCCGGGACAGCAGGAAGCGCGGCGAGTTGGGCATGAAGCTGAGCAGCAGGATCATGATGACCACGGGCCCCTCCCCGGCCACGGCCAGCCAGCGCCACGGCAGCAGGAGGCCTGCGGGGAGGAGGGAGGAGCTGGGGTCCGGCTGGACGCAGGGCCCCTCCCCTGGGCAACCTCACCTGCCCTCAAGGCTACTCCCAGCGCCACCTCCTATGGGCATCTGCCCCATCAGCCCAGCCCTCTGTGTTCTAGACCAGGAGGGGCCCAGGGATGGCCTGGCCCCTGGCCCAGGGCCCTGGAGGGTCTCAAGGCCACAGCGGGGCGATGGAGGGGTGGCCTGAGCAGGCAAGAGCCGGGCCTCCACCCCCACCCCTTCCTGCCCTCAGCCGGCTGCCCTGATCCCCCTTCTATGTGGATCTCCCACTGAGACTGCTGGCCCAGAGCCGCCCCCGCCCAGGTAGGGGGGTCTGGTGACCAGAGGGGCAGGGAGCTGCCGGGGGTACACTGTGCGGTACGGCCGGGAAGCCAGGTGTCTCCCCTCCCAGCCTGCAGCTCATCTGGGGGCACATCGTTCCCTTCCCACAAGTCGGCTCAGGCACCCCCTCCCCCCCATCCTGCACAAGGAGGTGCTGAGCATTTGTCTTACCAAGCGCATAGAGAGACAGCGACCCGAACACGGCCATGAGCTGGGGCGTGGACCCCAGAGCCCCGCGGACGCCGGGGGGAGCAATCTCAGACAGGTACACCTGCAAGACCCCCCACCCGGCCTGTGGTGAGGACGCAGGCCTGGCCCAGGCGGCCGCGGTGGCGATCCTTGCAAAGAGGGGGGTGGGGTTTCCGGTGGGTCCCCCGTCCTGATCACGACTCACCGCATGACCTCCCCTGGGCCTCAGTTTCCCTAACTGTCAGGGGGGCAGAAGCACTCGGCTCTGAAACGGGGAGTGGGAGAGCCCGTCTCTGCTCCCCTGCTGGGCGGGCCCAGCCCCTGAAGGGTGGGGGGTGGGGGGGGCGTGGTGGGTAAGACTGGGGCCAGGGCAGGGACTTCCCTTCCTCCCTGTTGCTCAATGTAGATTTTCTCTAATTGAGTAACTTGTCTGACTGTCAGGAAACAGGGTAGGAAGTTTGGGGAGTCTGAGTGGGGGAAGCTGGGGACATGATGACAGAGGGCCCTGAATGAGCTGCAAACACATCCCCATTGACCTGGGTGGGGGGGCCTGGAGGCCGACCGGCGCGCCACAGGGCTGCGAGGGCACCTGGGGCCCGCCCGGCCTTACCAGGATGCAGGCAGCTGGCCTTACCGGGATGCAGGCAGCCGTGAGCCCTCCCGCGAAGCCTGTCAGGGTCCGGCCCAGCAGCAGCATCCAGAAGGCACGGGCGCCCGCCATGAGCGCGTAGCCGGCCACCGAGGGCACCGCCGAGAACATGATGCTCAGCTTCCGGCCCAGCAGATCATTGAGGACCATGGCACTGAGGCCCCCGGCCGCGGCGCCCAAGGTGAACACGGACTGGAGAGAAGGCGGGCAGGCGTGGTTGGGCACCGCATCCCCCCCCCCCCCCCCCCCCGGCATCGGGGCCCAGAGACAGCTGCTTCTGCGGGACTCAGGCCCTGAAGGGCAGTGAGCCTCCCGTCGCCAGAGGCGCACAAGCAGCATGTGGACGGCCATTCGCTAGGGAGCCCCCCACAGGGAGCCCTGCTCTGGGGAGGAGGGGGGCACGGGCCACAGCGGTGCCGTCCAGCTGGGCGTGTCAATGTCTAAAACTGGAATGGAGCAGACAGGAGGGCTCTGGATCGGAAGCCCCTGGGATTTTAAGGTTCGGGGGTCCTTGGGTTCCCCTAAGCAGAGTGAGGGGGGCCCGGCCAGTGAGGCGGGCACTCAGTCTGTCCGAGCTTCTCTCATGATGGGGAGAGTGACGGCTCCCCTCAGGGGGTTGCCCTGGAGTCGACCAGCAGGGCAAGTGCCCAGCATGCACCTGGCACATAGTAGGTGGCTCCGGACCCCACGGATGTGCTATCTTAGCGAAGGTGTTGTCTGCCCGCTGTGACAGCCCAGCTCCGAGGGGGTGGGGTCTGGGAACCCTCAACCCACAGGGTGGAGACTTTAAGGGCTGCCTCCCCACCTGCCCTTCCCACCCTTCTCCACTGTCTCTCACTTCCTCCTTTTATTTTAGACTTAGAGGCACCATTGGGCATCACTCCCTCCACCCCCAGCCTGGAGGGTGTGGCAAAAGCCTGACCAGGGCCCTGGAGGGGCTCTAAGGCTGTGTTAGGGGGTCCCTAGCTGGGGACAGAGCCCAGGGGGTCCCTCCACCCCCTGCCCCGCCCCTACGAGCTCAAAGTGCGGCCCTTACCCCGAACCAGGAGGCCTGGGTTTTGGTCAGACTCAGGTTTGGATCCAGGGAGCGCTCCAGGGCCGGGATGACAGGGGACGTGTAGACCAGGGCGTAGCCGAAGCTGAAGTTGCCCAGCACGGCGGCGAAGGTGGCCAGGAACACCCACTTGTTCTGCAGGGCGCTGGTGGCAGCGCGGGGGGCAGAGAGGTTGGGGCTGTGGGTCCCCCCTTCCCAACCGCTGCCTGTGCTGAGTACAATGGGCGTCCACGCAGAGGGCAGCGCTGGGGAGGGCTGGTCCCGGCCCGTCAGACGGGCACCCCCCCCCCAGGGTCTGACTGCCAGCTCCCTAGGGAAGACCCCACGCCCGCGGTTGTGGCCGAGCCACGTCTGGTTTCTGCTCTTAGCTCGGCCACCCCGGCTTGCTGTGTGACCTTAGGCAAGCCCTTAGCCCTCTCTGGGCCTGTCCCGCTGACGGCGCCAGCTGCGGGGTGGGCCCGGTCCCGGGGGCCGTGGGGGAGGGGAGACACAGCCAGCTCCTCAGGTGGGACCACCTGGGGGGCTCCTGGCCCCTGGGCGGCCGCTCCCAGGGTCAGACGAGGCCCAAGGGGAAACCAGCCCCAGCCGCAGCCCCGGCCCGCCACTCACCCGACCCGCGTCCTCTCCGCGGGCGACGGGCCCGGCTTCTCGGGGAACGTGTCATAGTCCGCGCCCGCGGCTCCCAGCAGGGGCTCCTGCATGGCCGGCAACCGCTGTCACCCGCGCCGCCGACCGCCGGGCCGCGTCTGGCCGCCGCGCTGCGAGCATCCGGCCGAGCCCGCAGCCCCGCCCCCGGCCGCCATTGGCTACGGGGCGGCCCGCAGCCCCGCCCCCGGCCGCCATTGGCTACGGGGCGGCCCGCAGAGCCGGCGCCGGCCAATGGGCGGCCGCGAGGGTGAGGATGCTCGGATGCGGAGCGCGGCGGGCTTTCCCGGGCGCGGCCTGGGTGCGGGGTGCGGGGTGCAGGGGCCGGGATTTCCCGGGGCGCGGCCTGCGTGCGGGGTGCAGGGGCCGGGCTTTCTCGGGGCGCGGCCGGGGTGCGGGGTGCAGCGGCCGGGCTTTCTCGGGGCGCGGCCTGGGTGCGGGGTGCGGGGTGCAGCGCCGGACCAGGGCGGCCGGGCTTTCCTGGGGCGCAGTCCGCGCTTCGTGCGCCCCGGGAGGCCCTGGGGCTGGGGACCCCCGCCCCCCGGGGGAAGCGGCTAGAGTCAGACATTCGCGCGGGGCCTGGAGGCAGAGCCCCCCCCTCACCGTGTCCGGTTTGGGGTCCGAGCCGGGCGCCAGCACCGGGGCTCAGCTGGTTCGGGCCGCAGGAAGCGAAGCCCAGAGACGCGGAGCCGCTCGCAAGGTCACCCCGCGATCTCCGTCTCCTTGCAAACCGCGGCCGTGAGCGCCGCCCGCCCCCCTCCCCCCGCCCGCCGCGCCGCGCGATCCCGCGTGGCTCCCTGTCCTCCCGCGACGCCCCGCGGTGAGATCAGGCTGACCGCGAGGTCTGTGGGGTGAAGGCAGAGGGAGGAGGGGTGCCGCTCCAGGGGGGCGGGCTCGTATCGCCCGGTTTCTGGTCTCCTGCTCGCAGGAGCGGTGTGGGCTGGTTGGAAGCAGCCGGGTCATAACGCGAAACTTAAACTAGAGCAGAAATGGAAAATTCCCTGGAAAACCATCCGCCCTCCAACAAAGCTGGGTCCCGCCCCATCCGCCCCACGGAGGGGCCGCAGCTTTCAAATGGACCCATTGTTGTCGAACATTTGGGTTATTTCCAGGTTTTCACTAGCGCTTTACAAAGCTTGTTGTAGTTCCCGCTTATCCTTTTTTTTTTAAATAAATGAAGCCACTTTATTTGAACAATAAACACCTGTATTACACGAGCTATGCCAGGAGGAAGGGTTATTTGCCGCTCCTGGCCCTCCAGCAGAGCCTTCTGCGGCCACACGGGCCTGGTCTGGGGGCCGAGCGTGCAGGAACTTGCCTGCTGGAGCTAGACCACGGCTGATTCTGGCATGCCTTTTCCTTCCCCATATGTCTTCTGAATTTTCTCTGCTCGTTTTTTGTTTAAAGGGTCTTCCTCCCCAGGAGTCCGCTTGGCCCCCCTGTTTCGGCCCAGGGGCGGTGCCTGGCGGGACTCGTACCACTGTCGCGTGGGGCTCTGTCATGAGCATCACGCGGCTCTTTACTGGGGTCTTGGTGCGACCGGTTTGTTGCTGGAGGTGTTGTCGACAGCGTCCGTAATCCTTGTTTTGGGGGCACAACACTCCCAGCCCCAGGAGAAGTTGGCCTCGTCCAGCCTCAAGGTGCAGCGCTCCTTGCTGCCTCCCCGCACACAGACTATGGGGGGGGGGGAGGTAGGGGGGAGGGTGGGGAGGGTGAGGTTGGAGGGGGAGGCATGTTAGTGTTGGCAGCAGGGCGGCCCAGCTCATATGTTCACTTCTTGTGGTGGGCTGCCTCTTGCCCCCGGTCTTGTGTTGCTTGTGCCAGCGGGCCCTGGAGCTGTCCATGGCGCAATGATGGCTGAGAACTACATGGAGCCAGAGGTGCCGGGCCAGGGGAGCTGTGGAGCTGTGCCCGTCTCATGCCTCAAACCTGCACCTGGATGCCCTGCCCCGCGGGGCACGCATTCAGGAGCACGAGGCGGCGAGCAGGACCTGACGGGGAGGATCGCCACCTCTTCATGTCTTGACAAATAATTTTGGGGCTGTTTCCGCAAAATCCTTCTTGAAGAAACAGCCGTCGCATCAGAGAAAACAGCCAGTCTCGGACCGCCTCGCCCGGCTGGCGTCTCAGTGCCTGTCGTCGCCCACGGGCCTGCTTTGCAGTTTTTTTAAAAAAATGTATTTCTTTATTGATTTCAGAGAGGAAGGGAGAAGGAGAGAGAGAGATAGAAACATCAATGGTGAGAGAGAATCATTGATCAGCTGCCTCCTGCACGCCCCCTACTGGGGATTGAGCCTGCAACCCAGGCACGTGCCCTTGACCGGAATCGAACCTGGGACCCTTCAGTCTGCAGGCTGACTCTCTATCCACTGAGCTAGGCTGGCCAGGGCTTGTTTTGTTTTTTAAAATAAATCTTTATTGATTTCAGAGAGGAAGGGAGAGGGAAAAGAGAGAAGCATCAATGATGAGAGAGAATCATCAATTGGCTGCCTCCTGCACATCCCCTACTGGGAATCAAGCCCACAACCCGGGCATGTGCCCTTGACCGGAATGGAACCTGGGACCCTTCAGTCCGCAGGCGGACGCTCTATCCACTGAGCCACACCAGCTAGGGCTGCTTTGCAGTTTTGCCCATCCTGTGTGGGCACCGCGGCGTGACCCCCTTTGGGCCAGGCACGCCCAGTATACGGGGGCTTACGGATAATGTTGCATGGCCCTCGTAACCGTACTTTAAACATCCAGATGTAACACATCCTAACCGTGCAGCTCCGTGCGCATCCCTGTGGTCACTGCCCAAGTCAAGAACCAGAAGCTCCTGGTCACCCCAGAAAGTCTGACTGTCCCTCCCTGGTCCAGCCCCCACTCCTGAGCCCCGCACTCTGAGTTCTGTCTTTGTGGATTAGATTCTCCTGCTCTCAAACCCCCTGTAAGTGGAGCCCTGCTCTTGCTTCCGGCTTTCCCCTCAATTCATTGGCATTATTGTTATTTTTTTAAAAAATACATATTTTTATTTCAGAGAAAGGAAGGAAGAGGCAGAGAGGGATAGAAACATCTTTGGCGAGAATCATGGATCGGCTGCCTCCTGCACGCCCCCCACTGGGGACGGAGCCCACACCCGGGAAATGTGCCCTGATCGGGAATTGAACCGTGACCTCCTGGGTCGTGTTCATGGGTCAACGCTGAGCCACGGAGCCACACTGGCCGGGCGGTTTGTTTTCATTGGAAATCAACTTTATTAAGATGCAATGTACACCGAGTGACAGGAAGGCACTTCACGTGTGCAGAGGTTGATGAGTGTTGGCAACGGTGGAACCCAGGCCCTGGCCCCATCGAGATACAGGACATTCCATTCACCTAGATTCTAGGGCAGGGGTGGGCAACCTTTGTGTGAGTGCGTGCCAAAACCAGCAAAATCTCTGACTCAACATTCTTCTGCGTGCCAACCCTAATTTTTTGAGAACATGTTACGCCTACTTGATATCTCTTAAGGTGTACATATGTGAAGAACCTTGAAGAAATAATAAAATTCATTCGAGCAACAAACACACAGTATATGATGATGAAAGATACATTTATTTTTTCATGTGTACATGTACACTGATAGTCCGACAGAAAACTGTATGACTCTGTGTGATATTATCAGTGGGACTTTTGCTGCTGCATCACTGATGACAGAGATTTTACATCAGGTTTATACTTCGTGACCTTCAGAGATATGCACGAGCTACTGCTTTCATCCGTCAGGCTACTCCTGTGACGAGACTTAACAAAATTCATCGCTGAGAACAAAGATTCACAAGCGTATGTGGATGAAACCAAAACACTGGCCGGATCTAGGAAGGCAGGGAGAGTTAAGGCAGAGGCATAGAAATTGCTCTTCCCCTCTCTCGTCAATCCATATCTACGGTCTTTAAGATAACTTGTTATGTAAAATTATTTATTTATCTAAGATGCACCTACACTGAATTTATCTGAAAAATAAAAAAGTCGACATTAAGAAAAAAACTGTAAATGGAGGATTATAAGAGAGGGTTTCGCGTGCCAGCAAAAGTTACTGGCGTGCCATGTTTGGCACGTGTGCGAGGGGTTGCCCACCCCTGTTCTAGGTCCTAGGACAGTGATGGTGAACCTTTTGAGCTCGGCGTGTCAGCATTTTGAAAAACCCTACCTTCACGCTGGTGCCGTGTCACATATAGAATTTTTTTGATATTTGCAACCATAGTAAAACAAAGATTTATATTTTTGATATTTATTTTATATATTTAAATGCCATTTAACAGAAAAATCAACCAAAAAAATGAGTTTGCGTGTCACCTCTGACACGTGTGTCCTAGGTTCGCCATCACTGGTCTAGAAGGTTCCTCTGTGCCCTTCCAGCTGCCCCCCCCCCCCCCCCCCGGAACGCTGCTGCTCTTCCTTCTGGCTGCGGGTTGGCACTCTCCTTCCTAGATTTCCAGGGAGAGGGAGCCGCGGGGCGAGAGCCCTTTTGCCCTCCGTCTCCAGTCTCCCACTCCGGAGAGCCCTTTTGCCCTCCATCTCCAGTCTCCCACTCCGGCGGCCACGCATCACCGTGCTGTTTGCAGGGTGGTCCCCGCTCTGCCGCGTGGAGGCATGCCCCAGTGTCCACCTCCCCTGGTGGGCCGCTGGCTCATCCCCAGGTTTGGCTGGAGGAAGGAAGCTGGCCTGACCCTCCACGTCCATCGGCCGTGCTCCTGGCTCTGGAAGGTTCAGTGGATGAACCTGGATTTGCTCACAGATCTTCCGTCGTGGCATCAGGGCTGCTTCTCCCACGTTCACGCTGAAAATCAGCCATCGAAGCGCATCTCTGTCCTTAAGGGGCGGTTGCCCACAGCAGTGACCACCTCCATGGCCCTCGGGCCTCTTAGCCCGCCTGCGGCTGGGCCGTCCTTGCCTGACCACCTCACCTGGCTGTGGGGGGGTGGGGAAGGGGGGCAGGGTGTGTATAAGGCTCCTCCCCTTCTCTCCCCTCCCCTGCACCTGGTGATCTGGAAGCTCCTTGCCAATTTGAAATCAGGGCCCTCCCCATTTCTTTAGCCTCCCACACAGAGCTGGCCCGGATGGGGCCACTGGCTCCCTTTCTGCCCTGGACACACCCGTGAAGGGGCCGGGCCCCTCACTTCCACACCCCCAGCCACAGCCCCTCCCTCCTTCACAGAAAGTGCCCTAACTGACTCATTCGGGCTGTCTGTCCTGGGGACAGTGGCAGCTGGGACAGGCCCCTCCCAGGACGGGGAGCCCATGGCTGGGAGGTGAGCATCCTGTAGACCTGCGCGGGCTGGGGGAGGGGCTGGGCAGGGGCCACGAAGGGGCCACCCTGCTCCCGGATTCTCCCCATCGCTGCGTCCCTGCCGGTCCAAGGCACGGAGCTTAAAGCCGTGGTCGGCAAACTCATTTGTCAGCAGAGCCAAGTATCAACAAGACAAAGATTGAGATTTCTTTTGAGAGCCAATTTTTTTAAAAAATATATTTTATTGATTTTTTACAGAGAGGAAGGAAGAGAGATAGTTAGAAACATCGATGAGAGAGAAACATCGATCAGCTGCCTCCTGCACACCTCCTACTGGGGATGTGCCCGCAACCCAGGTACATGCCCTTGACCGGAACCAAACCTGGGACCCTTCAGTCCGCAGGCCGACGCTCTATCCACTGAGCCAAACCGGTTTCGGCAGAGAGCCAATTTTTTTAAACTTAAACTATATAGGTAGGTACATTGTTATTAACTTAATTAGGGAACTCCTAAGGCTTAGAAAGAGCCACACTCAAGGGGCCAAAGAGCCGCATGTGGCTCGCGAGCCACAGTTTGCCGACCACGGGCTTCAAGGATGCCCTGGTCCAAGCTCTACCTCTGGACACAGGAGCCTGAGGAGGGCGCCGCCCAGCGAGCCGTTCTCAGAGCCTCACTTTCCTCACCTGGAAGATTCTGGAACCCGGTGCCTACCCTTGACCTAGCTCCTCCTGCAGAGATCTCTGTGTCTCAGGACTAGTCCCCGGGCTGGGAACTGGCAGAGCTGCATTCCAGGCCTCCTGGCACTGGATAAGAGGTGAGGTGTGGGAGGGAATGCCAGGGACCGGCCTCCCCCTCCCTCTGGGCTCCATCGGCCCATGTTCGAGGCGAACATCAAGGCTCAGGGAGTCGCTTCCACGTGGCCCCTTGCTCTCGAGGTGTCTGGAGGGATGGGAGGACAGCAGGGGGTGGGCGGTGGGGCGCCCGGAAGCAGCCCTGCTCCTCACCCCCTCCTTCCCACAGATGGGCGGGCCGGGGCCCCTGGGGGAGAAGGTCTCCATCGCCCAGCTGCTCGGAGCCCCCGCCGCCCCCCGCCAGGCCCCAGGTGCTGCCGCCCCCGGCCCCGAGGCCTCGGACCTGGTGCCGTCTGTGAGCCTGGCCCTGGTGCTGCTTCTGCTCTTCGTCCTGCTCTCGGCCTGGCTGGTGTGGGAGAGGCTCCTCCACACGTCCGGCTAAGGTGGGCCCCGGGAAGGGGGTGAGGGGCTTCCCTGGGATGGGCCTGGCACAGATGGCACAGTGGGAGCAGAGCCAGGGGCACGGAGGTAGGGGGTGCAGGTGGAAGGGCGGGGCTGGCCTCCCAGCCACACTCTGGGCCAAACCCAGGGGGCAGCCGCTCACAGCAGCCCCAGCAGGACTCCTGGGTGGGGCGGGGGGCGAGGAGGGGAGCAAGCCGCCCACTGGAGGGCAGGGACCCGTGAGCGGCCGCTGCTACGCCGGAGAAGGCGCTGGGCTGCGGGGCCTCGCGCCTCCTGGGGCGTTGCTGGAAAAGCCAGGCGACCCCCGGTGTTTGTGAGCCGAGTTAAAGGGCTGGGAAGTGAGTTCAGCTCAGCGTGGACGAGAGGGGCGGCGTGCTCAGCTGACCAGCTCAGGGGAGGCCTGGGTGGCGGCCTTTCGGACGCAGAGACCGCAAGCACCCACAGGAGGGTCTGACTCCCGCAGTTCCAGGCGGCAGTCATGCCCGGGCGGCACCTCCCCGACAAAGCCACCTGCGCCCCAACGGAGCCGTCCTTTGTCCGGGGCATCCGCGATAACATCTCTTTGGGATGCCAGAGTCGTTTCCCTTTCCCGGCCCCCTCGGAGCACAGGCACCCCTCTGCGGGGACCACCGAGCCCCTCGTTACTGAGTTCACCAGTGCACCCCCCTCCCGTGTAAAGAAGCACGCGCCCGTCACCCCAGAGGTGCCCGCTAGGCGTCTCCCGGCCCTGCCCGTCGCCAGGGGAGCCACGCGGCCACCTGTGCCTGCCCTTCGGACTGCCCTGTGTGCACCGAGGCTCGAGACCCGCCGTTCTGGGGGCGTCGCCCCGTCCGCTCAGATGTTGCTTCTCGGCGACTGTCGACCGTTTGGCTCAAATAAACACAAACCTTCTTTGCAGGTGGGAATGTTTCTTACATGACACCCACACAGCCGCAGCTGAAGCTGTCGCTCCCTGTGTGCCCCCTCTCTCCCTCCTTCTGGGACCCCGCAAACCCTTGGAGGGCGAAGCACGCCCCGCTCTGCGCCGCCCCCGCCGCGGGGATGCCCTGGTCTTGGCCGCCACCTGGTGGCTGAAATCAGAATTGCAACCTGCTGTGAGATTCATTCCCCCGGGGTTCCCATCTCCAGACGGAGGAGGGGAAGGTGTTTCATTATTTAACCTGGAAAATTCTGAGATTGTGGAGATGCGCGAAGCCCAGAGAGACCTTTACCTTTCGCTGTCTGTGTTCTTTGCCTCCCTCTTTGTGTGTGTAATCGCCTTACCCAATAGGCCCCAGGAAGGAGGGAGGGGGCGGGAGCAGCTTGTCCAGGGGGTGGTCGCTGCGAGGTCATCGGTGCCCGTCCTGCCCGCAGCGCCCCTCTGGGACCTTGACAGAGGACGAGCACGTTTCTGGCGGGGGGAGGGGCATGGAGACCTTCAGGTTGGGACCCAGGCTCCAGACTCCACTGTCTCTCACTGAACAAATACCACGACACCTGCCCCCCCACCCCCCACCGGATGCCAGACCTGCAGGGAAGGGGGGGGGGCGCGGACAGGGAGCTCCGGGAGCTCCAGCCGCTTTCGGCTCTCCTCCTCCCGCCCGCTGTCCCTCTGGGGTGTCCCCCACCCACACCCTTCCCTCCCAGGGCCTCTCCCCGCTTCTCCGGCCCCCTGCAGTCGGGGCGCACCTGTGTCCAGGCTGGACTGCTGGAGCTGCAGGCTCCCTCTACCGGCATGGGCTGGTCCAGGGCCTGGACTCTGGCTGCCCAGGAAAAGGCAGGTGGGATGCAGGAGCCTCAGAGGCTTTGGGGGGAGGGGGCGGTGGACCCTGGAGGTTTGGGGGGCCTCTTAGAGAAGTGGGGGTGGGTGTTTCAGGTGGGGGCACTGAGAACGAGGCCTGACGGCTGACCTGTTGCCAGCACGAAGGGACCTGTTCCTCAGCTGACCCTCTGCCGGCTGCGGGGAGGGGAGCCCTCCTGCCACCAGGGGGTGAGAGCCCCGCAAAGGGCGGCAGGGCCGAGGCAGGAGTGGCTCCTTGGTGACATCGGGTGGAGCCTGGGCTGTGCTGTGCGACACGGGGCTTTGGCCCCTCCTCACGGGATTCAGGGGCCTAGAGACGAAGGGCTGGCACCTCCTCCCTGCATGCCCTCAGGGCACCATCAGAGCCCATGTGTGCCGGGCACCATGGAGCATGTGCCAGTCACGGCCCTGCCTCCGTGTCCCTGCCCGGTGAGGATGACGCCGCAGCACAGGGTGCGGAGGCCGGAGGAGGCGGTGCCCACCCAGATGACAGGTGGGCAGAGGGCAGGGGGACGGGTGCCCAGCATGGCATCATCTTCTGTATATGGCACAGCCCGTGAGAGCTGGACCCCGGAGGGCCCCCTCACTTGTCCTTCACACCAAAGACCCCATCAGACCTCCAGCAACGCTCCTGGGGACCTTCGAGGCGTTTCGGCCAACCCAGGAGTCTCGGGGTCACCTGTTTATGGGGGAGCTGAGCAGGGTCTCTGTGGGCACACGCAGGCGCAGCCCCAGCCGGACGCCGGCGTCCTGGATGGGCACCTGTGACTGAGACCACCTGCTCTCCCTGAGCTCGGGCACCAGGGTCAGGGCTGGGAGGTGGCTGCTGCCTGTGGACCCAGGGCCCGATCTGATCAGGTGACGTGAGCCCCCAGGCCCTTGGGCCGGGGAGGGTGAGGCCCGGGCCTCCTGGCAGCCAGATGCACCCTGACCTGGCTCTACCCACCCTGGGATTCCCCCTCCGCTGTTGGGATGGGGCAGGCCTGGGGGTGGGCGCGCCTGGGGGGGCGGGCCTGGGGTGGGTGGGCCAGGGGGGGGGGCGGGTCTGGGGTGGGCGGGCCTGGGGGTGGGCAGGGCTAGGGGCGAGACCCACCTGGCCCAGAGGCCTGGCACCCAGCCAGCGGGCATGTCTGCCTCCCGGCTCAGCCAGCAGCCTCCAGGACTCGCCCACTGTGTGGCGCTACGTCACACGGCTGCTGCTCCTCTGCTCCCGGGGACAGCACAGCTTTCAGGGCGGACACGTCCTGGCCTCCTGGCCGGCCTGTGTGAGCAAGGCTTGCTCCGTCCCAGCTGCTCCCTGGCCCTCCTCCCGCCCCGCCAGCCGGCTCGGGGTCAGGCCGGACCACGGGCCCCGTCGCGGGGCCACACAGGGATCCCGGCTGCAGGTGGCCGGGACACCTCCCTCCGTTAGTCTTGGCCCCGTGCTGGCTCGGGGGCGCCTCGCCAAAAGCGACTGGATTTTCATCTTGTTTTGCTGACGGTTAAGAATCTGTCAGAAAAGTTCCCCGGGAGACCTGAGGGCCCCCCAGGGCCCAGCCGTGGCCGGGGAGCTGTGGGGTCCCTGGGAGAGGGAGGCGGAGGGGCCAGGGGCGCCGTGCGGGGTCCTGGCGGGTGGCGCCTCCTGAGCAGCACTCTGTGCCGACGCCGGCCTCCCCCCTCGGGCCTTGCCGCGCAGGGGACCACGCCCTCCACTCCGCAGAGGAAACTGAGGCACAGGGCTCTCCTGCAGCTTCAGCGCCCCCTCCCGACAACTCCCTCCCGGCAGGGGCTGAGCGGGGCCTGTCCCGGCTCCGCTTGTGGGCTGTGGGCGTCACCTTGCGGCTGAGAGGGCTCACCTGTCCAGCCGTGGGCGCGGCTGGGGGCCCAGAGGAACAGCAGGGGCTGCCCCGGGGACCCCTCACCGCCGGGTGTGCCCAGAGTCCCTGGAAAACTAGGCAGGCCCGGCCACCGCCTTCTCAACACCTGCACCGCGGGGCCTGAAATGTGCACCGGGGCCCTGCCCGGGCCGGGGGGGGGGGGCGGGGGCGCTCGGGGTCACCCGAGTGCAGACAGGGACGTCCCAGTGTTTGTGCTCACGCTGGAGGCTGCACTCTGCCTGCTGGGCTCCATCCAGGGCCCAGGCCACCTCTGCTCTCTCCCAGGCCCTGGGGAGTGTCCACAGGCCACAGGCTGAGGGCAGTGGGAAGGCGAGCATCCAGCAGCCCAGCCGCAGGCCCAGGTCCAGGAGCCCTGCTGCCCAGGCCCCGCACAGCTCCGAGTCCTGGTCCCGGAGGGGTGTGTGTGTGTGTGTGTGTGTGTGTGTGTGTGTGTGAGAGAGAGAGACCCCCCCCACCCCCGCCGGCCGGAGTGCACCGCAGGGCAGCTTCCAGAAGGCAGCGTGGGCATGGGAGTCTCCGGGCAGGGGTTTGGGGTCCCCCACTATCCTGGGACCTCAGTTATGGGCACGCCACCCCACCCCCACCTCCCGCTGGGCACAGGGGCTCATCCTGCGGAGCTTGGGCCCCACACGGTTTCCCACCAGCTCTTGCCCCCGGAGGCCAAGCACACTCCATACATGTGCTTGGTTGGACACATGGGTTTGTGCACACATGACCGCACACACACACATGTGTCCCCTAGGCGAGCATGCACGCACACATGTACACAGGCATGTGTGTACACATGCGTGT
Source organism: Myotis pilosus (assembly GCA_036010255.1). Classification (NCBI taxonomy): domain Eukaryota; kingdom Metazoa; phylum Chordata; class Mammalia; order Chiroptera; family Vespertilionidae; genus Myotis; species Myotis pilosus. The sequence goes on from JASKON010000013.1 coordinate 71,959,217, forward strand.
ATGGGCATGCGCACACATGCTTGAACAAAGTGACCCCACTTCCTGTTTGGCCGCCTGGCTGGCCCCAGCACGCTCCTTACAGCATCCGCGGCTCGCCCAGGGGTCACATGCTTCCCAGGCACTTGGTGTCCAGTGAGCAGCCTGCCCCGGGACCCCGGGTCTGCTGGGGGGACCAAGGCCACAAGACCCTGGGAGAGGGCTCGGTCGGCTCAGGGGGGGGCGTGCTGGGTGGGAGACCGGCTTCCCAGCAGGCGGGGCTGGAGCCTGAGCCCGAGCAGGCTGTGGAGGGGGGAGCAGTGAGACCGTGGGCCAGAGGGTGTGCCCAGGCTCAGGCACTCAGGGCTGGCCTGGTGGGAGGCGACACCTGCGTGCCATGTGTGTGCCAGTGTATGCGTGTACATGTGTGTGCACATGTGTGTGCATGTGCCTGCCTGTGTGTCCAGTGCCTGTGGCTGCTGGGCTCCGACTCCTGCCTGCGGGTGAGGGTGGGGCTCACGGAGGCCCCTCCAGCTGCACCTGAGCGTCCAGGGCAGGCGCCCTCTCCTGCCTGGGACCTTCCCTTCCCACCAGACCCATCAGAGCAGCAGCTGGGTGCCCTCGGCCCTCCCTCCCCGACTGCCCCTCCGGCCAGGCTGCTGCCCCTCCTTCTGCCACAGGCCGACAGCACACCTGGTCAAGGCCCGGAGCTCGGGGTCTGGTCCCCGAGGGCCAAGCGGGCGGCTCCAGTTCAGAGACTGCCTTCGGAACATCCCCACACGCTCTTGAAACGAGGGGCTCATGGGAAGCCACCCCAGATCTGGGGGTGTCATCCGCACCTGTGTCTAGGCAGCTCCCTTTCAGGCTCAGGGCGCCCCCGATGGCGCCTGGGAAGTGAGGCTGTCGCTACCTGAGACTCAGGCCCACAGCTGGAGGGCCGGGCCTCCTCGGATCCGCCCCAGGTGCCTCTGCCTCAGTTTCCTCACGCCCCTCAGGGAGGAGGGCAGGCACACCGCCCCAGCTACTGAGGTCAAGGACGCAGCCCCCTGTGTGGGCCCCCGCCCCCTCCCCTGCTGCTGGCCGGGGCTGCAGATGCAGACCTGGAGTGGCCCCCGGCCTCAGGGAAGCTGAGCTGCAGCCACTTGGCCCTTGGCCTGGCCTCCGTCAGGAGCTGGGATCCTCGCCTCCGCCAGCTGGGGGGGGTGGAGGGGTGGGGGGCTGGGGGGGCGGCGCGGACCGAGCAGCCGCCTGGCTTCCCGGAAGGGCTCCTGGGGCCGGGCCCCGGGCTGGGCGCACAGCCCTCTCGAGCGGCCCCTTGGGGCGCCCGTCCACCCTGTCTCGGCCGGGACTGACCGGTGGTCTGGGAGGTGACAGGCTTGGGTAAGGACAGGGCCCTGACCTAGGGAGGTGTGTGGAGAGGCTGCAGTGGGACCGGAGGCTGTGAGTCTCCGTCAGCAGAGCAATGGGCATCGTGTGCACCGGGGAGACCGTGGGCTCTGACGCCTCTGCCTGGGGCCAAGTCCTGCCTCTGACCTAGACCTTGACCTTGACCTTGACCACACTGCCCGGCCCCTGGGCCATCACTCAGGGGAGGCCAGCACCGCCCCTGGGGGCTGAGAATAAGCCGGTTCGTGCACGGAGCACCGTGTGGCTGCAGCCCAAGCCCCTGTCTGCAGAGAACACGGTCCCTGCCTTGGGGGATGGGAACGGGCTCCTTGTTCCTCCGCACGTCTGAATTTTTTGGCGACACACACGAAGGACTGGGGTCGTTTGTGAACTCGTCGGATGGTGGTTTGATCAACCTGGAATCGGCGCCTGTGTGGCTCAGGTGGTAACAGATAAACTAAAAATCACCAACAGCCTCAGGAGCTCTCTGTCCATCACACGCTGATGGGGGGGCCGGGGGAGGACGGGGGCCGCTGACCGCAGGGCTGGGGCCGGGGCCTGCGACCTCACAGGTGAGACTTGGGGAGCAGGCGAGGCCAGGCCAGCCTGTGGGGGGCAGAGCTTGCCACGCAGGTGGTACGAGGCCGCCGGCCGCCTTGAAGCTGCCATGCGCGCTGAGGGCGGGTGGCGCCTCGGCCCCGGCTCCCTGCGGGGCACAGGCTGGGGGGACAGCCGGGCTCAGGCCGGGGCCGCCGCCGGCCACAGGGGCCCGTGGGCAGGATCCGGGCACAGGTTTCACCAGGTCCTCAGACCCCATGCGGTTCTGAGCGGGTCAGTGAGGGTCACGGTGGGGGCTCCAGACCCTGCACAGCGGCCCCCCTCCCTCCGCCCCCCGCGGGGGCCCTGCCTCTGCTCTGCAGCCGGCACCAGTGCAGCTGCCTCCGGCCTCTGCTTGGGGCTGGAGAGGGCCTCCCCCTGAAGGGCCAGAGTGGGGGGGCTGCTTGGCGAGGCCGGGACGGGGCCAGCAGCTCCGGACACGTCCCCCGCCGGCCTCCGGGCGCAGGGCCCGCGCTGGGAGTGGCGTCTGACCCCGAGTTCCAGGCAGGGCCGGGCCGTGTCCTGAGGACACAGCTGTGCCCAGCTGTTCCCCGAGTGCCACGGGGCCCCTCCCCGGCAGCTCCGCCGGCCACGGCCATGGCCTTTCGGCGACCTGTGCCCCTCGGGGAACCAGGACGCAGGCCAGACCCGCTTGGCCTGCAGTCGGAAGCAAAGGGGTGGCCTCCTGAGGCCCCCAGGCCCCCGGGCGGGAGGTGTGTCTGCAGCCCCGTCTCTCCGTCTGTCTGTCTGTCCGTCTGTCCATTTGTCCGCCCGCGGGGCGTGGGGCTCGGCCCGGGAAGGGGAAGCTGCGGCTGCCAGGGGAGCGGCTCGGAGCTCCCGCGTCGGGAACCCCAGGGCTCAGGCCGGAGCCGCAGCGGGTCCCTGGGCGCCTTTGCCTCGGGCGGGAGGAGGGAAACGGTTTGTTCCGGTGTCAGCTCGGCCACCGACCTCCAACCTCCGACCTCCGACCTCCGACCTCCGACCTCCGACGGAAGCGCTGGGAGCCCTGGTGTCCCCGGTGCTCACTCCCGCCACTGCTGCCCGGAGTGTGGGCGCCTAGAGGAGGGTCGCAGCCCGGGGACCCAGCTGCAGAGGCGGGGGTCCCCCTGGAGGGAAAACCTTCCTCTCGGTGCATCTGTGGGGGAGGCTTTGCAGGCACAGTCCCCACCCCCACCCCCTCCCCCAACCCCCCTCCCCCCACACCCCTCCACACCCCCACAACCCCACACCCCACACTCCCCACACCCCTCACCCCAACACTCCTACCCCCAACACCCCCACTTCCCCACCCCCTCCCCAATACCCCCTCCGCCAATACCCCCACACCCCACACACACTCCCCATACCCCCACACCCCACCCCCAACACCCCCACCCCCACCCCCCATACTCCCTACACCCCCCCACTCCCCACCCCCCCAACACCCAGCTCAGCAAACCGCTGGCCTGGCTCAGAGCTTTAGTGAGTGTGGCACCGGCTGGGAGGACGCGCAGGAGGCAGAGTTAGGGCCTGGGTGACCCCCGCGGAGACAGGGGGACTCCTGGACTGTGGCCCCGCTGACCGCTGACCGGGACGGAGCCGCTGTCGCCAGCAGGTGGGATGGCTGGGAAGCGGCCTGGCGTTCACTGGGGCGGCGGCCACAGGACGGGCTGTCCGCTCCTTTTGAATTTGGAGGATGAAGCTTTCTGTTCTCATCGGTGAACTAAGCGTCGTGTTTGTTTGTTTGTGGCTCCTTTGAGGCCAGAGGAAGACAAAGCCGGGGTCCCACAGAAGGCCACCCCACAAACCTGGGACTCCCAGGGCCCTCCCCTCACCAGCAAGGCCGTCTGCCCGTGGGTGTGGCTTCACGCCTGGGTGTGGGGGGCGGGGCGGGGACGGGTTCTGAGGGCTCATTGTCACCAGCCGCCCTCCGCGGTGAGGCCTCAGCTCACGCCCGCCATTGCCCCGGGCCTCAGGCAAGGGGTCCGTTTGAAGGGTGCCTGGCCAGGACGCCCCGCGGGGGGCAGAGGCCCCTGCGGACACTCTAGGGGGGCCCGGCCGGCCCGGCAGGAGCGGCTCAGCACTGAGCTTGTCCTGCGCACGGACAGCTCATGGTGCGATGCCCGGTCAGGCCTCGTGCCCAGGCTGGGTGCACGCAGGAGGCCACCGGTCCCTGCTTCTCCATCACATCGCTGTTTCCCTCTCCCTTCCTCTCTCCCTCAAATCAAGAAAACACAGCCCGGCCAGCGGGCTCCGTGGTGGAGCGTCCACCTGTGAACCAGGAGGTCACGGTTCGACTCCCGGTCGGGGCACAGGCCCGGGTTGCGGGCTCGATCCCCAATGTGGGGGGAGCAGGAAGTGGCCGGCCAATGATTCTCATCATTGATGTCTCTCTCTCTCCCGCTCCCTGAAATCAATAAAAAAAAATAAAACCAATAAAAAGGTGTTTTTTTTTATAAAGAGAGAGAGAGAGAGAGGAATCCAGCTTCCCTTCAACAAAGACAGTTACGCTGAGAGCAGTTTTCGGTGGTGCCCACGGGACACAGCCGGTCACCCTGGGCCTGAGAGCACGTGGCTATGCAGCTGGGATGCAACATCCGGGGCCCAGGGTAAAGACCGCCAGAGGCAAGTGAGAGCCAAGACTGTCCCCCAAGTGGCTCGTCCCCGAGGGAGCATTCGGGGACAGGGGTGAAGCAGGAGGAGAGCAGCCCCGCGGGGACGGTGGGGGTGCAACGGGGGGGGGGGAGTCAAGGAGACTATTACCCGTGTGGGCAAACCGACATGCACCAGGTGACAGCACGCCACGTGGGACCCCGTGGGGACAGAGCACACGCAAGGCAGTCGCGGCCTGGAGGGTCGGAGGGGAGGGGCGTCACGGGGTCGGGAGGGAGGGGCGTGTGTTACTTTAGGACAGACTTTGATAAGCAGCTGCTGGCAGCATAGACAGAGCTGATGCGTCCTACACCGAGAGAGAGAGGAAGCTGGGACTCTAAGACTCACTAATCCAGAAGGAGGCGGGAAAGGAGAGAAAGAGGAACACCAAAAAGACACAGTGAGATGGTGGAAGTCAGCCCAACCTGCTGGCAATGACACTGTATAGACACGGACGTGATGCTGGAGTTAAAAGGCAACGCTGAGAAGGACAAAAGCCAGCTCTGTGCCCTTTTTAAAGAAACATGCCTATCACATAAAGATACGGAAAGAGAGGAAGGAAAAGCTAGTGCAACTACTAAGCCCGAGGAAGTTCCAAAAGCGGTGTGCACATCAGAAACATATACTTTAAGCCCTGGCTGGTTTGGCTTGGTGGATAGTGCGTCGGCCTGCAGACTGAAGGGTCTCGGGTTCGATTCTGGTCAAGGGCACATGCCCGGGGTTATGGGGCTCAACCCCTAGCAGGGGGCGTGCAGGAGGCAGCTGATCAATGATTCTCTCTCATCATGGATGTTTCTATCTCTCTCTCCCTCCCCCTGCCTCTCTGAAATCCATAAAAGTACATTTAAAAAAATAAAAGGAAAAAGAAAAATACAAATTCAAAAAGGACGACTGGAAATAGTTCATTCCTTAAAGATCAAAATGTCTGATTTACTGGAAAGATCTGACCGTCTTGCCCCGAATGTGCGGAATGCCGGCACCTGGTGACGGAGGAAGGAACGCTGGGCAGAGTCACGCGGAGAAGTGGCCACGGGCCCTTTGAGAGGAAGATCTAAAAAACGCTTGTAGACGTGTGACTCGCACACCACACGTTCGCGGTATGAAGGTCAATGAGTTTTTGCCGTTTGCGTTGTGTAGAGGGCGCATGAGCTAAATGTCGGCAGAGCCACGTCCCGGAAACATACCAGGCCAGAGGCAGGTGCGTGGTCAGCCTGCCCCTTCGCTCAGGTGCTGGGGGGTGGGTTTCATTATCTACGTTCAGCCAGGCGCCAGGAACGGCCCAATGACCCGGGCTCAGCCAGGAGTGACGATGACAAAGAAGCCACAAGAACGAAGAATTGCAGCTTGATCTTTAACCATGATTTCTCATAATTTCCTTTGTCTTAAACTCTAGTAACACCTCCTGGAATCGGGCTGTGAGTCATTAATGTCCTGCACCGGCTCTGGGTCGCTGTCCCTTCATCCGAGGGCAGCGTCCCACCCGGTCCCAGCTTTCCCTACTGTCTCTGTGTCTGCCTCTTTTTTCCCTTTTCTCAACCCCCGGCCGCCCCAACTCAGGAACTCGTCTGCTCTCTAGCCGTGCTGCTCCCGGCAAAGAGAGAAACCTTATAGCAGTGGTTCTCAACCTTCCTAACGCCGCAACCCTTTAATACAGCTCCTCATGGTGTGGTGACCCCAACCATAACATTATTTTCGTGGCTACTTCATAACTGTAATGTTGCTACTGTTATGAATCGTCATGTAAACATCTGATATGCAGGATGTATTTTCATGGTTACAAATGGAACATAATTAAAGCATAGTGATTAATCACAAAAACAAAATGTAATTAATTATAGATGTGTTTTCCGATGGTCTTAGGCGACCCCTGTGAAAGGGTCGTTCGACCCTCAAAGGGGTCGCGACCCACAGGTTGAGAACCGCTGCCTTACAGCATTGTTGTGCAGCCCTCACCCCAACCCGGTTTGAGGAGGCTCTGCGTCACCCCATTGGTAGCCCAGCCCTGCACCCCACGCAGCCCCAGGCAGCCCCGCTGGGTCTGTCTCCCTGTGTCACCTCCTCCAGAGCTGGATGCTGCGATGACAGGCAGCCCGGGTCCAGCTGAGCCAGTGGGTGACGGACGTGGGGCTCGCGGTGGCTCGATGTGCGTTTCCCAGGAGACTGGCGACGCTGGCGGCGTCTCCTGGGCCACCGACCGCTCATGCGTCCGTGGCGGAGTGTTGAGATCTTGCGCCCCATGTTCCCGTGAGTAGTTCCACTTGGTCTTGTTGGGTTTTGAAAGTTGCTGTATATGTTCTGGATACAAGCCCTTCGTCAGATACACACGCTTTCTTGATGTTTCCTCCCAGTCTGTTTCTTGTCTTTCGGTATTTTTTTTTAAATGATGTCTTTTTTTAATCCTCACCGGAGGATATTTTTTCCATCGGTTTTTAGAGAGAGTGAAAGGGATGGAGGGAAGTAGGGGACGGGGGAGAGAAACATCGATGTGAGAGAGGCACATCTATTGGCTGCCGCCCTGACCCGGGCTGGGGATCAAACCTGTAACCCTGGTGCGTGCCCTTCACTGGGAATTACCCAAGAACCTTGGGTGTGTGGGCGAACACTCTAACCACTGAGCACACTGGCCAGGGCTTCGTGATGTCTTTTAAAGAGCAGACGTTTGATATTCTGATGGTCTAGCCCAGTGATGGCGAACCTATGACACGCGTGTCAGAGGTGACACGCGAACTCATTTTTTTGGTTGATTTTTCTTTGTTAAATGGCATTTAAATATATAAAATAAATATCAAAAATTAAGTCTTTGTTTTGCTATGGTTGCAAATATCAAAACATTTCTACATGTGACACGGCACCAGAGTTAAGTTAGGGTTTTTCAAAATGTTGGCACGCCGAGCTCAAAAGGTTCGCCATCACTGGGCTAGAGCGTACTGATTGCTTTTCTTTGCTGGGTCACACTTTTGCACTCGTAGCTGAGAAACCGTGGCCTAATCCAGAGTCGTAACAAAGATGACCTCTGGCCCTGGCTGGTGTGGCTCAGTGGATAGAGCATCAGCCTGCAGACTGAAGGGTCCCAGGTTCAGTTCCGGCCAAGGGCACATGCCCGGATTATGGGCTCGGTCCCCAGTAAGGGGTGTGCAGACGGCAGCTAATCAATGATTCTCTCTCATCATTGATGTTTCTGTCTCTCTCTCCCTTTCCCTCTCTGAAATCAATAAAAATATATTTAAAAAAAAGATGGCCCCTGTCTGCTTTCTGGCACTCTGAGCTGATGGGAGGGGGGAAGGGGGGCGTCAGAGGCTGCCATCCTGAGGGGGAGCTCACACTCCCCTCTCTCAGTGATTGACAGCTGTCACTCAGAGGGGCCAGCACAGCTTTGAGCAACACGACCCACGCGCTCGATGGTGGGCCCACGCGGGCGGTGCCGAGCAGACCCGCTTTGCCTCCGGGGCAGTCAGGGAACCTCCCACGCCCCGGGCAGAAGCAAACCTCAGCTCCTTAGGAAAAGCGGAGTCTCACAGACTGACCGCAGGACCAGTGAGCAGTCAGGATGGTGGCCACTGGGCAGGCCTCATCCGCAATCGAGCAAGGAGACGTCGTCATGGAAATCACAACAGGGCGGTGAGGAGGGGTGAGCCCAGTGCGGGTCCAAGAGGTGCTGGCGGCCGCAGACAGCTCACTCAGGTCAGCGCATGAGAGTCCGGAAGGTGTGGGGCCCGCAGGCTCCTCACGTGGTTTCTGCTCCGTGAGTCACGCACCTGGGCAGCCAGGGGGTCACCGCTGCCCAGTGGGAGCCACAACCCCGGCAGCCACGTCCCCTGAGTGGCACAGTGGATAAGGCCCCAGGGGCTTGGACGGCCCACAGGGGTTCTCTAGGTGCCATGGCCGGACATGGGGCCTGAGGGGCCGGGAGGGGCAGAGAGAGGTGGCACGCAGGGCAGGAAGTCCCAGCCAAGAGGGGCCAAGTCTCGGCCCCTCCCTCTGGGTCTCAGGCTCACCAACACTTCATTGAGCCTCAGTTTCCCAACCTGTGGAATGGGGGCAGCCAGGACGGCCACAGTGCATTGGGGTGAGGACGTGGTCACAGGTGCGAGAGCCCCTTCCAGGCTGTGAAGTCCCCCACGGGCGTGATCAGCTGATTGGCGGGGCGTGGGCACCACGGGGCCCAGTGCAGAAGCGCAGGCGTTTGCAGGAGGGATGAGCCGGCCTCGCTGGCCTCTGCGGGCGCCTGGTGTCCGCGTCTGTGTTCCCTCGTGATGGGGCTTCTGGAGGCCTCTGCCCGCCCCTCCCACCCCTGCAAGTCGGGCTGCTGGTCTGAGGCCGCAGCTTCCCGGAGCCCCGGCCGCGGGCAGCAGGCGCTTATCTGCTGCCGCTTTGAGGTCTGAGGCTGCGGTGGGCGGGCGGGGGCGCTGCCAAACATCTTCCAGATGTGGCCGGGCTCCCGATGGCCTGGCTCTGGCGGGGCCTGGCCTGCAGCCTTCCTGTTAGCCGAGCTGTTAGGGAAACAAGACCCAACGAAGGCACGAAGGGCCCAAGTTCTCGGAAGGGAGAGGGGACGAGGGGCTGGACACGCAGTTCCCGGGCACCTCACCTCCTCCTTCCCCGTGGCCTTCCGGCCAGCCGGGCCCTGAGCGCGGGGTGGTCACAGCCGTCTGCTGGCTGCCTCCCGGCTGGGGCCCCAGCTAAAGGGGCTCCCCGAGGGCTGGAGGGAGCTGTCTCCACAGCGCAGGTGGTGGGAGATGCGGGATTCCTGCTGCCGCTTGCCCGGAGGAGACAGCGGCCTGACAATATGGCTGGTTTGCTCGTGGGATGGAGGGTCCCCTGCGCCTGCCGGCCTGGCTGGGCCAGCACAGGCGCCCCGCACGGGGCCAGGAGTGAGGCGCTATTGTAACAGCGGGGAATTGTCACTCACCCCCCTTTCTTTAAAAAAAAAAAGTATTTTTATTGATTTCAGAGAGGAAGGGAGAGGGAGAGAGAGATAGAAACATCAATGATGAGAGAGAATCACTGATCGGCTGCCTCCTGCACGCCCCACACTGGGGATGGAGCCCGCAACCCTTGGCCTGTGTCCTGACCGGGAATCGAACTGTGACCTCCTGGTTCATAGGCCAGGCCCAGCCCCCCATTCTTTTGACATTGTTCCTGTCAATCTGACTCTCACTAATCTGTAGCTTGTAGATAAACAGCATCTATAATAATAAAAGCCTAATATGCTAATTACACTGGACAGCTGAATGACCTTCTGGACGACCTTCCAGACAACCTTCCGGATGAAGCCGGGGCTGCTAGGGCCAAGCCCCTTGCCCGAATTTCATGCATCGGGCCTCTAGTCCTATATAATAAAAGCCTAATATGCTAGGTGTCCAGTTGTCTGGTCGTCCATTCAACCAATCAAAGTGTAATCTGCTAATGTTATGCTAAGGCCGCTCAACTGTTCGCTGTGATGTGCACTGACCACCAGGGTGCAGACCCCCTGACTGGTAGGTTAGCTTGCTGCTGGGATCCGGCTGATCAGGACTGAGTGAGACGGGCTGGACATGCCCCGGAACCCTCCCACAGTCCCTCCCCGGCTGGCCAACCTCCCATGTCCCTCCACGGTCCCTGATCGTGCACTGGTGGGGTCCCTCAGGCTGGCCTGTGCCCTCTTGCAATCCAGGACCCCTCAGGGGATATCAGAGAGCCAGTTTCGGCCCGATCCCGCAGGCCAGGCTGAGGGACCCCACTGGTGCACGAATTCGTGCATCGGGCCTCTAGTGTTTGTGTAAGAATCCTAGGAACCAACCCTGACTTTCAATCCTGGAGATCTGCTGATCTTCCACGTAAAACCAGATGACGAAGACCCGGATGGCGAAGACCGCAATGACGCACACGGGACCATCACTTGACCAGTTTCGAGATCCATGTCAGCGTGGACGGTGCTGGTCGGCCCGTGGAGGACTGTCCACCGCCTCCTTGATGTCTTCTCTCTGCTTTCCCTCTCCATCCTATGGAAACCTCTGGCTGCAGGGAGGTGCTGGCAGGGCCTTGGCAGCAGGAGTCCCCCATCTTCTCAGGCGATCCGCACTGGAATAAACCCCTTTCCTCTAGCCAGCATCTGTCTCCCGAGTCTGGCCGGCCCTTGCTTCCAGTTCCACTGCCACCTCCACTGTCTCGCTGGATGTTCCCAGCAGATTAAGCAGAGATCCCCACTTCCAGGGGCGTTGGGAGCTGAAGGTCGCCCAAGGTTGTATGGCCCCGGGGAGCGGGCACTCCAGAGCCGGCCCCCCATCCTGCTCCTGGTGGACGGGTCAGCAAGAGGTCAAGGCTCAGGCCACTGAGGTCACTGACCAGCCAGTGGGCTCTTTCAGCAGCCGTGAGCCTGCCTTCACCACGACCCCATCCACTCGCGGACACACTCGTCCTGTGAGCGCGGGGAGCGCGGTGCAGACTGGACGCCCCGGCCAGCACTGAGCTTTCTGATGGCAGAGGGTAGCGTGTCGGGCGTCTCCCGGCCCCAGTGGGCAGGACGTTGGCGTGTATGGTGCTCGCTACCCGCTGGGCGAACCTGTCCCTGTCCCTCCCACTCTGCAGAGGATGCAGGGGTGCGAGGGACAAGGACACGGGGGCAGCCAGGGGAGCAGGCAGGGCCTCCAGCCAGCCCCGTCTATGCCCTGCCTGCTCTCTCTCAGCGTCAACCCTCCCCGCATGCTCCCCTGTCGCCCCTCCTGCAGGTAGCAGCCCCTGGTCTCTCCTGAGTGCCACCCACCTTGCCATACCAGCGGGCCTGACCCTGAGGCCGCCCTGCCTAACACCCTTTGGGCTCACACCCTGCCCGCGTCGGCTCTGCAGTTCCCGCTCCCCCGGACCCCTGCCCCCTCCTCTGCAGGCCAGGGAGCGGTACAGCCCACCCCTCACCTCTCTCTGCCGCCCTACTGTGCGGGTTTGGAAGGACTGGCTGGTCCCCGTGAACCCAGAAAGCTGCCTGGCTGCTGGGGCACTCCGGGGGAGGTGGTGTGTGAACTGGGCCTCGAGGGAGCTGGGCACCTGCTTCCTGCTGGGCCAGGTCAGGCATCGGACAGACTGAACCCTGGCGAAGAGCTGGGGCAGGGGACGGACCTTCGCTGCGCGAGGCCGGGGCAGGAGTCAGCTCACGTCTGCCCTGACGTCCTGTCCGAGGCCTTGCAGGAGCGGAGCCTGGAGCAGCCGGCATCTTCCTCCACTTTGATCTTGAACCCGCCCGCCCAAACCCGCCCCTGCCTTGTCCTGGGACACAGGCCAGTGACGGAAGCAAGGAGAGCCCAGCTGTGGGCACCCTTCTCCCCATGGGCGGCTGCTCTCTGGCTGCTCCGACGGGAAGTTTGCAGGAGGTGGCGCGGGGTTGGGGGTGGGGTGAAGGCACAGGGGGTGGCCAGACCCAGACACCGTGGACCTGCCGGCTCACACGGTTCAGTCCGCTTTGCTTTCCTAGTCTCAGGCTCAAGCCGCCTCTTCCAGGCAGCCTTCCTTGCTTAATCCCTTCATCCCTAATACGCACTTGGTTTAAGCATTTTGTTTCCTTGGTAAATGGGGGTATTTGGTGTCAGCCGTGTTGGGGGATGTCCCCTGGTGGTGAGGACCCCTCTACGACATTCTAGAGACTCGCTTGCTTGCCCACGACCACTGATAATGAAAATAATGATTCCTTTTTTTAAAATGCCATTTATCAAACACTGTGCTAAGTGCTTCGTATTCAATGACCTCATTTAATCTTGGCAACAAGCATGTGAGGTGGGCCTTGTTGCAAATGGGGAAACTGAGGCTGAGGGAACTGGGGGAATTTGGGGAGCTTGCCTCTAGCCCTGAAGGAAAAACGGAGCCCCATGCCTGCCTGGCTCCCAGGCCCGTGTCTGCACCTGGACACCTGAACCCCACCCCCCCACCCCCCGCAACCCCCCGGTCCAGCCTCCTGCTCCTTTTTCTGCCTTTTTTACTTTCCTAAGGTCTGTCCAGTGCAGCCAGCCTCTGACTTAACAGCCTGATGGGCCTGAGGGGCCAGCGGGTGAGGCTGCCGTTCAGGTCAGAGGTGAGGAAACTGGGTGCCGGTGCGGCCCGGGGCGCTGGCCGGGAAGACAGGAGGGGCCCCCCTGTGGCAGACTGCCCTTCCCGCTGGCCCGCGTGGCTCAGCCAGCTTTGTTAACCAGCTCATCAGCTCCCGGCAGCCAGAGTCACCCCGGGGCTCCCTGCCCACTCCGTCCTGCCCACATACCTGGCCCCGCTCTCCCGGGCTCCCGGGCCAAGGCCCTGCGGTGGCTGCTCCCAGCCCAGCGCTCCCCTAACTACAATAGCAGCTCGCTGCAGGGGGAGGGGGTGCACAGGGGCTATAAAAGCTCTTTAAAAGGGGCAATAAAAGTTTTGGGTTTCAGATGGTCTTACTGGAGAAGAGAATAACAGAGACAGGAAATTTCAGTAGCAGACGGCCCTCAGACGAAAACACCTCAGCTGCAATCGGAGGATCCTGGCGGGGGCCCAGGGCTCCCCGCGCCCTGCCAGCCTCGCCCGCGGCCTGGGGGAGGCGGAGGGGCCGCTACAATAGACTGTTTTGTCTCCTGTTGTAGATGTTTATACTCCTTCTCCGCTTGGGCTGCCGGAGGTGTGGGAGGGGCGTGCTGGGCACCGGCACACGGCGGCCAGGCCAGGGCACCGGCACCGGCGGCTCTGCTCCTGTCCGCAGGGTCCCGACCGAGCCCAGGCCCAGGCCCAGGCCCAGGGACGTCGTGGCAGGGACTATGCTCGCTCCCCTGGCCAGACAAGATCCACGGGGTGAGGACATCACCCTGCTCCCCACACCCCTTGCCGTGTCCTGGCCCTGCGGCACCTCAGCCTGGGTCGCTGGCTTTAACCCCGGGTCCCTAACCAGGTGTCCCTCCGTTTGTCTCCGGCAGCTGTGACCTCTGACTGCTGGCCCCCGGAGGGCTGCCCGATGGAATACAGGACGCCGGGGCCACTGCGCTTCAGGTGCCCAGTGGTCACTGTGCAGCATCTCATGCCCGTGTGCCCTGGTCATTAGCTGAAGTTCAAAACAAGTGCGCCTCTTCCCTGGCCGATGTGACTCCGTGGACGGGGCGCCAGCCTGCAGACTGAAGGGTCCCGGGTTCGATTCCAGCCAAGGGCACATGCCCGGGTTATGGCTCAATCCCAGTAGGGAGCGTGCAGGAGGCAGCCCATCAAGGATTCTCTCTCATCATTGATGTTTCTCTCTCCCCCCATCCCTTCCTCTCTGAAATAAAAATTTTTTAAAAATATTAAACACACACACAAAACACCCCCCCCACACACACACACATCTTATACGTCACCTGCAACCCACACGTGTGTGAATTTAAATCTAAATCATTAAAAGCAACACACGTGTAAACACTCGGCTCCTCCGTGGCACAGCCACGCTCCCGCCCCTGCACGTCCTGCCGTCAGAGCCAGCGCTCAGTGGGCACTGCCCCGGGCGGTCAGGCCAGGGCTGTATCTCAGGTTTCAGGGGTCCCCAGGCCCCCATCGGGCTGGGTGGGAGGGGGGCCTCTCCAGGCGTGAGGCGGGCGGTCGGGTGGCCGCCAGGTGCCGTGCATCTCAGATTCCAGGGACAGGAAGACCCCGGGGACGACACCGGGGTTCAGAGGTGCTTCAGCCTGGAGGCCTGACCCTTCCTCCTGGTGAGCCCTGAGGTATCGGGGTGGTCGTCCTGGGTGGCCTCCGCTTTCCGGTCCCCCTCCCTCCCCGGCGTTCCCCTCCTGGCCCGGGCAGAGCCCCGCGATGCCGGAGTGGAGCTGGGAGCCAGCGGAGCGTGCCTCAGGGATGACTGGCAAGGCCCTGGCACGGCCGCCCGTCAATGGCCAGCGGCCAGGAACGAGGGCCAGCTGCCGCCACGCCGGCCTCAGTGTCCTCGTCTGCAGCGTGGGCTCAGGACCCCCACCCAGGAGCTCCCAGGGGTCCCCGTGGGACCAGCCCTGCCCGGGAGGGGCGGCCTGAGGAGGGGCGGGCGGGCTGAGGGCTGAGTGCACCTCCTAATTGTCCGTGACTTACAGACCTGGCGGGGCGCCCAGACAGCCCCATAAATCAGCGCGGCCACAGGAGCGGCCTGAGTGCCGCCCTCGCGCTTGGCAGGCCCGCGCCTCCTCCTGCCTGGGAGCACCCTGCCGCTTCCAACTTTCCAGGCGCTGCCACGGGTGGGAGCTGGGCGGCTCCGGGCCGGGGGAGGGGGGAGGGGGAAGGGGGAGGATGGGCAGGGTCCGGCCACCTTGCAGATGCCAGTTTCCTGAGCCACGTCCCTTGGTTCTCCCCCTGTGGCCCCAGACTCCCCCCTTTCCTTGGAGCCTGTGTGTCCCCTGGCTAGAGGGCAGGCTCTTCATGGTGTGTGCATGTCTGTGCACATGGACGTGCATGCATGCATGTGTACATATGCGTGTATGCACATGTACGTGTGTGTGTGCATCCCCCCAATCAGACCTGCAGCCAATGGGGGCAGCCCCTGCCCTCCCCTCCTCCCTGGGGCACTGCGGGGGGCGGGGGGGCGGGCCCCTGCTGTGTCCTGTGCCTTCGCCCCGGACGGACGGGCACCCGCTTGGGTGGATGGCCCCGAGCGCCGAGCGCAGAGCCCAGTGGGCGGCCCCGACACGAATGGGCTGTGGGGACAGACAGGTGCTGAGCCGGGGCCAGGCCGTGGGCGTCCAGGGACCTCTGGGCGTCAGGGAGGCCGACCGATGGGGACCTGGCCCAGGGGCCCCCCTGTGCCCAGGTCCAGGAGAGAAGCCAGTCTCTCTGGCCCCCTCAGGCGTGCAGAGGTGGCTTTTGGACAAACGACTGTCCCCGCGGGGGCGGCGGTGGAGCTGCCTGGTGTGGAAACACAAACAGGCCACAGGTGGAGGTGACTTCCCGCCTGACAGCTGTGCGGCCGGACGGGGTGGGGGGGGCTGGCCCGCAGGGCTCGGGTTTGTGAGGTGATGTCTGGAGGCCGCTCCCGCCACCCCCTGGGGCCGGGGAGACGGGCTCCATGGGTGGGCTGACCTCCCCGAGCCTGCCTGTGGGCGCCACCGGCTTCTGCTCACGGTCCCCACACAGACCCGCCCTCCCACGCAAGGAGCCGGGCGGGCGGAGGCCGGGCGAGGGCTCAGGCGACAGAGACGGCACGCACGTGGGCTCGCAGGAATCAATGAGGAGAGGAGCTTGTTATTGGTGATTGTCATCAGATCAGCTGGATTTAGGGACCCCGCGGGGGCTGGCCCTGGGGCAGGCAGGCTGGGGCCAGGACAGGGTGTGAGTAGGCCTGCTCGAAGCGTGAGAGCAGTGCTGAGAGCGAACCGACGGAGTGGGGAGGGCAGGAGGCCCGTGGCGGGCAGAACCACTCTGGCGGGGACCGGGCGGTGCTCTCGGTGCAGAGGGAAGGGCGGGTGGCAGGACCGGAGGAGGCGTTGCTTGGCCCCAGCAGGAACGCAGGAAGTGGGTTCTCTGGAAGCGCTGGGCACAGAGGGCTCCCCAAATCCCTGGGACCCTCGGAATCCGAGGGCAGAGTCACTCCTGACACTCGGGGCCGGGAAGGACAGCAGGACGCGCCAGGCACGAGACCGGGCGGCGGGGGCTTGGAGCCGGGGTCGGGGGTCAAGGTCAGATACAGGCGCAGCACAGAGTGGAGCAGTCCAGCTTGGCCGGGGGCCCCGGGCTCCCCGCCTTCTTGTTGACCTTGGGCAGCAGCAGGATGAAGGACATGGCCAGGGCGCAGTGGTAGAAGCTGTGGACATAGGTGTAGTCCCAGTCCTGTGGGGGTGGGGCTGTCAGTGCGCCTCTGCCCTGTCCCCGAAGCTCCCTCCTCTCCAGGCCCCTCCCCCGAAGGCTCTGTGCCCCTACTGTGTGCCTGGCCCCTGCCACCGCCATAGGCTCCTCCCCGACGCCTCGCGAGTCCCCGGGACTCTGGCTCCCTGTCCTCCCCTCACTGTCCAGCCCATGCTGGTCTTTCCTGCCACCAAACCCCAGAGCATTGACGGTCTGAGCCAGGAGCCATTGCTGGGCCTTTGACATTGAAGCTGAGGCTCTTCCTCCCTCCCTCCCTCCCTCTCTCCCTCCCCCCAGGCCGCCTCCTGCTCATCTCAGAGGCCAGCTCTGCACGATGCCAGTGGTGCCAGGGATGGGGGAGGCACCCGCACCTGCCTGGGAGGGTGGCCCTGTGAAGTGGGCTCCTGCAGAACCCCCCGCCCCTCCCCCGCCACCTGGGTACCTCGAAGAAGAAGCGCAGCATCAGGGCCAGGGCCCCGAAGCAGAGGCCGGGGCCGATCTGCTGGGTGTAGACACTCCTGTCGGGGTACAGCCCCTTCTTCTCCTTCATCTGCTGCAGCTGCGGGGACAGCGGCCACGGGAGGCTCTTAGGTCGCAGTGTCCGCCCGGCAGTGGCCGCCCTGAGCCCCGGGAGAGCTGGCCCCGGGCGCTCGCACCCCGTCATCCTCGGGGAGACACCCCAACATGTATCCCACTTGGCAGCTGCAGGACCCGCAGGAGTCCACAGCCCAGGGACCCCTGCCTACCTGTTTGAGATGCAGCCAGCCCCTGCATGGCCCCCTGTCCCAGCCAGCGGGGAGCCCCGAGGGGAAGGACACCCCAACCGTTCACAGCCAGGGGCGGGGTGGGGACCGGAGCACTGGGCCTGCCCGCCAGTGTGGCTCCGGGCGCCTGTGATGGGCCATGACTGCCTTTGCTGCTTCCATGGTCAACGGACACGCAGTCCTGTTTGTTAGACAAGCTTGGCCGCACGTTAACATGGGCCTTCTCGGACGTGCCTGGGAGAAGCCCGGCGGCATTTACACCGAAGAAGATGGGCTCACGCCCCCAGATGGTGAGATAATGCAGGTCCACGCCCCGGAAACCCGCCCGGGCCGGGTGTCTCAGAGCACAGACGTTTTGGGTGGAAGTGAGACCCGTGGCTGCACCCCTCGTGGGAGCCCCGGGGGCCAGGCAGCACCCCCAGAGCACAGCCCCCCGCGTGGTGCCACCGAGCCCATGAGTAACGTGGCGCTGGCTCAGGGCAGTTTTTGTCCAAGTCCAGTTTGGTGAAACGAAGCCCAGTTTCAGTTTTCTAGAATTTGCCACAGCCCGGGAGGAATCGGGACCTGCAGGCAGCGCCTGGGGCGGCCACTGTGACCCTGAGTGCGGTGCCCGCGCCCGGGAGCCCTCCTCAGCCAATCCTGCCGGCCCTGGGTCCTGCCTGCCCAGCCCTGCCCAGCCCCCGGTCACACACCTCTCTCCTCTCTCCACTTCCTCTCCCCGCGGCCACTGCTCCCAAACCCTGCTCCAGGAGGGATGAGGGGCCTGGCCGGCGTGGCTCATGGTTAAGCATCGACTCAGTAACTAAGAGGTCACCGGTTCAATTCCCAGTCAGGGCCCAGGCCCAGGTTGTGGGCTCCATCCCCAGTAAGGGGCCTGCAGGAGGCAGCCGGTCAATGATGCTCCTCTCTCATCATTCATGTTTCTATCTCTTCTCTCCCTCTCGCTTCCTCTCCCTCTAAAAAATCAGTTAAAATAATTTTTTTAAAAAGGAATAAAAAAGTAGGGATGAACATCTGGGAGAAACATCCCCCCCTCCTTCCTGGAAACAACTGCCCTTGAAAATCCAAAATAAACTCCGCGTTACATGGTCTAGAAAACACGCTGAGCCCGGATGCAGGCGGCCGGGCACCCGCTCAGCCCCGAGGCCGACCCACAGCCCGAGGCCCTTCGTGGGGACGTGAGCAAGTGACGCTCCGGGCTGGTTAGCGAGCAGCAGCCCCGGGCCCGGCGGGGGCTGTGGGGGGAGCGGCCTGCCCGGAACAGGCAGGAGCCTGTGTTTCTGCATTCCAGCCGGTCCTGAGCGCTCCTGCCTCGGGCGGACACGGGGACCCAGCACACTCCTCCCCCGCACAGGCCGCTTGGGGGCCTCCCGGGTCAGCCCAGGGCCGGCTGTGCTCCCCAGCGTGGAGTGGGGAGTCCCTCTTCTCTCCTCTCGCTGGAAAGTCAAGGCCTGGCCGGGGCCGCCCTGCCGTGCCCGGTTCCCTCACTGGCTTCTCCGTACCTATTCATTAACCAAATGGCTAAATAGAGCCTCTACGCCCGGGGTGGAGAGGAGCAGGTGTTTGGAGAGCTGGCCACCAGGCCTTGATTTACCTTCCTGAGTCTGTAAAATGGGTTGTGGGCACCGTCTGCACCCCCTGCCCAGCCCGAGCCCTGTTCCCGGAGTGTCACCCTCCGTGATCCAGGCCGGGGACCATATGTGAGGGGCCTCGTGGGTGTCAGACCTCCGGGTGCCCAGTGAAAGGCTGTTGGTGTCAGAAACTCAGGCCGCCTCCGTACTCACGAGCAATTCCATCCTCCTGTCAACCTCACACCACACCCTCCCTTCGCATTAGAACCAAGCTGGAGGCCCACCTCCTCCAGGAAGTCTGCCCAGATTCACCCAGGCCACATCTTCTATTGGTACTGCATCTCCAAAGCACCGACTCTCTTCGAGAATAAGAGTAAATTGTCCCTATTTCCTGAGCCATTCGAGGCCAGCTCTGTGCCAGGACTTAAGAGGCATCATCTCTGAACCAGCCCTATGAGGTGGGTACTGGACTGTTGCTGTAACGCCCATTTGACAGATATGGAAACTGAGGCAGAGAGGTTCAGTAACTAGTGAGTCACAGACACGATACAAACCGGCCCTGTGTGGCCAGGGCACCGGAGGGCCATGTTCTGTGTTTTAGCCAAAGCTGTGCCCAGCCCGCCTGCCCATGGTGGGGGAGGTGAGAGGAGGCAGTCAAGGAAGGGCCCGTCTGCTGAGGGTCGCACAGTACGCACCCACTTAGCCGCGATGATGAGGACGGCTGTGCCGATCGGGCCCGAGTACACCCCGTAGCCCCAGCGGTCGTGGTAGATGCGGACGGCAATGGTGAGGACCCCGAACATCACGAAGGTTGACCGCTTGGGTTCGTCGAAGTCGGCCAGGGCTAGAGGGGCCGGGAGAGAGCGGGACAGCTGAGCGGCCCCTGGCCCTCCTGACCACTGCTCTCCCTGCGAGACCCTGGGCCCAGCCCGGTCACACAGGGTCCGGCTCCAGCCGTTGCCGGGGACCCAGGAGGACGGAGACCTGGGGACCCCGCAGGGTGGGGCCCGCCCGACGTGGTCTGAGAGACGGTAGGTGATGGGACAGTGTGCTCTGGAGGGAGCCCGTCTCCCCGCAAACCCGCGCCGAACTGCGGGTGTGAAGGCGGGTCTTGGGGGCCGAGCCTGGCCGGGGCAGGGGTTCTCGGGCGAAAGACCTGGAGGGGGAGCCCCTGGGTGGTCCTGACAAGCCCTGGGCCAGTGTGTACCTTTAAAAGGACGTGAACATGGGAGCTGGGCTCCAGGCCCGGGGGAGGAAGGCGGCGTCAGGGTGGGGGTGCGGGAGCCAGGCCGGGCTGCCGGGTGACCACTCACCCATCAGCGAGACCCACATGCTGAGCGCCGTGCCGTAGACGCTGAAGTACTCCAGGAGGTCGTGCCGCACGAAGCAGAGGACCGACAGCCCGGGCCCGTGGCAGGCATGGTAGAGCTGCAGGGGGCGGACGGTCAGGGCCGGGTGGCGTGAGCCGGCCCCGAGCTGTGTCTGTGCCGAACCAGGCCCCTGGGAAGCAGGCCTCCCTGGCTGGAGACCCCGGGAGAGCGCTCATGGCTCCACCTGTGAGACGGGTCCCAGGGGCCTGTGCCCGGCTGGGCGCCACTCAGACGAAGCTGGCGGAGGTCCCCTCCACCCTCTCACCAGCCTCTGGGTATGAGGCCAATGCCTCCTTTGGGGGTGCCAGTCTCCTCCTCAGGAGCTTGGGGGGCCTCTCTCCCCACAGTTTACCCTCTGCTGACGGGGCTACCCCCAGACCCCGTGGGCATCCGAACCCCCGGGGGCTTGTGGAGACTCAGGCGGCTCAGGGTCCTGAGTGTCCTGACTCAGCGGGCGTGGGTTGGGGCCTGAGATTGCGTTTTTGGCAGGGGTTCAGGCTGGTGCCCGTGCTGCCGGTGGGGAACCCACTTTGAGAACTACCGGTCTGCAGCTGTCAGCTCCTGTTCCTTTAAAGTTCGGGGAGGCCGCAAAGACCCCGCGCCCACCGAGCGCAGCGCAGCGCCCCGGGCGCCCACCCTCCCCTGGGCTCTTACGGTTGTTTGTCCAACATCTACTTTAACAGCGATTTTCAGAGCGAAAGGCCCGTATGGAACATTTTCAAAGCTGTCACCTTACTCCTCACAGAAAACAGCTCTCCTTTCGGGCACACATTTCGTCATGCGAAGTCGGATTTAATGACACGACGTAATTATTTTGACAAGTTCCACGGGCATAAACAGGCCGGGCCGGCACAATGGCCTGTTGATGGGCCCAGTGAGGCGGAGAGCGGAGGCGGGCAGACAGCGGCGTCTGCAGGCGCCGGGCAGCTCGGGGCAGGAGCCCGGGCTCACCTGGCGGGTGGAGCGAGTGGGGTCAATTTCGAGCCCTCACTGGTTGCAGCTGTCGGTGACCTAACGCTCAGGTGCACCGAGGCACGGGGTCCCCGAGCAGGGGCGAGAGACCGCCCTGCGGCCCTGCTCGGCTCAGACCCGCTCAGGCTGAGCTCTGGATGTGGCCAAGAAGAGGCTAGAGGACAGCAAGCAGCAGGGCCATGACTGTGGAGTGGGGAGAGGGGCTTCAGGTGCGGTCTGATCAAGGTGCTCAATCCCTGTGGGACAGAGGAGGGAGGAGGACTCTGCTCCCCGTGGCTCTGTAGGCAGAGCCAGGCCCTGTGAGTGACATGGATGTTCCCCGGCCCCCCTGTTCCACTAGAACTGCGTCTCCCTCAGCGCCCCAGCCTCTCCTCCGTAGCACAGATGACCGTGTACGATTCCAGATTTAATTCCTCTGATACTCTGGGCAGTGTCTGTGCCCTGCCCCCACCAGGAGCAGGAATAATCTGTCTCATCCTGGCCGTGACCCCAGCTCCCCTCAGGTGGTGCTCAGCAAGTGTCTGCCCTGTGAAGGCAGGGCCAGGGGGGCAGGGCTGGGGGAGCAGGGTCAGGGGGGCAGGGCCAGGGGGCAGGGTCAGGAGGGCAGGGCCAGGGGGGCAGGACCAGGGGGGCAGGGCCAGGGGGGCAGGGTCAGGAGGCAGGGCCTGCGGGGTGGGGGTGGGGGGCGGAGGAGGGAGTGTCAGGGAGGAGAGGCAGGGGGGCAGGGTCAGGGGGGCAGGGGCTGGAGTGGTTTAAGGAGAGCTGGTCCAGGAGGGGCCACCCGAGGCCCTTGCCTGGTGCATCTCTGTTGGACAGGTGGGCAGTTGAGGCCTCCCTTCACCTTTGGGTGCCGGGGCAGGCCGGGCCGGCGAGGGGCTGGCAGGGGTGTGTGCGGCTAGGCGCCTGGTGGCAGCGAGCAGTCTTTGGGGGCCACGCTCACAGGTCTTTGCCGTTGAGCTGAGGCCAGCAGCTGGCTGCTCAGGGCCCCTGCTGTCAAACGGGGCGAGAACGCCCGCTCCGTGGGGTGGGCCCGGGACCCCACGTGACAGAGCCCGGGCCCGGTGTCCGGCACGGAAGGGGCAACTGTCAGGGAGGGTCCCGGTCGGACACGGGAGGAGCAGGTGGGAAGCAGACCAGGCGATGCTGCCCAGGGCTTCCCAGAGAAAGGAGCCGAGTGTGGCTGAGGCCGAGGACATTTGTCACCGGAGGCAGCTGCCCTGCCATTCGGGGCGGGGCGGGCGAGGCCGGGTGGGGCAGCAGTGGGGACGCAGCTGTGGGGCCAGCTCAGCCCGGGTGGGGGCAGGGGGGCGGCTGGCGGGGCCTGTGGTGGCCTGGGCTGGTCTAACAGGGGCCTGGGCAACGAGACCCCAGCCCCGCCCCCGGCCCTGAGACCCTGGTACCCGCACAGGAGTCCCACGTCCACCACGTGCCCTGTGTCTCATCTCGAATAGACGTCGTGGCTCTCACCCGAGCCGGGTCCCAGAGGAACCACTGGACGGGCTCAGCCGGAGGCCGAGGAAGCCTGAGCCCAGAGCACGCCTGGTGCTCGCGGCTCAGCCTCTCCGGGACCCAGGTTCTTTATCTGCCCAATAGCGGTCACAGCCCCAGGCTCACAGGGCAAGTCCCCGCCTGGACGCTGGCTCTGGCCGCATCCCTGTCGCTGAGGCCTCCCCCACCCAGAGGTGGAGAGCCGAACCCCTGGGAATCCGATCCCATCCGAGGACCCGGCCCGCCTGGCCTGTGAGCTCCCAGCTTGTCTCGCTGCAGGCCCCACACAGGGCACGAGTCTGCCAGCATGCGGGTGCCCACAGGGGTGCCCACAGACTTCACCACCCGCTGCCCGCACACCCTGGCACTCGCCCTCGGAGGCCCGGAGGCTGGGGGGCCGAGGCTGGCCAGGGCGGGAGGCCTCCCCACGACATGCGCCTCGGGGACCTGGGCTGGACGAAGGACGAAGGACGGGTCTATGGAAGATGATCGAGGAACACAGAGGAGCCACTTTGCGAGTCCAGCCAAGGCCTCGGGGGAGCAGAGCGGGAGGCAGGAAGGCGCTGAGACCAGAGAGGGGGCCGATGCGCAGGGGGAGGACTGCTTAGCCAGGTAGCTACACACACAGACAGAGGATTGATTGGGTCGGTAGATACTTAGGCAGGTAGACAGGCAGACAGACGCTAGAGGGATGGATGGATCGGAGAGACACACGGAGGGTCGGGGAACAGCTGGAGGGAGACACCAAGCGGTTTAGAAAGAGCGAATCCCATGGGGATGTAATTCCAGAAACGAAGAGGCAACCAGGCACAAAGAAAAAGAAAGGAAAAGGGTAAGATGCAGACAGAAAAGAAGACAGAGAGAACCAGTAAGAGCGACAGAGTGGGGCAGAGACCCACGGGGAGACGGGGTGGGGGAGGGGGCACAGAGAGACTCATCCAGGCCTATAAATAGAACGAGAAAGAAGGGCCCGAAGAGAGACAGGGAAGCCCCAAGGAGACACGAGGCCTTGTTCGGGGCCAGCTCCACCGTCCTGGAGGCGGACTCCCCGGCCCGGCACGTTCCCGAAGCCGCTCACCCCTCCTGGGCCTGGCTCCCTGTCCTCCCTGCTCAGCCGCCCTCTTATAGCTGGTGGGGGAGGGGGAGAGGGAGCCACGGTGGCCGTGAGCCATTGCCCGGTGGCCAGAAAAGGGCATCTAAGGGCTTGTCCTCAGTGGCCTGACCCTGGCCCCTGGGAGGGGCTTGGTCTCACTCACACCAATTCCCGAGTGATTTCCTGGCACCAACGGGGAAACTGAGGTCAGAGGGGAGGAGTGGCTCCCCCAACCCTCTCTCAGGGACTCTGGGCTTTTTCTTTCATCTCCAAATCGCTTTCCTCATCAGGAAATAGAGGAAAGTGTGGGGGAGGGGGAGGGAGACGGCCCCTCTGCTCCGCCTGTGGGGGGGTGCCCCACCGGGTCCCCCTGCCCCCCACCCCAGCCCAGACTCACCGCCACGAAGAACATGGTGAAGAGATAGACCATGGCCTCCATGTGGAAGCGCCTCTTGGCAGCAATGCTGGCGGTGGGCAGGAAGGCCAGGCTGCTGAGGGTGGGCAGGAGCAGCTTGGCCACGAGCGACCCCATGGGCCGGGCGGAGGGCGCTGGGGCTGGAGGGGCGGGTGCGGGCCGTCCTCTCCGGGGCAGGGAAAGCCAGCGGGTGCAGGGGCTCCGCGGGCAGCTGTGGTTTAAATGCCCCGAAGGGGGGTGGGGATCTGCGTGCACATGTCGGGCAACACCCCGAGAGGGTCCAACAGCTGAGGCGCCACGTGATCAGCACTTGTCTCTGAGGTTTTTTTATTTTTATTTTTTGAGAGGCCGGCATTGCTGATTCAAGGAGACCATTTGGAGGCGGAGGAGCAAGTCCCCAGGAGTTCCATCCCCAGCATCCGGCCCCTTCCCTCCCCCCCCACACCCCCCACCCCCGCCCAGCCCAGGGCACTGGGCAGACCAGGGGGAGCCCATCCGTGGACTTGGGTTCCAGGCACCTGTCCGTGGCAGCTAGAGGCAGGAGAACCCAGGGTTCAGCCGATTCTAAACCAGCGGTTCTCAACCTGTGGGTCGCGACCCCTTTGGGGGTCGAATGACCCTTTCACAGGGGTCACCTAAGACCATCGGAAAACACATATAATTACATATTGTTTTTGTGATGAATCACTATGCTTTCATGATGTTCCATTTGTAACAGTGAAATTGGGGGTCACCACAACATGAGGAGCTGTGTTAAAGGGCCCGGCATTCGGAAGGTTGCGGACCGCTGTCTAAGACGCTGAGAGGACCTTGCAGATAAAGTTCCCGGGTTACCAGCCCACACGCACTTCCTACTCGCCTGCTCCTTTCCCGCGTGGGTTTCCATGGCGACTAATGAGTGACGCGGCCGTTCTTCTCGGCCTGGTCATTGTTTCACACGGGAAGTGAACAGAACGGGTGTCTCCAGGCTTGCCGCTTGCCTTCTCCTTGTTCCTTGGCCGTCCTTCTGGGAGCTGCCTTCCCTTCCTGCAAGGAGTCGGGGTGGGGGGGATCCTCTGGCCGCGCAGAGCGATGGGAGTGTGTGAGCCATCGAGGCTGAGTCTCCCGGGACGGACTGCCCGGCTGATGGACGGCCGACGCGTTTGTTCGTTTGTTGTCAGCAAAAGAACAGCGTTTACTCCCGTGTCTTTCTTTTCACCCCGATATGATGGTGCGACGATGTCACGTATGACGCGAGGCACACAGCGTGATGACTTTGGATAAGTGCATGCACGTGTGGCCGGCATGGCCGCCCTGTCACCCAGGGCTCTCCCCACGTCCCTCACACTGACTCCCGGCGGCCGCGGTTCCGATGGCTGTTCCGATGGCTGGCGTGGCCTGTTCTAGAACTTCCTGCGGAGGGAATCCTGCTGTGGGCATTCTCGGGGGGCTGGCTTTCTTCCATCTTTCACCGGGGAGCCCCCGGGATCCGCCCACAGTGTGTCAGGCGGCTCACGCCTTCCGTGGCCGGGCCAGTAGCAGCGACTGGGCGGACAAGCCACCAGTCTGTTCTCCTGGGCAGTGAGTCAGGGGTGTGGGGTCAGCAGGCGTGAGACCCAGTGGTGCCTGTACCTCCCGGGCCACAGAGATGCCTGCTGCTCCTCCCGGTCCCCGAGGCCTGGCTGCCCCGCCCCTCCTCTGGGAGCGCCTCGAACCTTCCCAGAAATCTCACTGGAGTCGTACCGGGGCCTTAGCCCAGTGCTGCTGTCTGTGCTGAGGGATCCCACCTGGCCCGCCTGTCGTGTTATTCCACCTCCTCAGTGCCTCCCCTGTAGCACCCACAAAGGGGACCACCGGGCCACCGGCCCTCTCTGCTCCTCCCCCACCGCACACCCGGCTCCCCCGGACCCTCAGACCCTGCCCTTCCTCCCCGCCGCCCGTCGCCCCAGCCAAAACAGACTCTGTGGGAAGGCTCCCCTGCCCATCGGGCCAGCCGGGCCCCTCACTCCCACCCCAGCACCCACCACGCCGCAGGCTGCTGTGGCCGGGTGGCTGGGGCTGTGATCCCCCTGGGCTCCTGGCCGGCTCCCTGCCCCCCCCGACCCCCCCTTGCACCGGAGCCTTGCCCACGGTAGGTGTCCAACCAACAACTGCTGAATGAATGGCTGTTAAAGAATGAATGAAAGTCCAGGGGCGTGGGGTACACATTGCAGCCTGGCAGTCAGGAGCCCAGTCCCCTTTCCAAATGCGGAAACCAGATCTGCGTGTGTGGCTGAGTGAGAGGCAGGCGACCCCTTTGGCTGCCAGGGGTTCCCTGCTTGTCCCCGCCCCGCCCTCCTCTGCTCCTGCCTGTCCCCACCCCACCCCAGCCCCGCCCAGCCCCCAGGAGGAGTGGACAACGTGCGGGAGGAAATGCGACTAGATCCAGCCATGGGCAAACTATGGCCCGCGGGCCAGATCCGGCCTGTCTGAAATGAATAAAACTAAAAAAAAAAAAAGACCGTGCCCTTTTATGTAATGATGTTTACTTTGAATTGATATTAGTTCACACAAACACTCCATCCATGCTTTTGTTCCGGCCTCCGGTCCAGTTTAAGAACCCACTGTGGCCCTCGAGTCAAAAGGTTGCCCACCCCTGATAGAGAGCTCTCTGGAGCCATAACCCTTGCTCAGAAGCAAGAACACTTTCCACAGTTGGTTTTGTGCATGAGTGTGTGTGTGTGTGTGTGTGTGTGTGTGTGTGTGAGAGTGTGAGTGAGTGTGAGTGTGTGTGAGTGTATATGAGTATGTGTGAGTGTGAGTGTGTGTGCACAAGTGTGTGTGTGGTTGTGAGTGTGTGAGTGTATATGAGTGAGTGTGTGTGCAAGTGTGTGCGCGAGTGTGTGTATATGAGTGAGTGTGTGATTGTGTGTGTGAATGTATGTGTATATGTGTGTGAGTGTATGTGTGTGTGTGAGTGTGTGTATGGGTGTGTGAGTGTGTTTGTGTGTGTGTGAGTGTGTGTGTGTGTGTGTATGGGTGTGATTGTGTGTGAATGTGTGTGTGAGTGTATATAAGTGAGTTGTGAATATGTGTGTGATTGTGTGTGTGTGAGTGTGTGTGTGTGTGTGAGTGTATGTGTGAGTGTGTGTGAGTGTGTGTGTGTGCACTGCAGCTGTAAACTCCAGGCTGTGAGCTGGGGGAGGGCGGAGAAGGGGAGGCGGTGGAGGAAGGCCAGGGCGGAGCACATGTGTTTGGGTGATTAAGGAGGAGGGGGCCGAGGAGGGCTGGTGGGGAGACAGGTGGCTGGGCCGGGGCAGCCCGGGAGCCCCTGCAGAAAGGCTGGTCTGGGCGTGAGCCGCCGCCCGAGGTTGGGAGCCCGCTGCAGCGTGGAGGGGGGTGGCCTGCATGTGGCTCCCGTCCGAGACCTGGCCGCCTGGAGACAGCCCAGCTGGCGGTGGGCAGGCGTCCAGCTCGGAGCAGGACTGAAATGACCCTCGGTTCTCTCAGGAGCAGGGGGGCGATTGGCCTGGGAGCGGGGAGGGGGGAGACCGAGGGGAAGAGACAGGCGGCCGCTTTGGGGGTGTTACTGCCTCTGGAGGCACAGGGTGGGGGGCCAGGACCAGGCTGGGCTGGGCGCTCACTCACCCTGGGCAGGCTCTGCACCAGCGGGGACGTGCGCTGGCATCCCCGGCCTCCCCCTCCCGTGGCCTCGCCCGCCAGCTGCCTGCCATCCACCCGCCTCACCTGCTCCCGCTTTGGCCAAACCAGACCCCACAGCCGCACCCCCTCCTTTGGCCAGGACCCCACATCTGCTGCCACCCTGCTCGGATGTGGCCCTCGGCCTCTCCTGACCGGCGGGCGCCTCCCGTCTCCCAGCCCGTGGACCGCGAGTGTCTTGAAAACCACTTACACACACAGACACTCACTCACGCGGCCGCGCACCGGGCTCCGCGCCAGGGCCTCTTCCTACTCGGTCCCGTTGGGCCTGTCAGCGCCGGGGCCGGGTCGGTGCCGCTCGGTCCCCATGTCACCGCGGAGGAGACTGAGCCCAGGGAGGCACGAAGCCGGACACGCTCCCAGCCCAGCACCCACGCCGGCCAGTGTCCCAGCCCGCGCCCTGGGCCCCCAGCCCCCGGCCGGCACCCTGCTCTGCCGGCGAGCGGCGTCAGTCACACTGGGACCCGGGGCGGGGGGCCCTTAGGGGGGCAGCCACAGCGTGGGCAGCGGGGACTCCCCACCTGCGCCCCTCCACCCCTCCCGGGCCAGGGCAGGCAGTTTATGGAGGTGCTGAAACGCCTGGAATGCCACAGCTCCCGCCTCCAGGACAGCTGTCTGTCTGTCTGCCCGGCCCAGGACGGCCGGGCCAGCTGCTGCGTGTGCGTCCTCCACGTCTGAGCACCGCCCGCGGTCCGGCTAACCCAGCGCACGGCCCACCCAGCGCACGGCCCTGCGGCTCTCCGTGTGGGGCCGCCGAGGCCTGCGCCTGGGGCGGGGCGGGGCTGTGCTGCCCCCAGTCCCTTCCTCGGGCCCCGGTCGTCACTGCTGCCTGGCCTTTGCTCTGCGCACATGTCTGTGTCTGCGTGTCTGCGTGTCTGCGTGTCTGCGTGTCTACGTGTCTACGTGTCTGCGTGTCTGCGTGTCTGTGTCAGCGTGTCTGTGTGTCTGCGTGTCTGTGTCAGTGTGTCTGTGTGTCTGTGTGTCTGTGTCTACGTGTCTATGTGTCTACGTGTCTGTGTGTCTGCGTGTCTCTGTGCCTGTGTCTGCATGTCTGCACGTGTGTCTACGTGTCTGTGTGTCTGCGTGTCTGCATGTCTGTGTGTCTGCATGTCTGTGTGTCTGCGCATCTGCGTGTTTGCATGTCTGTATCTGTGTTTCTATGTGTCTGTGTGTCTGTGTGTCTGTGTGTCTGGGTGTCTGTGTCTGCGTGTCTGTGTATCTGCGTGTCTGTGTGTCTGCGTGTCTACGTATCTGCGTGTCTGCATGTGTGTCTACGTGTGTGTCTGCGTGTCTGCGTGTCTGCGTGTCTGTGTGTCTACGTGTCTGTGTCTACGTGTCTGCATGTCTGTGTGTCTGCGTGTCTGTGTGTCTGCGCATCTGCGTGTCTGCATATCTGTATCTGTGTTTCTATGTGTCTGTGTGTCTGTGTGTCTGCGTGTCTGCATGTCTGTATCTGTGTTTCTATGTGTCTGTGTGTCTGTGTGTCTGCGTGTCTGTGTGTCTGCGTGTCTGCATGTCTGTATCTGTGTTTCTATGTGTCTGTGTGTCTGTGTGTCTGTGTGTCTGCGTGTCTGCGTGTCTGTGTGTCTGCGTGTCTGCGTGTCTGCGTGTCTGTGTGTCTGTGTGTCTGCATGTCTGCAGCTGGGCTTGTGACAGCATCATGTGCTGTCGTCAACCGCCAGCTGAAAATGAGCTGCTCACGTGCCACCCGCAGCTCCCGGGCACTGTCAGGTGAGCCGGTGCACCAGGTGCGCCAGGTGAGCCAGATGCCAGATGAGTCAGGTGAGCCAGGTGAGCCAGGTGAGCCAGGTGAGCCAGGGGGACGGCTCCGCCCCTTCCTGCCCTGGGACCCGGCGTGCCCTTTGCCCCGTGAACCTCAGCGTCCTCACCTGCAAATGGGAGCTCGCACCGGCCCTGCTCAGGGGGGTGCGTGTGCGGGGCTCCGGCCGGGGCCCCAGGAGGCCCTCGCTAAGCGTCTGTTCAGAAACCACGTAAGACCTGTGGGGGGGTGTCTTCTAAAAGGAGGCCCCTCCGTCCATTCGCGCAGGAATGGCTGCTGAGGGGCCCGGGAGCCCAGCCTTGCCCGCACTGCACGGCCAAGCCCCGCCTCTCCCGTCTTGGCTGCTGGGGCTGCTGTTCATGGAATCCCTCCTCGGTGGGCGGAGGGCGAGGCAGAGAGGGACCCAGCCCCTGGGGCCCAGCCTAAGTTTGTGACAGGCCTGGTGGCCTAGAGCCGGGCGCCCCCCCGGGCAGGAGACTGTCCGTCCTCGCTGGGGAGACACCAGACTCCGCCGTCCCCGCTGGAGCTATGCCCCGGACGCCAGGCTGGCCGACCCCCTGGGCAGGCGATGCAGCCAGATGCCGGCAGTCACAGCCAGGCCGCCCGCTGTCCCCGCGGTGGTGGCTGGTGCCTGGTGCGCCGCAGCAGCGCAGGTCCCAGCCACACCGGGCTCTCATGGTCTCCTCCTTGCTCCAGATTTGGGGACCAGGGAGCCTCTTTCTTGTGGATTCTGGAGCAAGCGTGGCCTCACCCCTCTGGGTCCTCCCCTTGAACTTGAAGATGTGGCCGAGCAGCAGGAGAGGAGGGGACAGAGGTCCGTGTGGGGTCCTGCCTCCCACTGCCCACCCCGAGGCCTGCGGTGGTTCCTCCGAGTGTCCGGCCCGGCACAGGGAGCTCCTGGGCTGCTGGGCTGCTCCCTGGGGCCCGGCCCTCTCCGGGCCCGGCCAAATGGTTCCTCGGGGGCCCGGTCCCTGTTGGGTGCGAGAGCTCTGCTGTCCGGACCCTGGGCGTCGGGGGTGATGAAAGGCGGGCCGCCCTCTGGACCCGCTGGCTGGCTTCTGGGTGCCCGGGCCTCGCCCCCTCCCCCGGGCTCTGGCCCAGGTGTGGGGACCGTCTGAGCTCTGCTCTGCTCGTGTGGCCGTGCAGGAGCGGCCACCACCCACAGCCCACTGCGCCCCTGCCCCACCCCTCCCCCTCTTCCTTGGCCATGTGCCCGCTGCTCTGTTCCCCGCTCCTCCTCAGACATCCTACAGCTCTGGTGGCCTACATTCTCCTACACACCAGGCGTCCCAGCGCCTCTCCAGGGCCCGGGGACAGCGTGGCCAGCAGGGAGCTCTGCCCGGGGAGAGCAGCGGGCACAGCTCATGCTCACCCCCAAGGGACCAGGAGGTGGGCCCTGGGTGCTGCCCACATCCACCCTGCATGCTGCCCCCCTCCCCCCGCCCCCATGCTGAGGATGCAGCGTGAACCAGGCGCAGACCCTGCTCTGGGGGTGGGGGTGGGGGGGGCAGCACAGGTCGGCAACGACGATTCTGACCCAATGGGGTAGCCAACAAGGTGCTGGGGCGCCTGCGGGCTTCCTGGAGGAGGTGGCCTTGGAAGAGCTGGGGGTGCTGAGCACATGCAGATGGGGGTGCAGGGGCTCTCTGGTTACTTGGGTGCAGCCGGCCAGGAGGCCCCGGGGCACTCAGGGCTCCTGCCCTATAAGCCTGGCTGGGCCCCCGCGCGGGGTCCCCAGGGTACCTGAGGCCCGCCCGGCCCCGGGGGGTGGGGGTGCTTGACCATCTCTCTGCGGGGCTGACAGCGGCCCCACATGGCCCCCGAGGCCTCAGAGGCTCTTCCCGCCTGTGCTTCATTCTGCATCCCCCAAATTCCTAGGGTGCCAGGCCCCCAGAAGCCTTCCCTGGCTCCCGGCATCTCCCCTGAAACTCCAGGCCACCAGAGGAGCAAGAGCAGCGGGGGCTCCCTGCGGGTTTGGGGTTTGGGGGCTCCCTGGTGGCACTTGGGGGCAGCCCAGCAAGCTCCTGGGGGCAGAGGGGGACACACCGGCAGGAGGTCACCCAGCAGGGGAGGGTGGCAGGCCTGTCTTCCAGACGCTGTCTGGCCAGCGGTTGGCTGTGGGGTCCCCCCCAAGGGAAGCTGCAGGCACCCGAGGCCGGCTGGCGGGAGAGCTCAGGGCCCTGGTGGGGCTGGAGGAAGGGAAGGGGCAGAAGCTACCTTGTCTGGGAGGGGATGGGGTGGGGCGTGGGGGGAGTGTGCCATCGTGTCTGCGCTGCAGCACGCCGACCCCAGGGGGCAGTGTGGACCCCGATTCAAGTCTTGGATCCACTGGTCATCCCTGGGGCCCCAGGAAGCAGCCGAGTAAGGCCTGTGCCCCCGAGGGTTACAGGGATGGGGACCCAGACAGTGACAACCCCGCAGATGGAGAGGAGGCGGAGCACGGGATCCCTGATGTGCGATCTCGGGCGTCACTCAGTCTTGGAGCCTCAGTTCCTCCATCTGTAGAGTGGGGACAGCAAAGACCTCAGGGCCAGGCACGGGAAGAGCCCAGTGCAGGGCAGCGGGCGTTGTTGTTTGTACTATTATTCCTGGTCGCTCCCCTCCCAGTCATGCCTGCTGGCAGCCAGACGCTGGCTCGAGCCTTCCCGGGGAGGGGGGAGCGGGGTAACCCTCCGCTGCTGAGGAGGCCACTGAAGAGGCCACCACGGTCCCTCTGGCAGGAGGACAGAGGGCAGGAGAGGGCTTTCCGGGTGCCGCCGGGGCCCGATGACACCTGTGCTGCAGAGCCGGGGGCGGAGGACAGGGCTCAGGTGACCTGACCAGGTGCTGCCCCATCTGGAGGCTCCGTGTTCCAGGAGGGTGGGCTCTGGGGGCCTGGCCTCAAGGGCGGCCTCGCCGGCCTGGGGTCTGCGGAGCTCCTGGGGGCTGACCCCTCTGTCTGGGCTCTAGGCTCTGACTCAGCAGGAAGTGGGCCTGGAGCCCTGTGCCTGGCCTCCCCGGGGATGCCCAGCTGGCGTGGGCCCAGCCAGGCCCCGTGCC
Source organism: Myotis pilosus (assembly GCA_036010255.1). Classification (NCBI taxonomy): domain Eukaryota; kingdom Metazoa; phylum Chordata; class Mammalia; order Chiroptera; family Vespertilionidae; genus Myotis; species Myotis pilosus. Next base: position 71,991,749 of record JASKON010000013.1, read on the forward strand.
CCGCTGAGCTAGTGTCGAACATCTGCATAGAGTTCCCTGTGCCACCCCCACTGGCCCTGGCCATTCTGGCCATCTGGTCAGCAGGCTGTGGCCATTCCTGTCCCTTCCTTGGAGCCCTTGGTTGAGCCCTCCTGGGTCTCCCTCAGCCCCTCCACCTGCTTAGACTTCTGCTTCTCAGAAGAGCCTTTCAGAGCCTGGCTGGGTGACCGGGGAGTGTGATCTCCCCTTTGGACCTCAGCCTTCCCATCTGTAAAATGGAGCAACCAGCCCAGGTTCCATACTTGGGAGCGCTAGAGACCAGGCCCCTCTGGAGGCAGAATCAGCCGGGCCGAGGCTCGGCTTCCGCTGCGACCCCCGGTCAGAGGCCGCTCTGTCTGGACACAGGTCACACCACCCTGAGCTCCGGCCGGGAAGGCGGCCGCCCTGCTGGCTGCTCCCAGGCCAAGCAGCAGTGAGCAGGCAGCTGGGCCGGCCTGGCCGGGCTCCAGAGGCGCGGAGCGGGTTAAAGTGTGCGCCAGGCCCTGCGGGCGGGGGGGAGCAGCCTGGTGGGAAGTGTGAGTTCCTCCCTGTCTGCCTGACAGCTATAAAGGCGGCTGCGCTGCGGAGCCGCCACTGGGCTGCGCGCCGCCCTGGGAACCCCGCTCTGGGTGCTCTTTGAAGTGGAGGAGGGCGGGAGCTGGCGGAAGAGAGCGCGGAGCCCGCAGCCCTCCCCACGCAGCGGCCCCCGCACACGCACCTGGTGCCGCCTCCCGCGGCCACTCAGCCCCTCTCTCCCCAGGACAACCTGCCGCCCGCCCGGGACAGGTAGGGCACCTCCACCACCGCTTCCTGCGGAGCCGCCGGTCCGACGTGCAGCCCCGGCTCCGTGAGCACCCCCAGCCCTCGGGGGCTGTGTAACCGGAGGCGGCCCGGGGGAGGGTCCAGCCCCCAGGAGCACGGTGAGGGTGGCCCTCGCCTCCAGCCTCAGATGCCTGCAGCTCTCCTGTGCATGCGAACCCCTCCCGCTGGCCGCTGGCCGTCTCTGGACCCCAGGGAGGGCTGGATCCCGCGTGAGCCGGGCCTGGCCCGCAGCCAGCGGTGTCTGGAGCCTTAATGAAAACCAAGTGTGAGGCCGGCTCAGCACCTGTCTCCATCCAGCCCGCAGGCAGGAGCTGGAGCACCAATGAGCCCGCGGGACCTCGGGACCTCCAGGGGCTCCGCGGGCCCCAGGCTGGTGGGGGGACACAGATGGAGGCCCGCGGGGGAGGGGCGAGATGGGCGGGGAGGGCAGGCAGGCAGCTGGGAGGTGGGGGCGCCAGCTCCCATCGCGGGGGTGCAGGGCTGTCCTGTCCAGGGCAGAGGCATCCTTGGGGTGCCAGGGTGCCGTTGGCACAGCGCCTGAAACCGGCAGGTGCCTGAGCGCACGGGAGGGAGGGTTTGGTGGAGGAGAGGCGGGCGGAGATGGGGGGTGGTTCGGAGGAGCTGGGTCAGGACTGTGGGGGTGGGGGACCTTCATGCCTCTTCGCCTGGAACTAGCCCAGTGCCGGGATGTGCTCTGGGTCTGGGGGCGAGTGTGCTGGGAGCCCCTGCGTCCCAGGGTGGGGGCATCCAGGGACCCACCCCGGAGGAGGTGGCCAGCTGGCACCGATCAGGTAAGACCCAAGGTGCTCTCGCTGGGCCGGGCGACAGGCCAAGTCCAAGCCGCAGCCCCCCCCCCCCCCCGCTTTTCTCCACAGGTGTCCCCAAGGCGCTTGGGTGTCCGAGTTGAAGCAGCACGTGACCCCAAGTGCCCTCAGGCCGGGGGGTGCAGGCTTAGCACGCACACCATGGCCACTGTGTCGCCCGTGGCAGGCATCTCTAGTCGCTCCCCGAGCCCTCCCCAGGCCCCCGGGCAGCCACCACTAACCGATCCCAGATAACCCCGTGGTCCCGGCCCTGGGTGGGCCCCGAGGGCTTTGCCCCCAGGTGGACCCTGGTCAGCGGACGGAGGAGCTGGCCTGGCCTGGGTGACGGTGGCCTTGCTTCCAGGATGGACCGTGGACGGCGGCCTTCACGCTGGGCCTGGTCCCTGCTGGCTGCGGCACTCGTGGCTGGGGGCGTGGCGTCCACTGGGGCCACGGTGAGTGGGGAGCATGGTCCCTCACCCCGATGGGGGGATGTCGCGGGCTGTGTGGCCGGTGGCCGGGCTGCCTTCCCACAGCCCCCTCCTGCCAGGAACACGTGTCAGACCGGCCCCTGAGTGGGGGCCCTGGCCACTTGGAGCCCTGACCACCCAGCAGGACAGGCCGAGGGCTGACTGCCTCCCTCAGAGTGACATCCAGGAGGCGTGTAGAGGTGGGGCGTGTCCTGCAGAACCTGGGCTGGGCCCCGGGCTGCTCAGGAGAGGGAAGTCGGGGAGATTAGGTAGGTCCCCGGGACCCCAGGATGTTCCAGATCTCAAAATGGGAAGGACCCGGGGGCCCCCAACTCCCTGGGGTCCCCTCCAGGACCACCGCTGACCCCTGAGCCCGGGCTGCCAAGTGGCCGTGCTGTCCAGGGCCCAGGGCAGGCGGCTGGTCCCGCTGGCGCTCTAGCCCCTAACCTGCGGGTCTCTCAGCAGGACAACAACCCCGTGTCCAACAGCCTGGAGGCGGGCGCGGACGCCACTGCCTCCTGGTGGGGGGAGTGGACAAAGTGGACGGCGTGTTCCCGCAGCTGTGGGACCGGGGTGACGTCCCGGGAGCGGCACTGCCTCCAGCAGAGGTGCGGGCCGGGCACGGGACCCCCGGGGCTGGCCTGAGGGTGGGTACTTGGCCCTCAGCCGGGGCAGCGGGTGAGGGAGGGTCTTGGGCTGGGAAGGGTGTCAGGGTGAGGAGCACAGGCCAGGGAGGGACCCGGCGTCCTGGGTTCATCCTGCTCCAGGGACTGGGCACAGGCCTTTGGTGAGCGAGCAGGACCCATTTCTAAGGCTTTGCGGGGGAGGGCGGGGTGCGAGGCCCATGGCCCTGTCCTCTGAAGACCTGAGTTGAATAAACAGGGAAAAGCATCTGGTGCAGCAGCTACTGCCAGGCAGACCCGGGTTCAAATCTTGCCTCTGCCACTTCCTCGCTGTGTGACCTTGGGCAGGTCACTGAGCCTCTCTGAGCACCGGCGTCCTCATCTGTGGGTGGAGGGGATGCGGAGCCCCCTGAGACCTGAGAACCCATGATGATACGTGTGTGTGCTTCCGGGCAGGGCCTGTACACGGCCAATGTCCTTATTCTGGTGATTAATTCTGGGTGCTAGGCGCTGTGCTCTGTGACGGGGAAGTCGAGGTGAATAGGACACCTCCTCCGCTGAGATGGGGCTGGGAGGCGCCCCCGATGGCTTAAACCCCTGTGCGATGAGAAGGGCTGGCAGGCTTGAGTGGGGAGGGAGGACCCCTGGGTCAGAGGAATTGGGGGCAGCTCGGGGGCCAAACCCGAGGTCCTGGGGGGCAGGAGAGGGCGGGGGCTGCAGCTGGGGCCCCCAGCGCCGGCTCAGAGACCCTGTCTTCCCGCCAGGAGGACGTCCATCCCCGACGCTGGGAATCGAACCTGCACGGGCACGTCCAAGCGGTACCAGCTGTGCCGGGTACAGGTGAGGCTCTGCCCCCTGGCGCCCCGACCCTGCCCGCCCTGCCCCCCGCAGGTCCCAGGTGGGTCCTGCCCTGGGCCTGCCCTGACATCCTGTGAAGAGAAGGTGACCAGGCCCCGGCCCAGCAATCAGATCCCTGTGCCCACCGTGTGCCCCGCATGGCAGGGCCAGAGGCCTCACTGCTGCTGGCGGAGCGGCAGCTCCAGGGTCGGGGTCTCTGGCCGAAGCCCCCCTTTGCTCACCAGTCCTGCGCCGAGAGTTTGTGGGGAGACCGACATTCGCCAGGTGTCCGGCCCCTGTGAAGCCGGGCAGCCCAGCCCCGCGCAGCGGCCTCTGCACACAGGGACCCTCCAGGCGGCCAGGGGATGCCACCTGCGGCTCGGCTCCTGGCAGCGCTTGGCGGGGCCACAGCCAGCGTGAGCCTGAGCGCCGGGGCCTGGGCAGAGCCAGCCCCGAGGGTGGGGCGTTTGCCCTTCAGGGTGCATTCCAGCTCCGAGCGGTCCCGTGTCCGGGTGTCTGTGTGTGTCCGCGTGTGCACACGTGCAGGGGGCTAGGGGCTGGAGGGACCAAGTGGCCACAGCCTCTGTGTTGGCTTCAAGGGTCAGCTGTCCTCCTGGACGCTCGTGGGCTCCGAGGGGGACCTGCTGCCCGTCCTGGGTGCTCCCCTCTGCCCTGGGCCCCGCCTCAGCCCCTCCAGCCGGGGACACACTGGGGGCTGCGGGGCCGGGGGAGCCGGGTGGCAGGGACACGACAGGGTCCCACCGGAGCCCCTGGGGAACAGTCTGAGGGACAGTCGCTGTCCTTCCTCTCGTCCCCGCTCCTCCCAAGAGCGAGCCGGTGAGACGCAGAGCCGAGAGGCCACCTCGGCGGCAGCCGCTTCCTGCTGGGCCCGGACAGAAACGCCTTTGTCGGCGAGTTCCTCCCGGCCTCCCCCCGCCACCCCGCCTTCTCGCCCCCAGGAGTGTCCGCCGGACGGGAGGAGCTTCCGGGAGGAGCAGTGTATCTCCTTCAACTCCCACGTGTACAACGGGCGGACACACCAGTGGAAGCCCCTGTACCCCGGTACCTGGCCCTGGCTGCCTGGCGGGAGCACAGTGTGGGGTGGGGGGTTCCCAACCCTGGGAAGACCCGCTCCCGAGGGGCCAGCCCCTGGGGACAGTGGGAGGGCAGATGGGCAAACTGGCCCAGAGGGAGGGGTCTTGTCGAAGGTCAGGGGGAGTTGAGGCGGCAGAATAAATGAGCTGGCCTTTCCCGCCGTGGGCGCGTGCAGGGGGTCCCGGGCCAGCAGCCCAGGCCACCAGGGGGCTCAGCCTCCTGCCCGGGGGACCTGCCCCCGCCCCCCAAGAAGGCAGAGGCGGGAGGCACAGAGCCCGCAGCATCATGGTGCATTCCAGCCCCGAGGCCCCCGCAAGTCCCTCCCACTCTCCAGGCCCTCTCTGTGCCCCGGGGGGAGGGGGCCGCCGTCTCCATGGGAAGGAGAGGGGAGCCCCTGAACCCGGCCCCCGATCCTGAGAGGCCCCGTCCCCCCAGATGACTACGTACACATCTCCAGCAAGCCCTGCGACCTGCACTGCACCACCGTGGACGGCCAGCGGCAGCTCATGGTGCCCGCCCGCGACGGCACGTCCTGCAAGCTCGCCGACCTGCGCGGGGTCTGCGTGTCTGGAAAATGTGAGGTTGTTAAACGTTGTAGCACAAGTTCCGCTGGTCTCGCTGCGCCGACCGCCCGCTGCCCACCTGAAGCGGGGCGGCCCCGGGGGCCCAGGCCGCGGCGCGCTCCCAGCGGCGCTCTCCGCCTCTCCTCCCGCAGCCCATCGGCTGTGACGGGGTGCTCTTCTCCACCCACACGCTGGACAAGTGCGGCGTCTGCCAGGGCGACGGGAGCAGCTGCACCCACGTGACGGGCACCTACCGCAAGGGGAACGCCAACCTCGGTAAGAGCACGGGGCTCCCACCTCCGGGAGCACGGGGAGCCCGTCTCCACCCCGCTGAGTGGCACCGCGCAAGTCCCCCCCCTCCCCCGCGCGGGCCACCTGATCCTCCCCCCGGGCCCAGGTGGGTGCCGCCAGGTGGGTGCGGTGCTCTGGGAGGCCCCCGCTGGCTGGGAATGAGGAGCACCTCTGAGAACCGTGCTCAGTGCATGCTGGGCTTGGGGCCACGCTTGACGTTTGCAGCCGTGCAGGGAGGTGTGAATGTCGCACTTACGGGGAAACCAAGGCACGAGTCCCACCCTCACGGCTGACAGAGCTGAGTTTGGGTTCACAGCTGCTGGGGCGCCCCATTCTGCAGAGTCCATGTTTCCGAGGGTGGGGGTGTATTTGTTACGGATTGTGAGTGGGCTGGGCAGAGGCCTCACTATGGAGGTGGGGTTTGAGGAAGGCCCCTGGGATTCCTCCCTGCCCGTCACACACCTGCCTGCAGGGCCTTCCGCCAGGTCCTTTCAGGGAGACACAGACCAGCCTTCAGTCAGTGTGTCCCTTTCTGAGCCCCTACTGTGCGCTAGATGGTCCCTTTCTGAGCCCCTACTGTGCGCCAGATGGACCCTTTCTGAGCACCTACTGTGCGCCAGATGGTCCCTTTCTGAGCACCTACTGTGCGTCAGATGGTCCCTTTCTGAGCCCCTACTGTGTGCCAGATGGCCCCTTTCTGAGCACCTACTGTGCGCCAGACGGTCCCTTTCTGAGCCCCTACTGTGTGCCAGATGGTCCCTTTCTGAGCCCCTACTGTGCGCCAGATGGTCCCTTTCTGAGCCCCTACTGTGTGCCAGATGGTCCCTTTCTGAGCACCTACTGTGCGCCAGACGGTCCCTTTCTGAGCCCCTACTGTGTGCCAGATGGTCCCTTTCTGAGCCCCTACTGTGCGCCAGATGGTCCCTTTCTGAGCACCTACTGTGTGCCAGACGCGGAGGCTGAGGGAAGGTTACGTAGATGCAGTTCATGCCTCACAGAACTCTCAGTGTTGGGGGCTGGGGCTGTCCCTCAAACAACCCCCACTAACTCCCGGGGTGCGCCCCGTGCACCTCCCACCAGCTCCGGGAGGCAAACGTGGAGACAGAGGTGAAGCAGCCTCTGGTCACGCAGCCGGGATGGCGGCTGGGCCTGAACCCAGGTGGCCTCACTGCGGGGTCTGGTCCCCACACCGGCCGACCCTCTTCCCTGGCGAATGTGTGGGCGCTCATCACCGTGAGGCCCTGCATGCGAGGCCGCCGTGCTCAGGGACCTCGGGAGCTGGCGCTGATTTAAAATGAACGTCTATGCGCCCACATTCAAATGAATGAGCCGCATTTCCCGATCGCCTGCCTGTGTGACATGCATCTGTCCGGTGGCGCTACTGCAGCAGCAAGGGATGTGCCCAGTGGCATCGCGTGGGGAGCAGCCATCGGCCCCATGGGAGTGTTTACACCACGGGAATTGGCCAACACTACCGCTGCCCCTACCCCCCAAAAAGCCAGTGCTGCCTTGGCTGGGTGTTCAGTGGTTAGAGCATCAGCCCGAGGACTGAAGGGTGCGGGTTTGATTCCCGGTCCAGGGCATGCACCTCGGTTGCAGGTTCGAGGCTCTGGTTGCCTTTCCAATTGAGAGGCGGTGGCTGTGGCCAGACCCGCCGCCCAGCGCCATCTACTCTCCCCCAGGCTACTCCCTGGTGACCCACATCCCGGCTGGCGCCCGAGACATCCAGATCGTGGAGCGGAAGAAGTCCGCCGACGTCCTGGGTAGGTCTGGGGGCCCGGGCGGCCGCCTCACCGGGGCGTGGGTTTAGCATGGGGTGAAATGGATGGGCAGAGAGGGGGCAATTGACCCTGGTCCTTTCCTGTGGGGGAGGGATGGGTCGCAGAAGCCAGAACTGCGCCTGGGGTGTGTGTGCGTGTGTGTGCATGTGTGTGCGTGTGTGTGTATGTGTGTGCGTGTGTGTGCGCGCGCATGTGTGTGGAGGGGGTGTCACAGGGAAGCTCAGGTGTGGAAGGACCTTGTACTCAGACCATGGAGGGAGGCGTGATGTCAGGTAGTGAGCTCCCCGTCCCTGGAGAGCCTGGAAAAGCCAGAGATGCTGAAGGTGGAGTCCTTGCCTCCGGGTAGAGAGTGAGACTCAGGAGGCGAGAAGTTGAGGCAGAGCAAGTGGCAGGAGGTGGCCCATCTGAGGCCATGGGCCGCCAGCTTAGGGGGAGGGTGTGGACTGAGGTCTGGGGCGGTGGGCGGGGAAGCTTTCGGATTCTGGAGTCATCTGCACAGTGGCCAAGGCTGTGAGGGGAGGCTGGGGACCCAGGATGGGGAGGCGGTTCCCAGCGCCTGCCTCACCTCCGGCCTCTGAGGGTGGCCCTGTGAGAGCCAGGCTGGGGCGTGGTAGGAGGCTCCAGCCCCCCACCTGGAAGGCTGCACGCTCCAGGCCCTGCATCCGCTCCGCAAGCCAGGCCTCCTCCCGTGGGCCGCTTGACTGCCTGCAAGGAGGCCAGGAGACCCGCGCGCGTCTAACAGACACATGGGAAGGTCCCGGGCCTCAGTGGAGCCCAGGAGAGATGGGGCAGGAGAGGTGGGGCAGGGAGAGTTGGGGCAGGAAAGATGGGGCAGGAAAGATGGGGCAGGGAGAGATGGGGCAGGGAGAGATGGGGCAGGGAGAGGTGGGGCAGGGAGAGATGGGGCAGGAGAGATGGGGCAGGGAGAGGTGGGGCAGGGAGAGGTGGGGCAGGGAGAGATGGGGCAGGAGAGGTGGGGCAGAGAGAGATGGGGCAGGAAAGATGGGGCAGGGAGAGGTGGGGCAGGGAGAGTTGGGGCAGGAAAGATGGGGCAGGGAGAGGTGGGGCAGGGAGAGTTGGGGCAGGAAAGATGGGGCAGGAAAGATGGGGCAGGGAGAGGTGGGGCAGGGAGAGTTGGGGCAGGAAATATGGGGCAGGGAGAGGTGGGGCAAGGAGAGAGGGGGCAGGAGAGAGGGGGTAGGAGAGGTGGGGCAGGAGAAATGGGGCAGGAGAGATGGGGCAGGAGAGGTGGGGCAGGGAGAGGGGGGGCAAGGAGAGAGGGGGCAGGAGAGATGGGGCAGGAGAGGTGGGGCAGGGAGAGGTGGGGCAGGAGAGATGGGGCAGGAGAGGTGGGGCAGGAGAGGTGGGGCAGGGAGAGGTGGGGCAGGAGAGATGGGCCCTGGGAAAGCCACAGGCAGGAAGGTCACTACTGTCAGGCACAGGCTTTGGACCTGGCTGGGAGTGAACCCCACGCACATCCCCGTCACTGGGCCCAGATAGGGGCCCCAGCTGCGCCCAGCGCGCTCGGCGGGTCTCCGGCGCGTCATCTGGTGATGCTGCTGCGCTGAAGGTATTTTCCCAGCAGACGCATCTGCTGGTGCGTTGGCCTGGTAATCACCCAATTGCTCCCTTGGGCCAGGTCCCCCGCCTCCTCGCTCCCTCCGTCCCCTGGCCCTGGTGCATGGTCATCCTCCACACTCTGGGGACCATCGCTCCGGCCCTGGGCAGTGGCTGCAGCCTCAGGGCGGTGGGACGTGGTGCTGGGCCTGCAGGCACCTTCCTGCTGTCTGGGTGGCATGGGCCTGAGTCAGGCCCGGAGTGACCGCCCTGCTGAGGTCCCCTTCCCAATGCCCACCCCACCTCGCCTCACAGAGAAAGCGTCGGGCGCCCTCAGCGCATCCAGGAGAATGGGGAGGCTGGGCCAGCGGGCATCCCGGCCACACCAGTCTCGGCAGCACCCTGTCCCGGCTCCCAGCAGGGGCACGGAGCTGGTCAGCGAGGGTGGTCGGGAAGGGCCGGCCGGGACCTCCAGGGCAGTGCTCCGGGCCAGCCAGGCCAGGGCTGCAGCGTCACCAGTGTGGGTCCTAGATGGGCAGTGAGGTGCCCTCCCCCTGTCCAGGGTGTGGGGATGCTGGGGACAGGCCGGGCCCAGGGTCACAGGCGAGTCTGCAGCAGAGCCAGCTGGACGGCCCCCGCCCGCCCACCTGGCTGACACCTGCTGCCCAGCCCTGGCCCCCCAGGTGCGGGCCCCCAGCTCCAGACCTGGAGGCTTAGTCCTGACGCCGCCCGTCACCTCAGAGCCCAGCCCCTTCTGAGGCAGCCAGAACGACGGGACCGGGACCGGGCCACCCCGACAAAGCCTTGCTTAGTTTAGGTGACAGGAAATGGCTTCCCGTGTCCTGGGCACCCTGGCCAGGCCGCAGGCTGGTGCCGGCAGAGCCCACTCCCCGAGGCGTGAGGTTTCTGTCTCTGGGGTGTCTGGGAGGGTTAGCGGCGTGAGGTTTCTGTCTCTGGGGTGCCTGGGAGGGTTAGCGGGTGAGGGGTGGCCACGTTCCCTCCAGCCAGTCGGCGCCTCTGACCGGCAGCCTTTACCCATCAGCCCTCGCCGATGAAGCCGGCAACTACTTCTTCAACGGCAACTTCAAGGTGGACAGCCCCAAGAACTTCAACATCGCGGGCACCGTGGTCAAGTACCGGCGGCCCATGGACATCTATGAGACCGGCATCGAGTACATCGTGGCCCAGGGGCCCACCAACCAGGGCCTGAACGTCATGGTGCGTGTGCTGCTGGTTGGGGTGGCACCGGGCAGGGGCTACCGTGTCCACGCCGGAGGGGGCCGGCCTCAGTTCTCCCCTCACTTGTCCATCTGCTGATTCACTCTTTCCTTCCTTCCTTCCCCTGAATTTTAACTGCCCCCTCCCCACCGTGGATGGGCAATTCAGGGGTTTTGTGCAGGTCCCTGGGGATGACAGGGGGCAGGAGGACGGAGGCTGGATGGGGGTGCAGGGCCGCAGGACCCCCTTCACACTGGGGGTTCTGCCCTCCGTGCGGTTTCCTCCCCTCTTCACGGCCACGGCCTTTGTCCAGGTCCTGAACGCTGAGGCCATGCAGGCTGCTGGCCGTCCCCGCCCCCCCCCCGCCCCCGACACTGCCCCAGATGCTCACGGCTACTGCGGCGGGGCGTGCCTGGGCGTGAGGCAGGGCAGGAGCCGGTAGGGCTTGTTCGCCCAGCCAGCCGGGAGCTGTCCTGGCCGGATCGGGAAACGTGCGCCGTCGCGGTGGCGTCCCAGCACCGAGAACACGTCCCTGAACCGGGTGCCGCCACGATGGGCATTTCTGACGCCCCCAGGCCTCTCCCGGAAGCCGGGGGACATGTGGGGACAGAGCTGCCACTGGAGCTGTTTAGACTCCACCAGGGCGGCATTCGGAACCTCACGTTATAAACAAAGAACCCGGCCACAGAGGGATGAGTGACATGCCCGTCCCCGAACTGTAAGGGGCACAGCTGGCTGTGCGTGCCGGTGGGCTGCTGCCAGTGCCGCCTGTGCCCGCGGGGCCTCAGTCAGGTGCCCGCATCCCCCCTCGGGGCTGCTGGGCTGAGGAGCATCCCCCCAGCATCTGGTGAGGCTACATTTGTACCTCCCCTCAGAGCCACCCCAAGGCGGGCTGACCCTCCGCCCCCCCGCCAGGGCTGCAGGCCCATGTGCAGGTCGGGTCCCCAGGAAACGCAGGGGAGTCGGAGGTGTGTGTGCAGGAGGCCTCGGGGGTCTCCGAGCAGTGCCTGTGCGAACTGCGGGGACAGGACTGGGCAGAGGAAGGCGTGAGCTGGGAGGCAGGTGACAGGAGCCGGAGCTCTGGGGTGGCAGTCGCCCCTCAGGGCAGCTGAGTTGAGGCAGGGTCTGGCTTAGCCACTGGGAAGCGTTGGGGAAGGGTTGTGACCTTCAGGAGGCAGGTCCTTGGGCTGAGGGAATCCCTGGGGAGGGACCTGGCTCTGACAGTCAGTGGTACCACCTCCGTGGCTACTCCATCCACCCCGCTTGGGCCCTCGTCACTCCAGACCCCTCGCATGGTGACAGGACGGGGAGAGGGAGTGGACGCCACCCTGGTCAGACGGTGACTCCACGCGAAAGCAGGCGGCCGCTCCCCTGCCGACGGGGTGGAAAGAGCGCGTTGGCCAGTCAGTGGCCACGAATTGAGGTCACGCTGATCTGCCCCAGGGAAGCCGCAGCGGGGACACTACTCGGTGGCGTGGGCCAGTCCACACGCCCGCCACTGCCTGAACCCTGGCTCTGGCTCCTGCAGCCTCCCGAGCGCCTCCATTCTCCAAGCTTCGGAGCCCAGGGGCCTGGGGGAGGGCGGGTCACATGGACGGACAGGCTCCTCTCTCCCGCCCTCCAGGTGTGGAACCAGAACGGCAAAAGCCCCTCCATCACCTTCGAGTACACGCTGCAGCACCCGCCGCACGCCGGCCTGCGGCCCCTCTACTACAGCTTCCCCGGCTCCGAGAGCGCCGAGAGCCAGGAGCTGGACGGCCCGGGGCTGCTGGGCTTCCTGCGGCACAACGGCTCGCTCTACGGCCAGGCCTCCTCCGAGCGCCTGGGCCTGGACAACCAGCTGTTCAGCACGCCGGGCGCGAGCCTGGAGCCGGGGCTGAGCCAGGGCCAGGAGACCAACGAGGTGTGCGAGCAGGCCAGCGGCGGCCGGGCCTGCCAGGGGTCCCTCCGGGGCAAGGGCTCCCGAGGTAACCAGAAGCGGGGGTACGGCAGGGGCTTCCCGGGGAGCGGGGCCGGGGGGAAGGGCCTTCAGTCCCCCAGACTGCAGAGGAGACCGACCAGAGGTGCCGGTTCCTTGCAGGCGCGCCGGGTGGGCACAGGGCTAGGCCTTCACGTACGCCCGTCCTCTGGCGTTCGTTCTTTGAGGTGGGTGCGCTTGTCCCCACTTGACAGACGGGGAGACTGAGGCTTGGAGAGGGAGGACTTGCTCACGTCACACAGACCACCGTGGTGGAGTGGGAGTCCAACCCAGGACAGTCTGACCCCATCGCCCCTGCTCTTGCTGATCTGGTAGAGACGGACAGACAGACAGACAGCCACCACCCCAAGTGTGGCAGGAGCTGTGGAAGGGGATAGCAGGCAGCTGAAGGGGTGACTTCTGATCTGAGGGCTTGGGAACAGGGAAGGATTGGCCGGCTGAGGGCAGGAAAGAGAGGTGGGGACGAGGATGAGGCAGGAAGTGTGGGTGGAGATGTGGTGGGGAACCGGGGTCAGGGTCCCCAAGATCCACGCTGCCAATTCCGACGGCCACAGCTCAGCAGGGTTGTTCCGAGGGAGGAGGGTGGACCAGACCTGGGGAGACTCCCCTCACTCACTTGGGGAGCAGGTCTCCAAGCCCCTCAGCATCTTTCCGTGGAAGGTCATGTCAGTGTCCTGGGGCCGCTGTAATAAGCGATCACACACTGGTGGCCCAGGTCAACAGAGATGGGTTCTCTCCCACTTCTAGAGGCCACAAACCCCAAACCAAGTTGTCGGGGTTCCAGGGGAGGGTCCTTCCTGCCCCCTCCCCCCAGTTCGGAGGGTGCCAGGCGTCCTTGGCTTTCGGCCGCATCCCTCTAGGCTCTGCCTGCTCCTCGGAGACTGCCTCGGTGCCCTCCTCTTCCTGCAAGGACAGCAGTCATTGGATGGAGGCCCCCACCCGACATCTGGGGTGATCTCCTCCAGACCCTTAACTAGGCTGACAAAGATCCTATCCTATACAATAAAAGGCTAATATGCAAATTGTTCTCTCGACCAGGAGTTCAACCAGGGGGTGGGGCCGGCCTGCCAACAGCCTGCGGCCCCTCCCCCCAGCCAGCCCGGCCCGATTGGCCCATGCATAAATTCATGCACCGGGCCTCTAGTTTCCAAATAAGCTCATATCCTAAGATATGATTCTGGGTGGACATGAATTTGGGGGGACCCCCTTCGACCCACTGCAGACTCCCCACCGATCGCCTAGGCTAGCTTTCGGGCTCCCCTCCGAATGTGGTCTCTCATGGGGCAGAGACCTGCCTCCAGGGGCTTCCAGGTTCAGCCCCAGGTCTCACCCCTGCCCCCGCCATGTGAGGGGCTGCTCGAAGTTGAGCCACCAACTCCCTTGCAGATGGCAACGCCACGAGGGCAGCTCCCCCAGCGGACAAGGATGACCAAGAGGCCGACGCCCACCTTCCCTCCCCGGAGTACATCCCGGCCTTCATCATCCTGGCCCCAGGCGCCGACTCCAAGGATCTCAACTTCACCGAGATGGTCCACAGATTCTTCGGGCAGGGCCTGCCCCGGAGAGCCCCGGCCGAGAGCCTCTATGTGGACTACGACGAGAGCGAGGGGCCCGGCGCTTACTTGCTCAACGGGTCCTACCTGGAGCTGAGCAATGACCGAGTGACCAACAGCTCCTCCGAAGTCCCCTTCCCCAACGGGAGCGCCAGCCTCCCCACCTCGGCCGGGAACAGGACGCACAAGGCCAGGTAGGAAGTGCCCCTGCCCGGGCCAGGGGCCTCTGGGGCGGGGCCTGGGTCAGTGAGGCCTGGAGACAGGGTGCGCCGGTCTGGCCATGCCGCCCACACCCTCTCCCGCCCTGTGGATCTGAGCAGGAGGTCGGAGGCCTGGGTTTTAGTATAAAATAGTTTTGCCCCTTATTTTATACATTTCAGTCAAAGAAGCAGGCGTCAGTGGGTAACAAGAGATCCAGTGGCGATAGGTGGGGGAGACGGGACTTCCCTGAGACTGGGTTACAAGTTCGCAGAGCGGACACGGGCGCACTTCTTTCACGTGGGTGGGTGCTGGTAAGCGGTTCGCAATTGGCAATTGGCACGGGGTAAGGCGGCGGGGACCTGCGGCCTGGTCTCCCGCTGGTGTGCTGGTTGTGCTTTGAGGGTCCGGAAGACAGGAAATGACTGTGAAATTCCAAAGGTATGTTATTCTCCTCGATGCAAACAAGACAACGGGCAAAAGACTGACCTTTGTTAGGGAGAAATAATTACCAGGTCTGCTACTGTAGATACAAAAAATAAAATGAAAATTAAAAATAAAAGTCAGTGCACAGGCTCCGTTGAGGTAAAGACTGACCTTTGTCGGGGAAAAACAGGTCTCTGACTTGCAAAGGGGTGGCAGCAGGTGTGTCTTGTAGATGCAAAAAGAGACAGGCTCAGGGAGGCCGCCGCGGAGCTTTGCCAGGGAAAATGCCAGCCTGGGACGTGATTACCCGCCAGGAGCGGCTCCTCGGAGGAAGCTTTAATTTCAGACCATCCCGCAGGTTCCTCCCGGTCTCTGAGCTTGGGGGGCCCGCCTGTGCCGCCCCCCTCCCCCCCGCCAGCTGGTCAGGTTTAGTATGTGGGGCGGCGGGGAGGGACCCCGCCAGGGCTAAGGTCTGGAGACCTGAGTCATGGGTTCAGCTCTGCGGGCCAGTGACTCAGACACGCCCGGGCCGCTCTCTGGGCCTCAGTTTTCCCGTTGCCAAGGAGGACTCGTCAGAGGACGCCCCAGGGCCCCACTCAGTGGTCACGCAGTCCCAGGCAGGTCAGGCACGAGCTTTGGGTCCTTCAGCCACATTTGGACTCTCTCCTGCCCCATCCCAGCGGACGCTTACCCCCCCCCCCATGCGGGCACATTGGGTTTCCGGTGCCTGTGGGGTCCCAGGAACCAATACAATGGATTGTCAACCCTCAGGGAGGCCCCCCGCTGGCAGCCATCAAAGGGTGCAGCCGCCGACACCCAAGATAGTCTTTTAAGATAAAGGCCGAGGGAGCTGCGGGAAACCACCGGCTGACCCGGCCTGAAATAGCCCCGTCTGGGCGAGCCGTCCAAACACAGGAAGTCGCGTCTGCTCCCCGAGGGGCGGGATCAAAGGGGCAGCCCAGAAAGGAAAGGTTATTTTCATCTTCTCGGGACAGCCTCAGACAATCGAGGGAGGCCCCGAGCCAGGCCGCGACGTGGGGAGACAGTGTTGGGGGAAGCAGAGCAGGCAGCGCTGCGGGGTCACTTATAAACAAGCAGGAGCCCGACCTGCCGGAGTGGGAGGAGCCCGACCTGCGGGGTGGGAGGAGCCTGACCTGCCGGAGTGGGAGGAGCCTGACCTGTCGGGGTGGGAGGAGCCTGACCTGCCGGAGTGGGAGGAGCCTGACCTGCGGGGTGGGAGGAGCCTGACCTGCCCCGGTGGGAGGAGCCTGACCTGCCGGGGTGGGAGGAGCCTGACCTGCCGGGGTGGGAGGAGCCTGACCTGCCCCGGTGGGAGGAGCCTGACCTGCCCCGGTGGGAGGAGCCTGACCTGCCGGAGTGGGAGGAGCCTGACCTGCCCCGGTGGGAGGAGCCTGACCTGCCCCGGTGGGAGGAGCCTGACCTGCCGGGGTGGGAGGAGCCTGACCTGCCGGAGTGGGAGGAGCCTGGCCTGCCCCGGTGGGAGGAGCCAGGTGCAGTCACCAGCCAGCCCAGCGGTTGGTTGGACTCCCAAGGCTGCGGGGGGCGCTGTCTCCCTTTCCCCACGGAGGCAGCGGGTGAAGGGCTGGGGGTCCCGCGATTTTCTGGGTGTTTTCCTCCTGGCACCGCTTCTAAGAACCGAACCTGCCTCGTTGTACGAACGCACGCAGGGTTTTCCGAGAGCGGCTGCGTGTGCCGTGCAGGTGCTGCGAGCGATGCGTGGTGCCCACGCAAGAAACGTCCAAACCTGCAGGAATCTTTTTGAGTTGATCTCATCCGAACTGACGACAGCCGCCGGGAAGCAGTTTCCAGGGCCTGGGGGAATGCTCGGGAGGATGCTTACCCCTGACTCTGCAGCAGAACCCAAGGGGAAGACCGGGGGCGACATGACGTCACTGGTGCTGGACCAGGGGGGCGGGAGAGCGGGAAACCCCTGGGCCTGGATACAAAGTAGTGAGGACACAGCGGGTGCAGGTGCAGGCAGTGAGCGGCGGTGATTAACCGGTAAAACGCTGCGGGGTGCGGTCAGGTGCGCTACTGTAGATGCAAAAAAAGAGAGGCTGTTGAGGCAAAGGTTGACCTTTGTTAGGGGGAAAATGACCTCGATCCTGCAAAGGTGAGCCGCCAGGTGCGCTACTGCAGATGCAAAAACAGACAACAGGCTTGGAGGTCAAGGTTGACCTTTGTCAGGGCCAGGCCCAGCCCAGGCACAACCACCGCCTGGAATGCTGTTTGTCCGGAAGTTTCCATTTCCCACCGGCCGTGCTGTGGTTCCTCTTGGTCTCTGAGTCTGTGGGACCCTCCGTGCCGGCCCCCCTCTGAGCTGCTCAGGTTAGCATGTGGCCTTTGTGCGTCCACAGTGGCAGTCCCCCGAGAAATACCTTTTGTGCTTAACCTCGGAGGGTTATTTTAAACTGGCCACTCTCCCCCGGGGAGTGAGTCACCGCCTGCCGGCTGGGGAGCAGGGAGCCTGTAATTAGATAAAGATGGCCCGTCTCCAGTCCAGGGGGGCGGGGGGGATGCTCGGAGGGACCTCCTCGTGGCCTTTGTTCTTCGGGAGACTCAGAGCTGCGGAGAGGAGGGTGGGGGCACAGTTCAGCCTCTTCCAATCAAGTGTGATCTCCCCGGCCCTCCCCCGGAGGCCTTGCTCGCAGGGCTGGCTAGCCCCCCCACTCTCCACAGGCCCTTGGTCTCAGGTGACAGACTGGTGAGTGGGAGCAGCGCAGGTTACAGTTTTCTCTCATGTTTTTCTTTTCTTTTTCAATTACAGTTGACATTCAGTGTTATTTTGTATTGGTTTCAGGCATACAGCAAAGCAGTTAAACCAGTGGTTCTCAACCTTGGCTGCACATTAGAATCACCTGGGAATCTTTTTTTCTTTTTAATTTTTTTTGGGGGGGAGGAGATGGGAATCTTTTTAAAATCCTGATTTCTGGGCCTCATCCTCCGGAAATTCTGTGTCTTTGTTATGGGGTGGGGCCACAACATTAGTAACAAAGACACAGAATTTCTGGAGGATGAGGCCCAGAAATCAGGATTTTAAAAAGATGCCCAGGTGATTCAAATGTGCAGCCGAGGTTGAGAACCACTGAGTTAGACAATCACAGCATTTAGTGTGTCCCCCGCCCCCATGTTTCCAGCACCCACCTGGCATGGTTATTACAATATGATTGATATATTTCCTGAGTTTCTTCTCATTTTTAAAAAAAATGTATTTTTATTGGTTTCAGAGAGGAAGGGAGAGGAGAGATAGAAACATCCATGATGAGAATCGTGGATCGGCTGCCTCCTGCACACTCCACTCTGGGGATCCAGCCTGCAGCCCGGATGTGTGCCCTGACCGGGAATCGAACCGTGACCTCCTGGTTCATAGTTCGATGCTCAACCACTGAGCCACGCCTGCCGGGCTTCTCTCATTTTTAAGGAGGACGGTGGGGGGACCTTCCCCTTCCCCGGGGTACTATGAAAGGGCTGGGGGGCCTGGTGTGAAGCCACCAGAGAGGGGACCCAGCAGGCTCTGAGCAGCTGTGCAACCAGCCACTGCTCACCGCTCACTGCCTGCGACCTCCCACTGCCTCCCCCCCCCCCCCCCCGCCATTTATGCAGCCTCTTCAATTCATTTATTACTTCCTGGTCGTGGGTAGATTCTTCCTGGTCCTCAGAGCTGAAGGGCCTTCAGGGGATGTTCCTGCAAAAGCAAACTGTGATGCCATTCGCATCCGCTTGGGAAAGTCCAACCAGGGTCTCTCCACAGAACAGACTGGAAGGCCTTTCAGAGGCATGGCCTGCGTCCTGGGCCTGACAGCAGGGCCCAGGGAGGGCCTGAGGCTGCGCCCAGACTTCCCCTGTGACACTCAGCTCCTCCTAGCAGCCCCCCCCCCCCACCCGGGACCTCAGGGAGGCGGATGGCCCGCTGCTGTGTCCGCAGAGGGAGGTCGAGCCGGGCCATGTGCGCCCACTGGAGCTGGGCCACCGGTCCGAGCGAGCGCAGGCCCTGAGCCCTGGGAGCTGCCGCCTGGCATGGCCACCTCCCTGGAGTCCCGGCGGAGCCTGGAGCCCGGAGCCCCGCATGGGCATCGGAGGTGGAGGCTGGGCCCAGCACACCCGCGGGCTCAGAGGAGCCAGCAGCCCTAACAATAGTTGGCTCCAGCGCCCGGGTTCCGGCCAAGAATCCCGGCTGGTCGCTGGCCGGCCGCTGGCGGGGAAGCGCGTGCCTCTCTCCTCGCAGAGCAGCCGGCAGACCTGGGCAGCGGCGTCTGAGTTTTCTCTTTTGATAATTGGAGGCGAATGGCTGGTGGCCCCATTCAATGGGAATCCTGGCGGGGGGTGGGGGGGGTAGGGAAAGGGGAGAGCCCTGGCACAGGCCCAGCACAGAGGTGCCTCAGACGCCCCTTCCTGGGGAGGGGAGGAGGAGTTATGAGGCTGGTTTGGCCCACTTCTCCCCCCCCCCGAACCCCCTCCCCCGGAAGGAGCCGTGGCAAGCTCAGTGCAGGATGCTCGGACTAAGTCCCGTCCGCGCCGCCTGTGGGTGCCCCTCCCGTCTCCCTGGCCTAGACAGTGGGCGCTCTCACCCTAACGGCTGGGGCTCAGGACAGGTTACTGTCCCATAAAGGCACAGCCCCCCACGGTGAGGACTCCCCCCCCCTCCACCCCCACCCCCATGAGAGCGCCCAGGCTTCTCACCCCGTCTCTGTCGGCCTTGTTTCCAGGACCAGGCCCAAGGCCCGCAAGCAAGGCGTGAGCCCGGCGGACATGTACCGGTGGAAGCTCTCCTCGCACGAGCCCTGCAGCGCCACCTGCACCACAGGTACTGTCCGGGCTGCGGGCTGCCGGCTGCCCACTCGCTCAGAGCCCTGAGCGAGCGCCCGCATCGCTGACCTGGGAGGTCGTCTCACGTGATGGGTTGGGGTGTGCTGCTCACTGCGGACCGCGGGCGAGGGGCGTGGGCCTCCTGGGCAGGATGCGTGCCCCCCAAGTGCTCCTCCTCGTTGTCATTCGTAGAGCAGATGTCCTTTTGGTTAAAAGGAAGACATCTGGGCGGTGAGGCGCTCACAGCAAACCTAGGAGGGGAACAGACCCACGTGGTCTAGGACCCAGGGCCGGGTTCAAGTTCCAGGGCCTCGTGTGGGGAGGAGGTGGGAGTGGGACTGAGACCCTTGGTGGCACCTGACAAGCAGGCACATGTAAGTGTTGAGCTGGGATTTGAACCCACATCTGTCTGCCCACTGGCTGGCCGCCCCGACACTGAGGCACGGGCCGCAGCCACCAGGGGCCAGGCTCCATCTGTGGCCAGCTCTGCCCCCTCCCCCGGGGGAGCTGCGAGGTCAGAGCCAGCAGATGTGGCAGGGAGGCCCGAGTGCCACCTGACCCACACCTGGGACCGCAGAGTTGGGTTTGGAGAACAGCTGGGTCCTGCCCGGGCCCTCCCCTCAGCCGATGCCCCTGCGCTCTGGCCAGCGAGGAGGACCAGGCCAGCAGGTGTGGTCCACCTCCTGCGGCCATGGTTGGCATCTCAGGACATGGCCCGGGGGAAGAGCTGGCGAGGTGGCTTGCAGGGTTCGGAGGGGACACTGGTCCTTATGTTCGGCTCC
The DNA here is from genome assembly GCA_036010255.1 of Myotis pilosus. Classification (NCBI taxonomy): domain Eukaryota; kingdom Metazoa; phylum Chordata; class Mammalia; order Chiroptera; family Vespertilionidae; genus Myotis; species Myotis pilosus. Next base: position 72,011,591 of record JASKON010000013.1, read on the forward strand.
TGGCTGGAATCTGGGGCCCTGCCTCCTGAGCAGGGCAGAGGGCACGCTGTTTGTCCCCTGACACCAGGAGGTACAAGCCAGGCTTTTTTTTTTTTTAATCTTCACCCGAGGATCTTTTTCTATTGATTTTTAGAGAGAGTGGAAGAGAGAGGGAAAGACAGAGAGAAATATCAATATGAGAGAAACACATCGATTGGTTGCCTTCTGCACGAGCCCTGACCAGGGTCCAGGCCTGGGAGGAGGTGCAACCGAGGTAGGTGCCCTTGACCGGAATCAAACCCAGGACCCTTCGGTCCGCAGGCCAACGCTCTATCCACTGAGCCACACCGGCCAGGGCATAGGCCAGGCTTTGTGGGGCCAGCGAGCACTTGAGATGCACTGTCTGGTCGACCCCTGGCAAATGCTTACCCTCTGGGAGCCTGCGCTCTACCGGCAGAGCGGGCCGCACACCTATCCATGGGGGTCAGGGGGGTGGATGTGACGCGGGGGGTCGGGTCCCTCGCCACCCCTCCCACACACTCTGCGCTTTGCGCCTGGCGCCCAGGACCGAGGCTGGCTCCTCCAAAGCCTCGTCTCACGGCACCGAGGCCAGGCCAGGGGCTGGGATGACGACCCTCCCGTGGCACATGCTGCCTGACTGTCTGCGGCGTGATGGGCGCAGCAGGCCTCGCTGGGGCCTCCCAGGCCGGCCTCTGGGCAGTGAGGCGCATCTCCCGCCTCCTGGCTCAGCCACAGGCGCTGCCTCCTTTTCCTTAGAGACCCTCTGCTCTCCGCGGGGGTGGGAACGCGGGCGACCCGGATGGTGCTCTTCCTCTGAGTCCCAATGATTTCAAAAGTTTCCTCAGTCCCTCGCATCCCCAGGACCCAGGGGTGATGGGAGGGGAGACAGGGACCCCTAGCTCCATCCCCTCTGTTTCGTGGTCCCCGATTTCAAGGCACGGGTCCCTGTCTAGGAAGGTTTGAGAGGCACTGTGCTCAAGACTGTGGCATGAAGAAGGGGCCCCAGGATTGGTACTCTGACTGTCCCAGCTTCTCAGGGACGCTCCCATTTTGGGGACAAGCAAGCTGAGGCCTGGAAAGTCTGACAGTATTCACCAGGGGAGTTGGGACTCGAATTCCAGTCTCTCTTGTTGGGGACCTGCTGGGTCCCCACTGGACGAGTGAATGAATAATCGGGCACTGGGCCAGGGTCTGCAGCTCTCCAGGCCGGGACTCCCTGGGCCCTGGAGCTGATGTCTGAGCCCTGGAGCAGTCCCAGCGGCCCTGGCCAGGGAGCCAGCCCCCACCCCCCACAGAGCGGGCTGCAGGCTGAGCAGCCCAGCGCAGGCAGAGGGGGCCAGTGCCTGCAGCCTGGCTGGTCCTCCACAGAAAGGAGAAAGAATCCCGGGTGGGCTGTTTGCCAGGCTGGTTCATCCAATCCTGGGCTGGGGCTTGGAGGAGGGAGTGCTGGCCTTCAGCACCGCAGGGAAGGGAGGGGGAGGGGCCGGGTTCTCAGGTATGGGCACATTGCCTCCTCCTGGGGGAGTGGCCACCCAAAGGGAGGGGCTCCACTTCTCCATCATTCAGAAAGGCATCCCTCTCTCTCTCTCTCTCTCTCTCTCTCTCTCTCTCTCTCTCTCTCTCTCTCTCTCACACACACACACACACACACACAGAGTAACAACGACAATAGCAAACCTACCCCCACCCAGGCTGTCACCAATGCTGACCGCCACCCTGAGTCATCCTGGCTCCTTGGCAGGGACCCACCACTGCTTATGAGCGTGGCCTGTGTCCCAGCGGATGCCAGGCATTGGTGCTGGGGAGGACAGAGTAACAGAGGGTGGAGGCGGGTCAAGGAATTAGCAATATGAGGTGAGAGACGGCCCTTCACGGGCCGTCCTCTGGGATTTGCAGAGTCCAGGGGAGCCCAGAAAGGAATACACACACACAGCACTGGAGACAGAAGGTTCCAGGGGGAGTGTGATGGGGACTGGAACACACCACAGGAGGGCAGGGATCTGAGGGCTAATATAATATCTGGGGAGGCTGGAAAAGGCTGAAATGGTTAGAGTTCTTTTCCATATTCATCCACCAATCCACCCATCCACCAACCTATCCATCCATCCATCCATGTATCCATCCACCAACCTATCCATCCATCCATCCATCCATCCACCCACCCACCCACCTACCCACCAACTTACTCACCCAACAATCTATCCATCCATCTACTTACCCAATAACCTATCCATCCATCCATCCATCCATCCACCCACCCACCAACTTATCCATCCATCCATCCACCAACCTATCCATCCGTCCATTTACCCACCAACCTATCCATCCATCCATCCACCAACCTACTCACCCATTCACCCCCCCACTCACCCATAGATGGGTAGTTGTTGCATGAATGGAAATCAATGACACCCGGCTGCCTGTGCCTTTATAGAGGCCGCTTTGAGTTTATGCAAAGCCCAGGGTTTGTGACACATGAACTGGGTGCCCAGCCTGGGTGGGGGGAGGCGGGTACAGAGAGAAGAGGTCCGACCCTGGGACACAGGCAGAGAGAGTCGGATCCACAAAGCTGTCTTCGCTGAGCTCTCCTGTCATAGGTCTGTAAGCTGGCGACTGTCCTGTCGTCGCTGTAAACCAGGCGGCTGGGCTCTGAGCAGCAGGTGGTCTCCAGGTGCGCACCCGTGGCTCACAGGCCTTCCCCTTTCCTGAACCCAGGGGTCATGTCCACCTACGCCACATGCCTGCGCTACGATGGCATCCAGGTGGAGGACAACTACTGCGACGCCTTGACCCGCCCGGAGCCGGTCCAGGAGTTCTGTGCTGGGAGGGAGTGCCAGCCCAGGTACTGCCCCAGAGCCCCCGCAGGGTGTGTGTTGGGGTGGGGGCCGGGCTCTGCCTAGAGGAGCCGAGGAGTCCGAATCCTGCTCCTTCCAGGGGGCTCTGTGGGCGGGGCCGGCGGGGAGGGGCCGCACTGACCTGCCTGCCACAGTCCCTCTGCGTCCGCAGTGTCCTCTGTCACTGTGCTTTGCACACAGTAGGTGCTCAATCAGTGCCTTTCTCGGCAGCTGGAGAAATCTTTCTGAAGGTTACTCTGCCCCAGGTGACACCTGCCCAGGCTTCCTGGTGCCCCTGAGGCTTTGTGAGCCCGGAGGGACTATGCCTCAAATTCCCTGTGATGAGGGGGAGGTCCCGTCCTTCTAGCCCCCAGGCCTCCGGTCCTGCCTCCTTGATGGTCAGAGATTGAGGCCTGGCCGTGCCCTCCTCCCAGCCACGCTCCTGGCGGGAGCTGGAGCAGGGGCCCAGATGAGCCCGAGGTACCAGCCTGCTGTCACCCGTCAGTGTAGGACCAGCAGACTGGCCTTGTCCCTGACTGCCACACCCCCTTTCTCCTGGCCTGCGCCCCACCCCTCGGGGTCTCTGCTCCCCACCCCTGGGGGTCTTTGCTCCCACGCACATGGCCCCGCCCCACTCTCACACATGTAGCCCGCCAGCTCCCACACACCTAGCGGAAGGCCAGGTGGGTGAGAGCAGGTAGAGGCAGCCCCCAGGCAGGCCAAGCGCCCGCTCCAGGTGCCCACCCGCACCCCACTTAGGTGTTTCCCCAGCTCGGGGTCCCCAGGCAGCAGCCCCACCGTGGGGCCTCGCCTGTGTCCTGTCTGGCTTGGCCCTTGCGGTTTGGGACCACGCAGGGAGTGAGCAGGGGGTTCTCTTTCTCGGGGTGTGGGGTTGCACAGGGAGGTGGGGGGTTGGGGAGAGGAAGTTGGGGTCACCGAGGACCGCCCCTCCGAGCAGGTGGGAGACCAGCAGCTGGAGCGAGTGCTCGCGCACCTGCGGCGAGGGCTACCAGTTCCGCATCGTGCGCTGCTGGAAGATGCTGTCGCCCGGCTTCGACAGCTCCGTGTACAGCGACCTGTGCGAGGCGGCCGACGCCGTGCGGCCCGAGGAGCGCAAGATCTGCAAGAACTCGGCCTGCGGGCCGCAGTGGGAGATGTCCGAGTGGTCCGAGGTGCGCGCAGGGACCGGCGGGGCTGTGTGCGTGGGAGGGGGGCTGTGTGCGTGGGTGTGTGGGCGTGGGAGGGGGCCTGTGTGCGTGGAGGGGGGCTGTGTGCGTGGGGAGGGGCTGTGTGCGTGGGGGGCTGTGTGCGTGGAGGGGCGGAGCTGTGTGCGTGGGGAGGGGCTGTGTGCATGGGAGGGGGCCTGTGTGCGTGGGGGGGCTGTGTGCGTGGGGGGCTGTGTGCGTGGGGAGGGGCTGTGTGCGTGGAGGGGCGGGGCAGGCAGGAGCAGGGCCTGGGCAGCAGGCAGTCCTGACCCACCCTCACCCGCTCCTCAGTGCCCAGCCAAGTGTGGGGAGCGCGGCGTGGTGACCAGGGACATCCGCTGCTCCGAGGATGAGAAGCTGTGCGACCCCAACACCAGGCCCAAGCGGGAGAAGGAGTGCATGGGGCCGCCCTGCGACCGCCAGTGGACCGTCTCCGACTGGGGGCCGGTGAGGCCTGGGCCCGGGGAGGGCGCTTCCGGGGCTGGCCAGGGTCCTGGAGTGAGGGTGTGGGGGAAGAACTGGCCTTTCTCCTTGTTATCAAGAAGAATCAAGGCCTTTATCCAAAAACAGGGGCCCCATGGCCGTTCCTTTTATAACCTGCCCTCTGTCCCCCCGAATGTCTGTCCTTGTCTCTCTGGTGGGGGGAAAGATGCCTCGGTGCTCCCTGGGGTGCCCGCTGGGTCCGGGCACAGACGCCCACTTGGGGCTTGTAGGTGCGCTTTTCTGTGTGCTTTCCATCGAGCCCGCAGCGTTCTGTAATTAGAACGGAAAGTGTTATTTAACACGTGGTTACCCTGGCAACAGCGCCCCATGCTGCCCGGCGGGGGGGGGGGGGGGGGGCTGTCCTCTCTCTGGGCCAGGGGCGCGGGGAGCGCCTGGGCCCTGACGCCTGTGTCCCCGGGTGTCCCCCTGCAGTGCAGCGGGAGCTGCGGCCCCGGCCGCATGATCAGACACGTGTACTGCAAGACCAGCGACGGGAGGGTGGTGCCCGAGTCGCAGTGCCAGATGGAGACCAAGCCGCTGGCCATCCACCCCTGCGGGGACAAGAACTGCCCTGCGCACTGGCTGGCCCAGGACTGGGAGCGGGTGAGCGCGCCGGCCGCCTGGGGCCCTGGGGCTGAGGGCACGGGCTGGGGGCCAGGTGGTCAAAACGAGGGCTTCATTGTAGATGGTCACCCACGGTTCACTAGACATTAATCTGAAGTGGGAGAGGGCAGAAAAGGTAGGAAAACTCCTTAAAACTTCCCAGTCTCAGCAGGCAAATGCTCGGATGTGTGCGGATTGTCTGCCCCCGCCTGCCCCCTGCGCCCGCCCCCCTCCGCTGCCCCCCCTAGGTCCCCCCCAGGCCCCCACATTCCTCATGTAGGGAGAACTGGCCGCTTGCTTCTGGCCCACAGGTCCTTGTGCTCATGGCCAACTTCAGGGCCACAACCTGCGGTGTCAGACCCGTTGCTCTCCACCAGCTGAGCCGTCTCCGGCGACTGCTCTGCGCCAAGTCATTTTGGGCCAAATGGTCATGAACCATTTTGTTTCAGAACAGCTGGTTTTCTGCTAAATTGCTTTGGATCAAACCCGTGTGGGGCCACATGGTTGTCGACCAGAGTCCTCGGCCATTCTGCCCCCCACCTCAGCCTTCACCCGATCGATCGCTATAGACTAAGCCATGAGCGCCGGAGCCGCCGGGCGGTGTTCCGGCCTCTGACCCCCGGCCTCTGACCCGTCTGTTCCCTGGCTCAGTGCAACACCACCTGCGGCCGAGGCGTGAAGAAGAGGCTGGTCCTGTGCATGGAGCTGACCAACGGGAAGCTGCAGACCCGCAGCGACCCTGAGTGCGGGCTGGCCACGAAGCCGCCCGAGGAGAGCATGTGCTTCGAGAGGCCCTGCTTCAAGTGGTACACCAGCCCGTGGTCTGAGGTGAGCACCCGCCCACTCGCCCCTCTGAGGCCGCCCGGGGCCCGGCTCAAGGTCTGATCCTGTCTCGGTACCTCCTCTCCTGCCCCAAGGGCCCCTCATGTCCCCCTTGTCAGCCGCCATCATGGCTTCTGTCTTCAGAAAGCTTCTCAACTCTGCTAAGTCAGCTGGCGCGAGAGCCACCTCTTCCAGGAAGCCTTCTTGGATCTCACCTCTGGGATCCCTGCAACGCTGGTCCTGGGCCTTTCCTTGTCTGGGTCACTTCTGTTCTTGCATTGCAGCCTTTCAGTCATGCATTTCGCAACACTGTGCCTGACACTTGTCATGGAGCCAACAGAGGGCCCCTTAGGGCGTGTGGGCTGCGTCAGACAGCACCCTGGCCCGGGACAGAGTCTAGGCAGGATGCAGGATCGGGGTGCAGAGGCGGTGGGACATGCGCACGGGGGCAGAGGGAAGCCAGAGGAAGGGCAGCAGCTCCTGATCCTGGGGGAGACGTCAGCCAGGGGGACGAGGAGGGGCTAGTGGCTGTGGAGATCAGGACATGTCAGGGTGCAAGGGGCCCCCCGAAATGGCTGGGTTCGGCTGGGAGGCGAGGGTGGGAAGGGCAGCAGGTGCGGCTGGGCTTGGGCTTGGGGTCCCCAGAAGCCATGCTGAACCTGCACCTTGGAAAGGACATGGGGCCTCAGCTGTGGGCGGGGAGGGCAGCTGTGGGCCGGGAAGGACCTGGGTTCCGTGCCCTCTCTCCCCGGTGCAGTGCTGTGCTGGGTGCCAACCCTTAAGGGAGGGGAGCCAAGAACTTGGGGGGGGGGCCCAAAAGACAGCCTGGGTGTGCTGGGGGCAGGGCACCCCTATCTGCAATGACAGTGATTGGGGCGGGTGCCTGGTGCGGGCAGTGGGTGTGGGAGGCTCGGTAAGAGCTTGCTCCTCCAGCTGCTTCACCCTCCATGGGGACAGAGGAGCCGGTGCCAGAGGCTCCTCGGGGCGCCCACCGCGGCTGGCTGTCCTCTGCGTTCCGCGCTGAGCCAGGCCACGTGCAGGCAGGGCGGGCGGCGCTCCCCGCTAAGTCCCAGACAGGCCTGGGTGACGTGGGGTCAGCCGGGTGGGGGAGCGAGGGGAGCTGCACCTGTGGGCTGCTGGCAGGGGGACGTGGGGGTCACTGGGGTCAGCAGCTGTCCCTGGCGTTTGGTAGCTCCGTGGGGTTTTCCGAGGGCAACATCTGGACAGGGAGCGTGGAGGGGCTTTGGGAGGCCGTTCAGCTGGGCCACGGCGGACACGGCTCTTTCCTGGAGTAGAGAGCGGTGCTCTGGGTCCTGGTCCCGCGTCCTGGGCATCGAGGGACCCGGGGAAGCCGGGGGGGGGCGGTGAGTCGAGAGAGGAGGCTCACCCCCTCCTGTGCAGACAGGGAAACTGAGGCAGCACTGGGTGGGGCTGAGCACCGGTGTCCTGGCTGCCAGCCATGCCCTTCCCTGCCCTCGTCACCCGAGCCCTGTGTGCCCCGCGTGAGCTGGGGCTCAGCAGCCGGCGGCGGTGGGTCCCACACCCTCTCTCCCCCGTCAGTGCACCAAGACCTGCGGGATGGGCGTGCGGATGCGCGACGTGAAGTGCTACCAGGGCACCGACATCGTCCGAGGCTGCGACCCGCTGGTGAAACCCGTGGGCAGACTGGCCTGTGACCTGCAGCCCTGCCCCACGGAGCCCCCAGGTGAGGGCCGTGGGCTCCCGAGGAGGTGGGCAGAGCCAGGGCCGGGGATGTCGGCCGGGGGACCGGGCAGGGAGGGAGGCCCCCGGGGATGGCTGAGCCTGGCGGGCGGGGAGGGCAGGAGGGGTGGCAGGTGAGGCCTGACTGGTGTTCAGGGTCCCCAGGAGCCACGAGCGACCTGCGCCTGGGAGCAGCGTGGGCTCTGTAGGTGGGGGCAGCTGTGGGCAGGGTGGGGCCTCAGGGCTGGGCACGGCGAGGGGAGGGCGAGGGGCTGAACGTGTCTCTGGCTTGGGCACTGGGAAGGTGGACGAGCTGGGCTTCAAGGGGGCACAGTGGGCCTCCCAGGGGTACTTTGGGGGTGAGGTCAGCGACTCCTCCAAGTCCTGGCCCTGGACATCACTCTTCCCCCTGCGCAGGTCAAGCCACTTGTGGGGACCCATGTCGGTCCTGGGACGGGGGGCAGGATTGGGTGGCAGAGAAATAGAGCCCGGGTGCCTGCCGTGGGCTGGGAGGCCCGGTGCCCCTGAACCTGGAATGGGCACAGATGGGCCACCTGCCCACAGGTGCTCCGTCACCGGGGCCACCCTGTCCACACCTCATCCCCTCAGCTGGGGACGAGGGGGGCGGGCGGGCGGAGTGGTGGTCCTATCTGATGCCCATGCCCCCCTACACGTCCCTTCCCCAGATGACAGCTGCCAGGACCAGCCAGGCACCAACTGTGCCCTGGCCATCAAGGTGAACCTGTGCAGCCACTGGTACTACAGCAAGGCGTGCTGCCGCTCCTGCCGGCCCCCCCACTCCTAGGCGGCTGCCTGAGACCCCGCACCCCACCTGGGGCCCCACGGACGCTCCCTGCCAGGCGCCCGGGCCGTGAAGATGTGAAACTGAGCCTCCGCTCTCCCCGGGAAGGAGAGCCGTGGGCCTCCCCGACAGCGCCCCGCGGGGGCCGTTGTTCTCAGGGCCTCAGCACCCAGCCCAGCACCCGGCCGCCCAGGGCCGGGGGCCCAGAGCTCAGAGGTGGAGGGGACCGGCCCTCCTGCCCCCCCTCCCCCCCCCACCCTGAGCCTGCTCAGCCCTGGGAGGGCCCTGCCTGCCTCAGGGCGGGCGGAGGAGAGGGCAGGGCAGGCAGGAGGATGAGGGCCGCCTGGGATCCGCTCCCACGTAGGTGACTCCTTCTGGAGGCACTTCACCTCCCATCCCGCACCCGCTGCCCCCCAGCCCAGCCCGCGCTCGGGGGGCCACCGCACTTTACGCCCGGGAAGAGGCACCGCACAGCACACCTGTCCGCCCTCCGCCAGCACCTGCACGTTAATAAAGTCTATTTATGGTGGCACCGGGCTCGCAGTGGCTCTGAGTCAGCCGGGCTGCCCAGCGCACCCAGGGGGGTTTGCTGAGGCCTCGGTACAGGGGACCGGGGACAGGGCTGGGCGCAGCGGCTCCCGGGGGTGACAGAAGGTGACAGGGTGGGGAGCCCGCAGGCAGGAGCATCAGGGGCACCAGGACTCGATGCTGGAGTCAGAACTGAGTCCAATTCTTGAGGCTGTTGATGTGGGGACCTGGGGGTGGGAGACCTGGGGTGCCCGGAGGCGCCGAGTGAGACATGAGGGCCTGGAGGACCGGGGGAGCTGGGAGGGTCCGTGCAGGACGTGGCGGTGCTGGTGCTGGTGAGAACCCCGTGATCTGAGCCGCGGGGAGAAGTGCTCGCCTCGGGATGTGCTGGGCGGAGCCGAGGGCTGAGGCAGGCGGTGGGTCACACTGAGCCCTTGGGAGATGCCCGTCAGGACTGTGCCTGACCTAGAAGGGTTACTTAATCTGGACTTGGGGTGGAGGGACCCTGGAGGGCTCCCTGGAGGAGGTGACGTTTAGGAGGGTCCAACAGCAGGAGTGGCTCTCCCAGCGGAAAGGGTGGGGAGTGTGGAGGAGGAAGCAGCTGGCAAAGGCCTCGAGGGAGAGACGGGGGTGTCCAGGATACCGAAAGTGATGTGGGTACTGCAGCCAGGGGCGGGCGCAGGTGCCCACCCGCCGCAGGACAGCAAGACTGCACAGGCCCAGGTGGCAGGATAGCAAGTGGCTGCCTCCCAGGATGTGGGGCTGGCCTGTCCCCGGCGCATGCGGGCCCGGCGAGCTGTGCTGAAGTCGGGTTTATTGGCTTTCCGCTCCGCCCAGGGCCCCCCAGCGGAGCCGAGGGAACACACGTGGGTGGCGCTTCTCATTCCACACTGGCCTCTGAATCCGAACAGAGGACAGCCCCAGCGCAGGACAGAGGAAAACGGGACAGGAAGCGCCCCTCCTGGCCTCCCCCCCCCACTCCTCCCCCAAAGCTAATGCATCGGAAACAAGGGTGTGGGGCTCCACAAAGGGAGGGGATATGGCGGGGTGGGGGGGCCTCTGGGAAGTCTGGAGTGTCTGAACTGAGGCAGGAGGAGAAAGGAAGAAGGGGGGAAAATCGAGAATGCTAAAAATAGTCTTGCCCGGCTGGTGTGGCTCAGTGGTTGAGCATCGACCTATGAACCAGGAGGTCACATTTCGATTCCCGGTCAGGGCACAGGCCCAGATTGCAGGCTTAATCCCCAGTGGGGGGGCGTGCAGGAGGCAGCCGATCAATGATTCTCTCTCATCATGGATGTTTCTCTCTCTCCCCCTCTCCCTCCCTCTCTGAAATCAATAAAAAATATATGAAAAAAACAAGTCAGTCTTCGCTAACTCAGCACCCGCCCCTTCCGGCTGTCAACGCCGCATCCCTGACTGTGTGGCTCAGGGATGGTCACTGCCCGCACAGGCTGGTCTTGTAGGAAGGCCGGGGAGGGGGGTGTCTCGGTTTATCCTCCTGGGTAGACGGGACCACCCCACCCTGGGGTTCCAGGAGCAGAGAGAGCCCAGGGGGCAGGGCGGCAGGTGGGGGAGGAGACGCTGCCTGTGCCGGGTGAGGAGCTGCGTCCCCTGCGGGCGCCCGGGGGTTGGGGCATTTCCCCAGGTCGCCTCGGGCATCGTTTCCCCAGCCGGGGAGAGGGAGCTGAGAGGGGGCTCCCGGGGAGACCCCCAGGCCGGCCAGGAGCGAGGTGGGGTGTGGGCTCAGCTGACGTCTTCACAGGGGCCTGCCTCGCCCAGAGCCTCTGGAGGACGGGGCAGGGAGCGGCGGTCGGTCTCCCGGGACTGCGGCCGGAAGGGCTCCTGGAGGCCGAGGCCCAGGACGGGAGGGCCGGTCGCAGTCTCATGGGGAGTCAGTGGCCTCCCGGCTCTGCCCACCCACCACGTGGGGCCTGAGGAGTGGGCTGCGTTTTGGGGAGGACCCTCCCGAAGCAGCGGGTGGGACAGAGCCTCTCTCTCACTTTCATCAAAAAGCCCTTTGGTGCCCGGACGTGTGGCTCAGTGATTGAGCGTCGACCTCTGACCCAGGAGGTCAGGGTTCGATTCCCGGCCAGGGCACAGGCCCGGGGTGCGGGCTCGATCTCCAGTGTGGGGCGTGCAGGAGGCAGCCAATCCATGATTCCCTCTCATCATTGCTGTTTCTCTCTCTCCCTCTCCCTTCCTCTCTGAAATCAATAAAAATATATTATTTTTTTAAAAAGCCAGTTGGGACTGCATCCCTGAGGCTGGCCGCCCCTGAGACCGCCCTTCTAGGGGGTCTGCAGAAAGAGCCGCTGAGCTGGTGTCGGCCGCCTGGCACTTGAAGCCAGGGGCGTGGGGGGAGGAGAGAGCCCCCCGGCTTCTGGTTGGAGGGCGAGAAGAGTTGGTCCAGAACTGCCCGGGAAGGCTGGCGGCAGCCCGAGTCGCCGAGGCCGCCCCATCCGGACGAGGAGGCGGGTGACTGAGGCGGAGGGGGGAGCGGCAGGGCCGGCCAGGCGGCTGGGCTGAGACCGAGGCCGCCCTCATGACACCTGGCGGCTGTGGCTCACCTGCACATCACGCCCGCCTCCCCTCCAGCCCCCGCCTGGCCCACGGGCCCTGCCAGCGGCCACCTGCCTTGTCCCCGCACTGAGCCCCCGACCCCCCTGTGGGTGGGGCCGCGCGATGGCAGGGGCGCGAGGAAGATGGGGCCAGGCCCGGGGCCAGGCGGGCGGGCCGCGGGGACCCCTCCATGGTCTCGGGGCGGCGGGGTGGGCAGGAGGGGTGTGGAGGGGGGGGTGGAGGGGCAGGAGGGGGCGGCTCAGACGTCGGTGCTGATGCTGCGGCTCCGCGCGAAGGCCTCCCGCATGGCCGAGAGGCGGTTGGGGTTGAGCGGCTGCAGGCCCCCGAAGGCGGCGGGCGGCAGCTCCATGTCCTCCTGGCTGATGGCCCTGTAGGCCACGCGCTCGCCGCCGTTGCGCACGCCCTGGTCCTCGGGCTCCTGCAGGAAGAAGGCGGGCGGCTCGAAGTGGGAGCAGCTGCGGCAGAGGGCGCGGGCCTGCGGGGACGTCTGGCCGAAGGCGGCGGCGGCGGGGTAGAGCGCGGGCCCGTTGGTCAGCACCAGGTTGCGGTTGGAGTGCAGCGGGGGCAGGCCCGGGTGCGGGTCGAAGTCCGGCTCCTCCTCGTCCTCCTCAGACCCCTCCTTCCTGCAGCAGTAGTACTGCGGGCAGAGGGCTGCTGAGCGCGGGGCTCCCCCCCCCCCGCCCCCCGCCTCTCCCCCGCACGGGAAGTGGGACCAGGTGGGAGGGCACGGACCCCGACCCGACGCCACCCCTCATGGGAGCGCACTCAGGACGGGCACTCTGAACTCTGCAGGAGGGGTTCGCTCAGTTCATCGGCACAGCAGCCGGAGGCAGAGGCAGCTAGCACCTCCGTGGTGCAGGTGGGGAAACCGAGGCCCCAGGGCTCTGGCCTCAGCCTAGTTCATGAGCACCAGGGTGTGCTGCCCTGGCCTGCACGTGGCTTCCCCTCCTTCCTGAGAAAGACGCACTCCACCCCCGCACCCCCAGACTGCCCGAGTGTGGGTGGGGAAGGGAGAGCAGGGCCCCAGCGCCCACCTCTGCCCTCCCCGGGCGGCTGCGTGCCGTGGGCTAAGTCCCTCACCCTCTCTGAGCCTCTGTGTGAGGCAGAGTCAGGGCAGGGCTGTCTGCTTTCCACTTTGTTCCAGACCTGACTCTTCCCCCGTCCTGGGCCCCAGCATGTGTGGGGGGCTCCCACCCCCGCAGGGCCACCCCCGGGCTTCCCCCTGCGCCCCTCCCCGGCCCCCAGTACCTGCAGCCGGCAGTAGCACAGAACCGCGATGATGCACAGCAGGATCACAGTCGCCAAAATGCCCCCGGTGATGACCACGGTCCCGGCTGTCATCCGCCCCCTTCTCCATCAACAGCCTGCAGCACACACAGCCAGGCTTACACAGGGCGGAGATGGGGGGTGCGTCAGGTACCCCAGGGCCTCCCACTCCAGCCCCGGTTCCCACCCCTGCGGGAGGGGATGCCGGCCAGCCCGGCTAAGGGGCTGGGGCCGCCGTGGTCCTGGGCATTTTAGCGCTCACAGTGGATGGCGACCTTCCAGCCGTTCTCACCCGGACCCGCACGCAGCCAGCTGAACGCGTTCTTTAAAGGCGGCTCTTTCACCCCACGAGGGCCCCCTTGTCTGTGTCGTAGCGTTGCCTGTTCTTCTGCAATATCCCTACCCCACGGGGTTACTAACCGACCCCTTTTCTTTCCGACTCTTCACTGTGATAAAGGACACGTCACCCAAAACGTGCCACCTTCGCCAGCTGTGAGCTCAGTGCTGTGGGTGCAGCCCATTTCCAGAACCTTCTCTCTTAAAACCAAACCTATTCCTTTTCGACCATTAGGTTGAAACTATTTTAAGCCCATGTTTTAAAAAGCATTTTTTTGGTAGCTAATTGGTTGCCTCCTGAAGGGAACCCGGTCACTGGGGATTGAACCTGCAACCCAGGTGCCTGCCCTTGACCGGGAATCGAACCCGAGACCCTTCAGTGTGCAGGCCGACGCTCTAGCCACAGAGCCACACCGGCCAGGGTGGGAATGTTTTTTAAAATTATTTCTTAGGAAGAGAAAAATACGACATGAGTCACACTGGTGTTTCCACTTAACAGGGGAGTTTTCACTTGTTAAAGTTGCATTCTCTGTGACTTGTGGTAACAATCCTCTTTCCCAAGGGCACACACTTCACTACTTACTTGCATTTTCCCATGACATCCTATATAATCCTATATAATAAAAAGCTAATACGTTTGGGAGGCTGATACACAAGTTGGGCTGAGTGCTGCTCTAATTGTCACCATACCTCCCTAGAATAAACTGCCTTTTGATGACCAGGACGAATCGAGTGACACTGTAACGGACAGATACAGGGCAGGCCGTTAAAAAAAAAAAAAAAGAAGCTAATATACAAATCAACTGAACGGCCGAACGACAGGTTGCTATGACGCACACTGACCACCAGGGGGCAGACGCTCAAAGGCAGGACCTGCCCCCTGGTGGTCAGTGCACTCCCACAGGGGGAGCGCTGCTCAGCCAGAGACCGGGCTCATGGCTGGCGAGCTCAGTGGTGGTGGCAGGAGCCTCTCCCGCCTCCGCAGCAGAGCTAAGGATGTCGGTTGATGGCTTAGGCAAGGGCTCCCAGACTGCGAGAGGGCACAGGTCGGGCTGAGGGACCCACCCCCAGTGCATGAATTTCATGCACCGGGCCTCTAGAATAATAAAAATCCACGTGGCCAGGCCAGCGTGTTTGCTAACAAGTCCGCTGAGTGGAGTCTGATACTTATTTGCTTTTTGGAGGCTGCTGTTCTCGCCCCCTTAGGGATGGAGAGTAAAAGTTATTCCAAAGTCACTTGAAATAGTTCTCACCAGTGTGTTCCCACCAACTTGGTGCCCCTCCCTTTTCAAACGTCGGTTTTGTTTTTATTTTCAGTCGTAGAAAACATCTGATTCCAGAGTCAGGAGCACAGCCAGGTGCGTTCAGGCAGGTCTTGCTCCCAAACCTGCCCCCTCCACCGCCCTCCCACCCTTCCCTCCACCGGCCCCAGCTCGGCCCAGAGGGTGATTTTACTGGATTCTGGGTTGGTCCTTCCATTGCTTCTTTCTAAAAATATAGGGAAATTGCCTGGCCGGCCTGGCTCAGTGGTTGAGCGTCGACCTATGAACCAGGAGATCACGGTTCAATTCCCTTCAGGGCACAGGCCCGGGTTGCAGGCTCCATGCCCAGTGGGGCCATGCAGGAGGCAGCCGAGTGATGATTCCGCTCATCATTGAAGTTTCTATCTTTCTCTTTCTCTGAAATCAATAAAAATGTACTTGGAAAATACACACTTCCTTCCCCCTTTCAAGCAAAGGCAGCATTCCACATAAACTCTCCGCACGGCCCCTCCCTCACCTGGTGGTCTGTCCTGGGGCGACCACGTCTTCCCTGATACTCGGGTCTCCCCGGGGTCCCTGCAGGTCCCTGCCTGCTGCTTCCCACAGCGGCCACGCGTGGGGGAGCCCGTCCCCGGCCAGGCCCCACAGTGGCCATCCCTGCGACTTCCCACTCAGGGTGATGGCAGGAATGTGCAATGAAGGGCTCCATGGCTGCACGTGTGCAAGGTCTGGACGCACCCTGCCAGGGACTCGCTGGAACCCGGCCGAGTCCCCCTCCCCCAGGATGTGTGAGGATCACTGACAGACGGGTTTGCTCAGAGAGTCCTGTCTGGGGGGGGGTGGCGGGGGGGGGGGGCTGGGCCGAGTGGGCGGGGAAGGGGTGTGGGAGGTCGGGGTGGGGGGTAGTGGTTCCTGCAGACCTGTCTGCCGGGGTCAGGTGGCCTGGGAGGGAGCGCGGCCGGGCAGGACGCCCGGGCCCCTGGGTGCAGATGGAGGGGGACACAGATGTGAACTGAGGTGGAAGGTGTTGCCAGGCAACGCTGTGCATCAGAGGCAAAGCTGGGTCAGGAACCAGACCTCTGACAGACAGACAGACAGACAGGCAGGCAGGCAGACCTAGACAGACGCAGTGATTAGACAAGGCAGCCAGACCCACAGACAGCTCCACATGCAGACAGGCGGGCCGACCAGACAGCCTGACCCACAGCGCAGGCCACACAGATGGACAGCAGGAGCCGGGACCCCCGCATTCCTGGGCGCCCTGCCGGGCGGACCTGCCTCGGCCCCTGGGGCGCTGAGGCCAGCTGGCCTGCGGGCCTGCCGCGGGTGCAGCCTGACGCGGCCGGTCCAGGGAGTGGGTGTGGGATGAGGCGGCCGGCGGGGGACGCTGGGGGCGGGGGGGCGGGGGGGGCGGCCTGCTGTCCAGACGCGGTCTCTGCTCTTCGCTGAGGGGGAGGCAGAGCAGAGCAGGCGCCGGGGAGGAGCGCTGGGCCCGGTGTGCACCCCCGTCTGTGGGGCTCAGGGCATCACATGCGCCTCGACCTGACTCGGGCGGGAGAGCAGGCAGCAGCATGACCCCCAGGCACCCCTCCCTGGTCCTCGGGCAGCTGTGGGGGGCAGGACAGGCACTAGGGCCCCAACTTTGCGCGGGAGGAGCCGGAGGCTCAGAGAAGGGCAGAGCCGCTCCCAGGGACCAGCCACACCCCGGCCCCGTCAGGGCCACGTGTGCCACTGCCTGCCACGGAAGCCCAGGGCCGCCGGGCCCAGAGGGCACCCTCCCTGTCAGGCAGGTCCCCCTCTCTGAGGCTTCACACCAACCCCCGGGGTGTGGGGCCCAGGTAGCTGCTGGGTCGGGGTCAAGGCCGGATCTGCGGTCACCATCACGCCTGGGGGCAGGACGTGCTCCCCGTGCTGGGCCCACACCTCTGCTGCATGTCACACCCACAGCCAACGCCCTCTTTGTAGGGGTGCAGCCGATGGGTTTGGGGTGCCAGCCCAGCACCCCTCCGTGTCCTGTCCCTGAGCCACGCACCTGGCTGCCGCCCATCTAGCCACGGCTCCCCGAGGTCAGGGCGGACAGGCACCCCAGGCTCGGAGGTGACATTGCGGCCTGGACGTGAGTCCCTGCTGGCCACCTGACGCGGGTGCAGACGGGCTCCGGCCGCAGCCACGTGCGGAGGCCAGAGGTGCTGGGCCAGGACCGGGGAGGAGGGACACAGGGGCCCCGAGAAAGCCAGGCCGCCTGTGCTCCTGACTCCTGGGGTTCTGCTTCCCTCCCCGAGTCTGCAGAGCGCCCCGTGACTGTCACCTCAAGACACTTCTGCTATTTACCCCCAAAAAGATCATCACGGCCCCACTTCACCGACAAGAGGACTCGCTGAGCTCGACAGAAACCAGGGCCACGCAGGGATCAGAGGCTGTGCCGGGGTGCAGCGCCTCCCCCGATGCCCCGGCAGGACCCCCAGAACCAGCCCGGCTCCGCTGTGGAGCAGGGTGTCTCTGCGCCTCAGTTCCCGGCTCGTCAGGGACACGGGGACACGGTCCAGGATCCCGCCAGACGGCGGACGCTGTGCTCATCGCCGCGGTTAACATCTGTGTCCCCCCCGGTTATACCCGTGTCAGCTCCCTGCGGGCACTGGCAGAGTCTGAGGCGGAGGCCCCTGCCCAGCTCTGGGGAGGGGGTCTCCCACGCCGGCAGGCTGGCCGCCTGGCGGGGAGGTGCAGGCTCAGCCAGGCGCCCGGCGCTGTCAGCAGCTGCCCACGGCTCCGACACCCGGCCCGTCCAGCTGGAGCGTCTCCGCCTCGCTCCGCAGATACATGCACGCCCAGGGCAGCGACGCCCACCACAGGCGCCAGCCCGGCCCAGACCCGGCCAGCAGACGCCGTACCCAGCCTGACGTCAGTCCACAGTCAACTCCAGACGGCCGAGAGCAGCATGCCCTCCAGAGGCGCCACCCTCCCGCCACCCCTCTGCCTGCTGTACCCGCCTCCAGGATGCCCTTCCCCCTGCCTCGCCAGGGCCGACCCTGACATCAGGGCCCAGGATGTGCCCCCTCCTCCAGGAAGACCTCCTGGACTGATTGAACACCCAGCACAGAATGTCAAGGAGCCCATGCTGGGAGGAGCCATGCCTCGCAGCCCTGAGTGGGGTCAGGGGGAGTGCAGGGGGCGGGAGAGGTGGTTCACTCGTGACTTGGTCCAGTGAGCCAGTGGACAAACAGTGGCCAGAGGCCCTTTGCCCAGCTCCCACAGCCCGCTGCCCTCACCGGGCCTTTCAGACCTCCTTCCTGTGCCCAGGGGGCTCTGCTCGGTTGGACACCGAGGTGACAATCCTAAGCGGACAGACAGGTGTGGGAACGCCCTGGGTCCGAGGCCTCTCTCTGGGCCTCAGTTTCCTTATCTGCACACGGGCATGGCAGGGAGCAGACAGCCAATTCCCACCGCTCAGGACTTGAAGGGTCCAGTTTGGCATCTTCAACCGGCCTTCCCGCACAGGGTCTGCGTGACAGACGTGTGACAAAGCTTGAGGATCACGAATGTAAAACGCTGCAGATCTGAGCACTAAATCAGGAGGGCACCCCCAGACTGGGCAGAGGGGGGACGGGCTGCCAACACTGGGTGCCTGCTGGCCCGGGAGCCGAGAGGGGAGCCGGGCTTTGAGACTCCGAGCTGGAGAGGGTGGCACTGCATTGGGAGTGCTGGGGGGGCTTCCTGGAGGCGGTGGCATCTGAGCCATCCTGGAAGGCAAAGGCTGGGAGGCAGAGAGATGCAGGCAGGCCGGGGGACAGCCTGGTGGAGGCCACCTGCCACGCTGCCAGCCAAGACAATTTGGCAAGTGTCTCGTGAATTGCTAATGGGGCCCCTGGGACCATAACGGGTTTTAAAGCTTAATAAACGACTCTGCTTCCCTGTCCCCTCCCAGGATTTTTACAGGACAGGGTGTGAGATGGGCCCTCTGTGCCCCCCACTCACCCCCCAGGGTAGGCTAAGGCCCCTTCTGATAGCCTTGTGTCTCCTGATGGGGGGAGGGGGCCGCACAGCGAGCTCCAGTTGTCTGCTGTGCAGGAGGACCCACTGGGGTGGTGCTGGGGGCGGGGGGGGGGGGGGCAGTGCAGGAAGCACCTGGCAGCCCAGCCAGACGCCAGCCCTCCACCTGCCTCCCCCGGGGCCCCTCCCGGGCAGACGCCCCTGCCGGCCGCCATCGGGACCGCGGGTCCTGCGTGTACTTTCGGACACGATTTGTTCTGTTCCTGAGCTCGGCCACCCTCCCTGCCTCGCGGACCTCAGGAGGGAGCCCCCCAGCCCCCCTCCCGCCCTCCTCAGCGCCTCGCTCCGTGCAGGCTCTGTCCCCGGTCACCAAGCCCTGCCCCTCCGCATGGCCAGGCCTCGAGGGCTCATCTAGCGGAGCGACCCCGCCGGCCCAGAATGCGGGGGGCCTGGGAAACCACACAAGTTCAGGCCTCGGGGGTCCCAGCGGGACCCTGAAATCCACGTACTGACAAGCAGCCCCCGAGCCGGGGAAACCGAGGCATGGCACTGCTGCTTGCAGGCCAGGTCCGCTGCCTCCGTGTCTCGCGGGGGGCCTCTCCCCCACGGGCGCTGCGTCTGGTGCCAAGCCCCCCACTACCTGAAGCGGAGCCCCGGCGCAAGTTCCTGTCTAGACCGGCCCCACATTTGTTCCTCATTTCACGCTCCGCGGCTCCCGGGGTCCGGGGCTGGTAATAAACAGACGGAAGGCTGGGCGGCTGGGCTGGGCTGGGAGCGATGTTATCCAGAGCCCAGCTGGGCTGGGGCTGGGGCTGGGGCTGGAAGGGGGCTGGGAGGGGGGTCTGGGACTGGGGGAGGGGTGGGGAGGGGGCCCGGGCCCCAGAGGCAGTTCCCAGGCCTCCTGGAGTGTCTGCCTGCAGCTCGTCCTCAGCCCAGATCAGCCAGCCAGGCCTGCGGCCCCTGTTCCAAGGCCAAGTGCCCGCCCGGAGCAGGGGGGTCGGTGCCACCGGCTGGGGTGGGGTCGGGGGCTGGGAGCTGGGGGCTGGCATTCAGAAGCCGGATGCTGGGCGGCCCCCTCTGTGGCCCACTCTACTTGAGGAGCTGCTCCCATTTCAGGATCCAGAAACAACGCGGGGCTGTGCCATTCTGCCCTTCAGTTCCATAAGTTCCAGGGTTCTAGGGCCTTCCAGATGCTCTCCCCAGAGCCCCGCTGAGAGCCCCTGGGGTCAGCACCTGTAGCTCACCGCTCTGTCCCGCTGCCCGCCCAGAGCAGGGCGCACAGTAGGCGCTTGGTGCGCACAGTGGGTGCTTGGTGCGCACTGTGAGTGAGAGAACCACGGGGCCTGTGAGCCGTCGAGGAACAGACAGGGTTTCCAGCTGGACCCGGCGGAGCTGGGCAGTGGGGTGGGTGGGGGCTGGGTGTGATGGGGAGTGGGGCCCCTCCTTTCTCCGGGCGTCATTTCAACACATCGGGGTGAGTAAGAGCGGCTGTGCGTGCTAGCCCTGACTCCCGTGGGTGGGTGACTCCCACAGGCGGCCACCTGCCAAGAGGCACCCACACTCCCCACGCCCGTGTGAGGGGCTCGCACACACCTCAGCACGATGACCCCACCCCCACATTCTAGGGGCGAACCGAGACTAGACGAGGGAGACAACCCACCCAGCACACGTCCTGCCAGCTCCACCGAGAGCTTTCCTGGGGCCGCACGGGCACAAGTGGGGAGCAGGGGTGAGCTTGGGGGTGCCACCCAAAGCTGACACCTTCTCTTTCCCGCCCCAGCTTGCCTGGACATGGGAGGGACGGGTCAGACCACAAGCCCCATGAAGGCAAAGCCTGGTGTGCCATGTTCCTGCAGTCCTCCCGCCACCAGGGGCAGGACAGTGCCAGGGCACAGGGGCCCCAATACCGGCCGATGGAATCGGGTGGGGATTCATTGGACAAGCCCGCACTGAACCCCTGATCATGGGGAGAGGGTCCTGCCCCGCGGCCCCTGCCTCCTGCACCCGCCCATCCCCCGAGTTCCTGGGCAGGTGGGGGTGGGCGCGTGTGGAGAGCCCGCGAGCCCCAGCCCAGGAGGGCCCGTCTCTCCCTTGACTGGGGTTTTAAGAGCTTTCTGCTGCTCGACTTAACGTTTTTCTCTGCAACTTCCTCTCCGAGATGCGAGCGCAGCTCTCGGCCCAGGCTCAGGGCGTGGGGGGTGCCAGGACGCGCGGGGGGCGGGGAAGCGCGTTTACTGAATGCGTCCCACACCCGGCACCGAGCCGGGACCCTTGTGGGCCACGGGACAGGACTGGGCACACGAGGACGTTACAACAGCCACACCTGTCGCTCGCGTGTTCGAAACACGAGAGGAAAACTCGGGCACCGTTAGGAGACACATAGGGGATGTTAAAAAGAACAAAAGCAAATTTCTGGAGACAAAGAGGGAAAAAAGCTACGATGTCGAAGACGAAATACCCTGGACAGGACACCGCCGAGGTAAAGACAAGGAACTCAGAGA